>CM062291.1:488891513-489200685 GCA_031216915.1 Pictodentalium vernedei | reverse complement strand
AAAGTAAACACGACTGCTGTTAAAATCTGTCATGTGGTTCTAAAAATAACCTAAACTAGTCTAATTTTATATTAGTGAAAAGAGTTATGATGGCTTGTCATTCGCACAATTCACCTCAACTGGAAGCAACCAGCACAATGTGGCAGAAAAAAACAGAGTGCCAGTAAAAACAACAATTCACTCAAGACACGCATTGTGTCAATTAGAATTTATTAAAATTAACTTCCGTTTCAAAAGAATAAATAATGTGAACGAGACAGTTCATACATATAAAATTAGAAAGTTGAAATTGCTTACGGTTACAGAATACCAGAATATCCTTTTCCATTGAAAAATTTGTTGTATTGAATTTGATTTGCATTGAAAGTTTTTCTTTGAAAACTTGTGTTCCAAGCAGATTAAATGTATTTAGGCTATGATATAAATCACACGTATAAGGATGGATAAAAATAACATCATTGCACCAATCGCACATTTCAATCAGTATACAGTTAAAACTAGAAGTCCTGTCATTAAATGTGCACAAATAGCACGTTGATATGCGCGTTAATGTGCGCGTTATGACACAATTAAAGCTATCATATTCTGTACAGATGACCTGTGCACAGGCAATGTTTCAGCCAATGGACCTCCGGGTAACCCGGAGGTCCATTGGCAGAAACATTGCATGTGTTTGCTATGAGTAACCAAGAGAGCCTGCCGTGCTTTGGATGCCATTCGATATGGCAATTGCGCGCAATTCCAACGCGCAATTAAGCCTAGATAAGCGCACTATTCGTGACAGGACTTCTAGTTTTAACTGTAAGATGGTTTGCAGAAACTGTCATTTTTCTGCACAGTAATATTTTGTCATTTACCTTAGAAATAAATTAACTCAAATTGTTAATAATGCTTAAATAACGAAGATTATCGAAAACTTTTTAACCGCGCTTTTCAATTCATTTAGGGCATTCAGAAACTATGAATGACCCAGCTTCTTATGTGAACTTGAAATATATTTTAAATATTTTAAATATTTTTTTTAAAAGAACACACCTTCTCTAAAAGAGAAGAACACTCTCACAATGGGTAATCCTAAATTCCAAATCCACTGCATTGAGGCAAATACAAAATCAACTGAATGGCAACCATAGTCATCACTGGTAGGAAAAGAGTTAGGGCATTCAGAAACCATGAAATGAAAGACACAGTTCTTCTGTAGGTGTGGGGGGGGGGGGGGGGGGGGGGAGAAGTCACTTCTCCCTAAAATCAGCTGCCAGGCTGACCCCTGGTTCCGAAGAAGAAAATTTACAAAGAATATTCCCCATATTACCCTACAGTTAAAACTAGAAGTCCTGTCCTGAAATGCGCACAAATAGCACGTCAATTTGCACGTTAGTCTATGCGTTATGATGATGGTAAGGCTATCAAATTCTGCACATGCGGCCTGTGCACATGCAAAGTTTCAGCCAATGGACCTCCGGGTAACCCGGAGGTCCATTGGCTGAAACCTTGCTTGTGTTTGCTATGGGTTACAAGGATAACCTGCCATGCTTTTGGTGTCATTCGATATGGCAATTGCGCGCAATTCCTACGCGCAATTAAGCCTAGATAAGCGCACAATTCGTGACAGGACTTCTAGTTTTAACTGTATGTTAAAAATTCGGCCTCCTGTATTGAGCCCAAATATGAACCAATGGGTTTTATTTTAACAAACTTACATCTGCATACCGAATATCAAAAGATTCTGATGATTGGTTCTGGAGAAAAGATTTTTAAAAATTTTTGCAAATATGCTGACTCAGCATTTTTTCAATGCCCATTACAGAACACCCTAACATAACCGACGGCAATTTTTTTTTACCATTCAATTCTACTGGTCCTAAGGATACTTCCTACCACATAACAGCTCTCTGTTCCGTGTGGTTTGGGAAATATGGGCGTTTGAAAATATTTCTATTTTTAGCTCCCAGGGTTCCCATGGGATGCGGGAATTTTATTTTTGCATGGGTCAAGTATTTATGACCCAATAATACCACATACCAAATTTGGTTCAAACTGGACCATCGGTTCAGAAAATAGAAATTTTGGGCGGGGCCAAAAATCTTACCCCTCCCATTTCAAAGCCAAATATTACTTCACAAACTTCGTTTGAACAAACTTGATTCTACACTTCAAAAGGAAGCTCTATAGCAAATATCAAGTCATTGTACACACTGGTTCTTGAGAAGAAGATTTTAAAAATATTTTGGATCATTTTCCTGCACTCCCTCCCTATGGGGCTGGGCATGTTGAGTTGAACAAAAATGCAATTCTCCTTCGGGACCATCACTCACACAAACTTTCACTTGAATTGGCCCAGTGGGTTTGGAGGACAAGACCAAAACATTGTGTTGACGGACAATGGACGATGGACGGAGAGCGAGGAGATTAGCTCAGCTTGACTTTGTCAAGATGAGCTAAAAATCCAAGGCAGAAAAATCAGGCAAACAAATGGACACCAGAACTTCTATTGAAAAATCCAAGGCAGAAAAATCATGCAAACAAATGGACACCAGAGCATCTGTTAAAAAATCCCAGGCAGAAAAATCAGGCAAACAAATGGACACCAGAACTTCTATTGAAAAATCCCAGGCAGAAAAATCAGGCCAACAAATGGACACCAGAACATCTATTGAAAAATCCAAGGCAGAAAAACTAGACAAATAAAAGAACACTGGAACTTCTGTTGAAAAATGAGAAGTGGAAAAAGATGACGATAAAGAGAAATTAAACATACCTGTTAGGTTTGGATTTCTTAGTAAATAACGATACAAAGGAACGAATGACGGAGTTGTTCTTCTTGACTTTTCCAACTTCTTCATCTCTATGATTTGTATGGTCTAATCCCACCTCATTCAATCCTCCTTCCATACTCATAGCTTTACGCTTGATTTTAAATTTATTTTTACTGAACACCTTTGTTTTCTTCTCTTTTCCACACAGTGATGATTTTGAAGAACTGAGATGTTTAGAGGTAGAGAGATCAGATGAGCTGTGAATAGATTCGATTGACACAACTTTACATTTTTTGTAATACAGTTCCTGCTGAGAGCAGTCTAGTATTTGTAAAAGAATAATACAGGTTGTATGTCAGCAAGTTTCTTTAATTTTGAGACAGAAAGCAGACAAGTAAAGTGAACAGTACAGGTTATATGCATGCAAGGATATTTTACTAAACAGTACAGGTTATATGCATGCAAGGATATTTTACTAAACAGTACAGGTTATATGCATGCAAGGATATTTTACTAAACAGTGCAGGTTATATGTATGCAAGAATATTTTACTAAACAGTACAGGTTATATGCATGCAAGGATATTTTACTAAACTGTACAGGTTATATGCATGCAAGGATATTTTACTAAACTGTACAGGTTATATGCATGCAAGGATCTTTGACTCTGAGACAGAAAGCAGTATAGTATTTGTAATAAATAATGGAGGTTATTTGCATGCAAGAATACTGACTTTGAGACAGGATGCAGTATACTATTTGTAAACAAACAAGAGAAGTTATATGCATGCAAGAATCTTTGACTTTGAGACAGAAAGCAGTATAGTATTTGTAAATAAACAATAGCGGTTATATGCATGCAAGGATATTTGAATAAACAATAGAGATTATATGCATGCACATATATTTCACATTGAGACAGAAAGCGGTCTGGTATTTGTAAATAAACAATATAGGTTATATGCATGCAAGGATATTTCACATTCAGACAGAAAGCAGTCTGGTATTTGTAAATAAACATTAGAGGCTATATGAATGCAAGTATCTTTCATATTCAGACAGAAAGCAGTCTGGTATTTGTAAATAAACAATAGAGGTTATATGCATGCAAGTATCTTTCATATTCAGACAGAAAGCAGTCTGGTATTTGTAAATAAACAACAGAGGTTATATGCATGCAACGATATTTGACCAAACAACAGAGGTTATATGCATGCAAGGATCTTTCACATTGAGACAGAAAGCAGTCTGGTATTTGTAAATAAACAACAGAGGTTATATGCATACAAGGATCTTTCACATTGAGACAGAAAGCAGTCTGGTATTGGTAAATAAACAATAGAGGTTATATGCATGCAAGGATATTTCACATTGAGACAGAAAGCAGTCTGGTATTTGTAAATAAACAACAGAGGTTATATGCATACAAGGATCTTTCACATTGAGACAGAAAGCAGTCTGGTATTGGTAAATAAACAATAGAGGTTATATGCATGCAAGGATCTTTCACATTCAGACAGAAAGCGGTCTGTTATTTGTAAATAAACAATAGAGGTTATATGCATGCAAGGATACTTCACATTCAGACAGAAAGCAGTCTGGTATTTGTAAATAAACAATAGAGGTTATATGCATGCAAGTATCTTTTACATTGAGACAGAAAGGAGTCTGGTATTTGTAAATAAACAATAGAGGTTATATGCATGCAATGATATTTGACAAAACAATAGAGGTTATATGCATGCAAGGATCTTTCACATTGAGACAGAAAGCAGTCTGGTATTTGTAAATAAACAATAGAGGTTATATGCATGCAAGGATATTTCACATTGAGACAGAAAGCAGTCTGGTATTTGTAAATAAACAACAGAGGTTATATGCATGCAAGGATATTTCGCATTGAGACAGAAAGCAGTCTGGTATTTGTAAATAAACAATAGAGGTTATATGCATGCAAGGATATTTCACATTGAGACAGAAAGCAGTCTGGTATTTGTAAATAAACAACAGAGGTTATATGCATACAAGGATCTTTCACATTGAGACAGAAAGCAGTCTGGTATTGGTAAATAAACAATAGAGGTTATATGCATGCAAGGATCTTTCACATTCAGACAGAAAGCAGTCTGGTATTTGTAAATAAACAGTATAGGTTATATGCATGCAAGGATCTTTCACATTCAGACAGAAAGCAGTCTGTTATTTGTAAATAAACAATAGAGGTTATATGCATGCAAGGATCTTTCACATTCAGACAGAAAGCAGTCTGGTATTTGTAAATAAACAATATAGGTTATATGCATGCAAGGATCTTTCACATTCAGACAGAAAGCAGTCTGTTATTTGTAAATAAACAATATAGGTTATAAGCATGCAAGGATCTATCACATTCAGACAGAAAGCAGTCTGTTATTTGTAAATAAACAATAGAGGTTATATGCATACAAGGATCTTTCACATTCAGACAGAAAGCAGTCTGGTATTTGTAAATAAACAATATAGGTTAAATGCATGCAAGGATCTTTCACATTGAGACAGAAAGCAGTCTGGTATTTTTAAATAAACAATAGAGGTAAGATACATGCAAGGATAACTGACTTTGAGACAGAAAGCAGTCTAGTATTTGTAAATAAACAATGGAAGTTATATGCATACAAGGATATTTCACATTGAGACAGAAAGCAGTCTGGTATTTGTAAATAAACAATAGAGGTTATATGCATGCAAGGATCTTTCACATTCAGACAGAAAGTGGTCTGGTATTTGTAAATAAACAATAGAGGTTATATGCATGCAAGGATCTTTCACATTCAGAGAGAAAGCGGTCTGTTATTTGTAAATAAACAATAGAGGTTATATGCATACAAGGATCTTTCACATTGAGACAGAAAGCAGTCTGGTATTTGTAAATAAACAATAGAGGTTATATGCATGCAAGGATCTTTCACATTCAGACAGAAAGTGGTCTGGTATTTGTAAATAAACAATAGAGGTTATATGAATGCAAGGATCTTTCACATTCAGAGAGAAAGCGGTCTGTTATTTGTAAATAAACAATAGAGGTTATATGCATACAAGGATCTTTCACATTGAGACAGAAAGCAGTCTGGTATTTGTAAATAAACAATAGAGGTTATATGCATGCAAGGATATTTCACATTCAGACAGAAAGCGGTCTGTTATTTGTAAATAAACAATAGAGGTTATATGCATTCAAGGATCTTTCACATTGAGACAGAAAGCAGTCTGTTATTTGTAAATAAACAATAGAGGTTATATGTATGCAAGGATCTTTCACATTCAGACAGAAAGCAGTCTGGTATTTGTAAATAAACAATAGAGGTTATATGCATGCAAGTATCTTTCACATTCAGACAGAAAGCAGTCTGGTATTTGTAAATAAACAATAAAGGTTATATGCATACAAGGATCTTTCACATTGGGACAGAAAGCGGTCTGGTATTTGTAAATGAACAATAGAGGTTATATGCATGCAAGGATCTTTCACATTGAGACAGAAAGCGGTCTGGTATTTGTAAATAAACAATATAGGTTATATGCATGCAAGGATAACTGACTTTGAGACAGAAAGCAGTCTAGTATTTGTAAATAAACAATAGAGGTTATATGCATGCAAGGATCTTTCACATTCAGACAGAAAGCGGTCTGTTATTTGTAAATAAACAATAGAGGTTATATGCATACAAGGATATTTCACATTCAGACAGAAAGCAGTCTGGTATTTGTAAATAAACAATACAGGTTATATGCATGCAAGGATCTTTCACATTCAGACAGAAAGCAGTCTGGTATTTGTAAATAAACAATAGAGGTTATATGCATGCAAGGATCTTTCACATTGAGACAGAAAGCAGTCTGGTATTTGTAAATAAACAATAGAGGTTATATGCATACAAGGATATTTCACATTCAGACAGAAAGCAGTCTGTTATTTGTAAATAAACAATATAGGTTATATGCATGCAAGGATCTTTCACATTCAGACAGAAAGCAGTCTGGTATTTGTAAATAAACAAGAGAGGTTATATGCATACAAGGATCTTTCACATTGAGACAGAAAGCAGTCTGTTATTTGTAAATAAACAACAGAGGTTATATGCATGCAAGGATCTTTCACATTCAGACAGAAAGCAGTCTGGTATTTGTAAATAAACAATAGAGGTTATATGCATACAAGGATCTTTCACATTCAGACAGAAAGCGGTCTGGTATTTGTAAATAAACAATAGAGGTTATATGCATGCAAGGATCTTTCACATTCAGACAGAAAGCAGTCTGTTATTTGTAAATAAACAAGAGAGGTTATATGCATACAAGGATCTTTCACATTGAGACAGAAAGCAGTCTGGTATTTGTAAATAAACAATAGAGGTAAGATGCATGCAAGGATAACTGACTTTGAGACAGAAAGCAATGCAGTATTTTTAAATAAACAATACAGGTAAGATGCAAGCAAGGATAACTGACTTTGAGACAGAAAGCAGTCTAGTATTTGTAAATAAACAATAGAAGTTATATGCATGCAAGGATCTTTGTTTTTGAGACAGAAAGAAGTAGAGTATTTGTAAATAAACAATAGAGGTTATATTATATGCAAGCAAGGATAATTGAATTTGAGACAGAAAACAGTATAGTATTTGTAAATAAACAATACAGGTTATATGCATGCAAGGATCTTTGTCTTTGAGACAGAAAGCGATATTGTATTTATGATAGATAATACAGGTTATGTGCATGCAAGGATCTTTGCCTTTGAGACAGAAAGCAGTACATATTTGTGATAAGCAATACAGGTTATATGCATGCAAGGATCTTTGTCTTTTAGACAGAAAGCGATATTGTATTTATGATAGATAATACAGGTTATGTGCATGCGAGGATCTTTGTCTTTGAGACAGAAAGCGATATTGTATTTATGATAGATAATACAGGTTATGTGCATGCAAGGATCTTTGCCTTTTAGACAGAAAGCAGTATAGTATTTGTAAATAAACAATACAGGTTATATGCAGGCAAAGTTCAAATGGAGCTTTATCAATATAATGAATAATTATTTCAAGAGTAGATAAAATCCTCCTCGATCCAACAACAATTTTTATTTCTATTTGTTGTGAAATAGTTATTGTAGTAAAGGGCAAAATCCCCCTCCACCCTACAATAATTTTTATTTCTATTTGTTGTGAAATAGTTATTGTAGCAAAAGGCAAAATCCCCCTCCACACAACAACAATTTTTATTTCTATTTGTTGTGAAATAGTTATTCTAGTAAAGGGCAAAATCCCTCTCCACCAACAACAATTTCTATTTCTACTTATTGTGAAAGAGTTATTGTAGTAAAGGGCAAAATCCCCCTCCACCCTCTAATAATTTCCATTTCTATTTATTGTTAAAGAGTTATTGTAGCAAAGGGCAAAATCCCCCTCCACCCTACAATAATTTCCATTTCTATTTATTGTTAAAGAGTTATTGTAGCAAAGGGCAAAATCCCCCTCCACACAACAACAATTTCCATTTCTATTCGTTGATTTGCTGTGAAATAGCTATTGTAGCAAAGGGCAAACTCCCCCTCCATCCAACAACAATTTCCATTTCTATTTGTTGATTTGTTGCGAAATGGCTATTGTAGCAAAGGGCCAAATCCCCCATACACAACAACAATTTCCATTTCTATTCATTGATTTCTTGTGAAATAGTTATTGTAGCAAAGGGCAAAATTCCCCTCCAACCAACAACAATTTTCATTTCCATTTCTCGTGAATAGTTTTTGTAGTAAATGGTGAGATCCCCCTCCACCCAACAATTTTCATTTCTATTTGTTGTGAAATAGTTATTGTAGCAAGGGGCAAAATCCCTCTCCATCCAACAACAATGTTCATTTCTATTTGTTGTGAAATAGTTGTACATTCATATTTTGAGTTTGACTGTATGAATTTGCATAATTTCATGTTCTTACTGTTTCCAGCATCACGTCAGGATGTCGCAATTCAGACATGGGGTAAAATGAAAAGTTCACACATGCAGTCACTGTTTGCCTCTTGGATGGCAAGACATTGACAGCGCATGGACCTGATAAGTCTCTGGATGTCGCCCGGTGATATTGTATTCCACTTCTGCCTTAGAACATTACGTACATCGCCTTATGTCTGAAGATTATGGGGTCATACCCGATGGTCCAATTGATCCCAAAATGCTCAATTGCGACAAATCTGGCGAAAGTGGGGGCCAGGGAAGACGTTTGAAGCTCTTCCACAAGAAAGTCATGACAGATTCGTGCCACATGACATCAGACATTGTCTTGCTGGAATAACTGCAATCTGACGTTAGTGCTGTGCAACGGGACAATAACAGCGTTAAGAATTTCGTCCCTACATCGCTGTTCTTTCAGATTACCATCATTGAAGATCAACTGCAATTGATGGTGCAAGGAAATTCCTGCCCAAACCAAACCATTACACTACCCCTGCCGAACTGTCGCATTCCCGTACGCAAGCATCAGAAAACCGTTCCCCTCTTCGGCGATACACTCTTGCCCTACCATCAGCGTGCTGTAGACAAAATCGTGATTCATCACTAAAAAGAACTGTGCTCCAACGCTGCTGAGTTCAGCGAAAACGCTGATGTACCCATTCCATTCTGACAGTGCGTAATTGCTGCTGTCCTCGTCGCCGGAAGGAAGTGATCCTGCAAGAGAGACATCTTTATGTGTCAGTCTTGTGCAGGGGTCGTAACTCTTGCGCGACCTGAATGCAGTCGGTCAGCATAAGATCCAGTGATTCTATACTTTCCAATGAGACGGTACATAGTGCTCACAGCAACTCCGAACTCAGCAGCAAGCTCATCTGGAGGTATCCCAGCCTCATGCATACCATTGGCACGCAACCTCTGATTTTTGGTAACCTTGGCATTTTTTAAAAAGACAAAAACTAGCGTGTTTTCTCAATAATTCAGGCTCTTTAGCACAACATAACACAAAGAAAATCGTCGGTCACCCATTCAATTTGACATTCTCAGGTAGCACATGCTATTTTGAAATCCGTAGCAAAATTGTGTATGAATGGGTGGACAACAACATGTCATTAAACTCTTTGCACGACTTCTTGTCCACAAACATGCAACATTAGAACTGTTATATTTCATCCTTTATGCTATTTTTTCACTTTTGTTTCTATTATACTTTCTTTTTTGACTCAGTAAATTACAGATCTGGATGTCATTGGAACTGTCTCATTGAGCCAGTTCCAATGACATCTATATTTGTCTGCTTTTATTAAGAAACTTACAAAGTACATTTGTACAAATTTTCTGTAAGTTTTTGCCCACAATGTTGGTTAAAGTATTAACTGGTAGACTGCTGGAAGCCCATATTTGGGCTTTACTCTAAAATGCAGTACTGAAATGCAAAGACTTCAAACTCTGTGGATGTGCTTCATATTATCTTCGATTCTTTATTATTTGGTCCGTATGGATTTTTCTTGTTACAATTTATGGGAGAGTGCCAAAAGGCACCACACCCGCAGGCACCACGCCAAAAGGCACTCTCCCATAAATTGTAACATGATAAGAACTTGTGACTATTAGTTTTGCGCGTTTAGGTAGAATAGCATAAAACTGTTGTCTGGACGGCAGGTACAGTTAAAACTAGAAGTCCTGTCACGAATAGTGCGCTTATCTAGGCTTAATTGCGCGTTGGAATTGCGTGCAATTGCCATATCGAATGGCACCCAAAGCACGGCAGGTTCTCCTGGTTACTCATAGCAAACACATGCAATGTTTCTGCCAATGGACCTCCGGGTTACCCAGAGGTCCATTGGCTGAAACATTGCCTGTGCACAGGCCATATGTACAGAATATGATAGCTTTAATTGGGTCATAATGCGCACATTAACGCGCATATCATTGTGCTATTTGTGTGCATTTCATGACAGGACTTCTAGTTTTAACTGTAAAAAATATTAACGGCAGGTAACAGCGTTCAGGTATGAGTTTCCTGATTGATCTTTATTCAATCCTGCATGAATGGCAAGCGTGTGTAATGAGGTGCCCTGTATCGAAGCGTCACTTTATCCAGAGCTTTCAACCGGTTCACACATTTAATTTTTTATAACATATCAAGGATCGGAATGTCCATTATTTTCAATTTCTTCCATTTTGTACATGCAAATTTCCAACTATTGCATGCTAGCAAATATCAGTTATTTTTGTTTGTCGTTCGTTACAAGCATAGCCTCAAATGCTTTCCCTGTAGTTGGTATTAGCACGGGCTTTGAGGGCAGGTTTCCCATAGTATTTTTCCAAAAAATAATAACTAGATGGGTGTGATTATGACTGCAGGGCAGATCATAAAAAGTTTCCACACTTTTCGAACATTCGGAAAACACTAGGCTCCATGTAGAGTAGATTGTGGCCACAGTTTTTGGAGCAGCGACTTCAAATTTTCAGCACTTACTCTACAAGCTTTGCCGAACACGACCATGTTATTCAAAAGCCCAGAATCCCAGCATGTGCCCTACGGGAACTCCACACGCATGCGCATACGCTCTTTTCAAATTCGAGAATGACGAAATATGAAATTTGTATCGCTTTTCACGGCATTTGATGCCGCAATTATTGATGAACAATGAGTGAAAATTTCATGCAAATCCGCCGAGAATTGGCTGAGATACAGCATTTTGAAGAGAGGAGGTAGGTAATTCTTGGAATTTGGTCTTTTTCAAGTTGGTACGAAAGAAGACATCGGGAATGGGTGCAGACTTGCCTCCTATCCCCTCTCTGGGGTAGTTCCTCTCAAAACTTACGATTGTGGGTGACTGGTGACGAGTTGGCTGTAAATCGAAGTTGCTTCTTTAAGCCCAGCACCAAGGGATCACAACACAACCTTTAAATCTTTGAGAAACGTCAGAAGTTAAAATTCAAAAGAAATTGGCGGTAAGTTGGTTTTTGGCATGCAGGAAAAGTTTTACGAAACTTTGCATACTAGACATTAAAATAGCACTTCAGACATACACGGACTGTGCCCAGACTGCAGAAGGGAGCGACTTGAAATTTTCAGCACTTGTTCTAAGAAGCCTTGCCGACATTTTGGCAACTCATTCGAATGTCCGGACCGCATGGAAGCACCACGCGTCGTTGGAAAGGGAGAGTACTATTCGTCGATTTTTCAAAATCAAAGAACGCTGCTTCCTGGCATTTGAGCGATCGGTGGCAGACTAGACTGCTGGTATATCGAAATGTTCTCTATGTGAACTGCCATTTGCAGACTAGCCTGGTGGTATGGTGCCATTGGCAGACTAGACTGCTGGTATGGTGCCATTGGCAGACTACACTGCTGATATGGTGCCATTGGCAGACTAGACTGCTGGTATGGTGCCATTGGCAGACTAGACTGGTGGTATGGTGCCATTGGCAGACTAGACTGCTGGTATGGTGCAATTGGCAGTCCACAGAGAGAAGATTTCCATATGTTGGCATTCTATGCATTCAGATCCATTTCGCATGCTGAGGATTTTCAGGAAATGTCAAGCTCCAACGGGTGTTGAGCTGCATCATTTTTTTTGGGGGGGGGGGGGGGGTGGGGGGGGGTGGGGGGGGGGGGGGGGCAGGGACAACCCAATAGGGAGCCCAAAACGACTTTTCACGGTGAACCAGCCCGCGAGATCGCTTCTGCCATGATGGATGGAAATAACAATCCCAAGATAGTAAATAAGGAACGTTATTCGGACAGTCTAACAATGTTAACTATCTTCCGGTATAGTTTACAAGCATATAGTTATAAATATTGATGTTGGAAAAGAGTAGGGAAGTCTGAACTTTAATGAAAATTGTTATGTCTCTCAAAGAATGTCTGCGTGGTGAATATTCTGAACAAGTGCAAATTTGCATAGCTTGATGATGGAGATCTACTTTTATAAACTGTTTTAGGAATTCATTTTAGTCCGACAAGCGAAAGTTAAAAAATTTATAGTAATTTATATATTTTTTATACTTACCAATGACCCAGACTTAGCTGGTGCTAACTCCACAAAAACCAGGGCCAAACACAAATTTTGCCCCCCAATCCCCAAAATTTGCATCCAAAACAAAAAGAAATCATGTCCTAAAGGACCTCCATAGTACGACTCTACTGCGCATGCGCAGTGACGCAGTCGTCCCGAAATTGGCGCCAAATATCATTCTTACTGGCAGTGCCTGGTCAGCGCTATGTACTCAGCGGGGAGGCAAGAGTTCCCAACTCAGGGAGGGCCATCCCCGTCTGGGTCATTGGTAAGTATAAAAAATATATAAATTACTATAAATTTTTTAACATTTTTATACTGTACCAATGACCCAGACTTAGCTGAATAGTAAACAGGCTGGAGGGCCTAGGACATAGAGGAAAATCCAATAAGCTCAATTATAAAATAAAGAGGTAACCCCTTAAGGAGAAAAGGAGTATTAGGCTTTACATGTATCTTTCTTATTTAATATTTAAATTAGAAAGATACACTACCCTTAATAATTGAGCACAATAACATTCATGTTCTCTATTAACATCCAGTATAACCTTTATACTAATTATTTTTAAAGCAAGCCAATAAATAAAGTAGTCCAGAGAATTGAGACTCTTTATAATCATTTAAAAGTGTCCGAGTATTGTATATTAAAGCCCGTTTGACACTTGACATATACAAATGCTTCACACCGAGCTACACTTTAAAAATAAGACATGAATGAAATTAAACATTAATATTACACTTTAAAACCATCCCGGAAGCGACTCAGAAATACTGTCTTGGAGGAGGCATTCCCTTGCTTTTCACTATAAAGCAGGTGACCTAAGGGAACACCCGCCCCCCCCCCCCCTTCCCCTTGCCCTGGGTCAAATAGCCCAGAGCGAAGAGGGCAGCCGGACGGAGTCACTGCCGGAACAGAAAGCCTGCATAACTATAGTTGCAACTGTTTAGTGGACGACATTCTGAGCAACAGATAACGGACCTAAACAATGCAGGTCTCCAGAAATGGACTCAATATTTCTGAGATAAAAATTAGTAAATGTGGATGGCTGAGACCAATAAGCAGCCTTCATTAAATCTGTAATAGCAACACTATTAGCATAAGCCCAGGAAGTAGAAAGAGCTCTTACTTCATGAGCAGAAATCTTAAGCACAGACTGCTGAGAAGAAGATAAATCTTCATACGCAGTACGGATAGTTAACTGAATCCATCTAGCAATAGAATGGACTGAAATGTCCTTTCTATTAGGCATCAAAGACAGAAAGAAACGTTTCCGTCCCTTTCTGATGAACTGAGATCTCTGTTTATAGATACGTAGTGCTCTAACAGGACAGAGTAAAGGCCTACGTCCGTCTGAAGACGGAAGAGCCTTAATAACAATAGGTTCCGGATATTTATTAGGAGCCTGATTCTTAGCTAAAAAACCGACATTAGTAGTGAAGGTGATAGTGTTCCCAACACTACGATAATGAGAATCATCCACCGATAGTGCATGAAGCTCACTGACTCTTCTGGCAGAAGAGAAAGCTAAGAGAAAAGCTGTCTTATAAGATAAGAATTTGAAATCTACTGTCCCAAGAGGTTCAAATGGCTTTTCCTTCAATTTAAGGAGAACCCAAGCTAAATTCCACTTAGGAATTAATCTAAGAGTTCTGGGTCTATTTATCGAAAAGTTTCTAACCAATTTCGATAAAGAGACATTAGATCCAA
Source organism: Pictodentalium vernedei (assembly GCA_031216915.1). NCBI lineage: Eukaryota > Metazoa > Mollusca > Scaphopoda > Dentaliida > Dentaliidae > Pictodentalium > Pictodentalium vernedei. Next base: position 489,186,208 of record CM062291.1, on the reverse strand, counting down.
TTTGTAAACTATCATGATGTGCATAGGTATCAGATAACATAGATCTATAACCCTTTATAGTAACAGGTTGCAGTTTGATTTCGTCAAACAAGTATACTAGAAAGTTAGCAATGTCTGGTATAGAGGGATCAAATATATCAACAGAATGATCCCTACACCAACGACGGAAAACCTTCCACTTAGCCGCATAGTTTAGCGAAGAGGAGGTCCTCCTACAGTTAGAAATCGCGTCGACTGCTCGTCCTGTAAAGTGCTTGCCATGCAAGAAGGACCGCACAACGGAAAAACGTGAAGGTTGAGACCTTGCGGGTTGTTATGTAGTTGGCGCGATTTCCCCTGCCAAAGAAGATCCTCTCGTGGAGGGAGCTTCCGCGGTAGGTCCCACAACAGACACCTGAGTAGATTTATCCACGGTCTCTGTGGCGACAGAGATGCTACCAACAGAATCTTGCATTGAGATTGTTTTATCTTTAGCAATACTTGTTGAATTAACGGCGCTGGAGGATACGCATATCCTATCATTCCGTCCCAAGGGATCGATAGAGCGTCTACTGCAAATGCTCTTGGATCCGGACACGGGGACACATACGTCTGCAACTGATTGTTGAGATGTGTCGCAAATAAGTCTATCATTGGCCGTTCCCATTGGTAGCAAATCTGATTGAATACTTGTTTGTTGAGAGTCCACTCCGACGGCAACAAGCGACCCTTTCGTGAAAGGGAGTCTGCTAGCACATTCAGATGACCCGGTATGTGACGGACCGAAAGAAGAACGTGATGTTCCAACGCAAACAGAAGGATTCTTTCCATTAGATTGAACAACGGAACTGAATGAGTGCCTCCCTGATTCCGTATATACGCCACTACTGTCGTATTGTCGGATAGGATTTGGACATGAGCATCGTGAATAATGTCCATCCAGTGACGTAACGCAAGCCAAATTGACATCATTTCCTTGATGTTTATGTGCTTGCACAGGAATTGCGGATCCCAAAGACCCTGGCATCTCGAATCCGTTGGGATTAATGATGCACCCCAACCTGTTTGACTGGCATCCGTCATAATGGTAAAACTCGGATCCGGCAACTGCAGCGGAACTCCTTGAGTTAACCACTGAATGTTTGCCCAAGTCTGAATCTCTTGTTTCACTTGATCTGACAAGAGAACGTCTACATCGAGCGAATGAATTTTCACACTCCAATTCTGAGTCAGGAAAATTTGAAGAGGCCGTGTGCGTAGCCGTCCCATCGGAATGAGATCCGCGGCGGCTCCGCACAGACCTATCAGTCTCATAAATTCTCTCGCCGTGACTTTGTCTGTATTCAGACAATAGCGAGCGTAACAACTGACTAATTTCGCTCTGGTTAACGGCAGACGAACGAGATTGTTGTGCGTCTCGAAGCTCATTCCCAGATGAGTGAATGACTTGGACGGCACCAGATCCGACTTCTCCTCGTTTACTATGAAACCGAGACGTCGGAGCAATAGAAGAAGATTCTGAACATCGTTCTGAAGCGTTAACTCGTTGCCGTACCTCTGAAGAATGTCGTCCAGGTAGGCCGACGTTACCGCAGACGAATGAGCTCGGAAGTAGATCATTACCGAGTTCATTACCCGAGTGAAAGCCCAGGGTGCTAGATTCAATCCGAAGCACATGGCCCGGAACTGATACACCACTCCTAGGACTGCGAAGCGTAGATACTTTCGGAATGTCGGATGTACCATGACGTGAAAGTACGCATCTTTGAGATCTATGCTCGTTGCATAATCGTTCACCCGAATACTCGCTCTGACCGATCGAATCGTCTCCATATAAAACTTCGGAGTGACGATCAGCTTGTTTATCCAGCTCAAATCTATGACTGGACGGAACGAGCCGTCTGGTTTCGGAACCAGAAACAGATGACTGTAGAATCCCAGCGATTCCTGGTTTTCTACGACATCTACCGCGTTCTTCATTAAAAGAGACTGCACCTCTGATAGCAGAGCGTCTCTTTTCTGAGGGTTTGACGGAAGATGAGTCCACTTTGGACTTCGAGTTAATGGAGGCTTTCGTTTGAAGGATATCTTTAGACCTTCCGAAGTCACTCCTCTCACCCACGGGTCGTCCGTAATCGACGCCCACTCTTGAGAAAAACTCGACAACCTTCCGCCAACCGGAACGCGATAGAGGTTTGAGCCATCACCTCCTGGATCTGCGAGGCCTGCGGTAGGAGAAACCACGTCTTCCACGACCCGCACCTCGCCTCGTCGACCTCGGGGCGTCCGACCGATTGTCCCGGCCTGAAGGACGTCCCGAACGAGAGTCGCTATCCTGACGGTCTCTCGAATAAGAGCTAGAGGACGCACCGGAACCTCTATAGGAACCTCTCTTGGGCGGATAAGACCCAGAAGTGCCCGCCTTATTCGTGTCTGCTGTATCCGACCTTTTAGGAGCGGATCTAAACAACAGAGAATCACTAGCTTTCTTTTTAATATTATCATAAATAGCGGAAAGCTTGCCGTCAAAGAGAAGATCTCCTGAGACCGAAGCGACTCTAAGAGAGTTCTTCACCTTAGAATCCACTAGTGTGGATGTAGACAGGGCTGCGTCACGTCTAACCAACTCCAGATTTGCCACTGAAAGGGCGGAGTTACACGTGGAATGAGCTACTGCCCTTGAAAGAAGTCTTAAGGAGGATTGTATATCCTGAAACTCTTCCCCTTGAAGACGCAGTGATAACGCCTTCGTAAGGTGATCTGCGTAAGATAAGGCATCTAAATTGGCTCTGTTAGACGCAATAGCTGTTTCCAACACTGCGGTTGGAATAGAAGCTGACGACGGTAATGATAGCTCTAAGTCTTCCGCCTCGTCGTCCATACGCAGAGGAACTCTCGGTATACCCTGACCTGCCGTGTCGAATTTATTCCTTGCATTAATGAAAGGCAGGTTGAGAGTATTTGCGGACAAGAAGCCTGCTTTCCCCGTCCTGGAAGCAAGTTTAAAAATAGCGTCGTTCAATAATTCAAATGTTCTTGCAACATTATTGGACTGCGACGGAAACTCGGGAGCGATGTCCCTGAACCGCTCGAAAAAATCAGAGTCCAATGACGCTATAATTCTCCTGTCCGGAAGCGCAGCAGTCTGGCCCGACGGAACAACTTGAGGAAGAAAGTGCCGGATGAAGTCCACGGCAGCTTTGTGTTGTTCCGAAAGGGATAGCTCCAATTCATCCGTATCCCTTTCACCATCCGGTCGGACCTCCCGATGTTCCCGGTCGTCCGCCCCCGATGCTTCGGCGGAGCGTACCGACCCAGCGCCGTCGGATAATTCTCGATCCGACACCGTCTCTGTCGGCTGCTGGGATGCTGCGATAAGCTGTGCTATCTGCACTAGAATGTCCGACGTCGAGACCTGCGGAGGAGCGGTCTTTCGCTGCTTTGCCGAGGGCAGCTCCGCATCAGATGGCTCCCGCATACTTTTCCTATGCGAACGTCCGGAGTCCATCGGTCTCGAATCCCTGGCTGCCGGATGGTGTGACCTGGTCGCCGAAGAATCCTTCATCGGCGAAGCTGGCAAAATATCGGAGGTCACGCAGCCAAGGTGCGGTCGTGTGCGCCGGCGAGAAGAGGAAGCCTTAACAGTCTCTGCGGACTGCTTATACAACGGAGCGTCCCGAGCGACGGACGTATGCTCCGCTAAAGACACATTTTGTACCACAACATCTGGTCCCAGATGTTGTTGTACGAGAGAGGGGCCTCTCTCGCTCGCGGCCCGGCTGGACCTGGACGAGCTAGGAACCGGACTAAAAGGCTTCCTCCGTTCTCGTTCACTATCCGCCGTCACTGGGTGTGCATCTATTATTTTTATAGTGCTCGCATCACCCAAAATTTCCTCTTGGACCGCATCGGACGAACCCGGCTGCCGAACCATTCGGTGAATGGACGCTACACCGGGCGAGCTAGCGGACGACATTTGTCTAATCTCCATGAGCACTTTTGCCGCTAGCTCTGTATTTATTTGTGACGACGGACGCACACTTGAAGAAGATAACATGGAAACATCACCCTGTTCTGGTTCCTCTGAAATAGAAACTGAGAGAGTAGAGTGACCTTGTGGAGAAAGAGCCGGCATCGCTCTTTCTCCAGAAACAACATATCGTGACACACGTTTCCAATGTTTCTCATCCCAATGTTCACATACAGGACAGGGATTAATGCGAGAACACTGACTACAATTAATGCAATAATCATGAAAGTCAGAGGAAGATTTCTTCCTATTACAATTTGAACAAGTTCCCTTCATTGTGAAAGAACAACAATAAGTCCTAGTTACTCGCAAAAACCCCTGACACAAAGATACATAATAACATGATCCATTAATAAATGAAAAAACAATTGCAAAACAAAATAATTTTGAAAAAATATTTTTTCAGAGAAGCCCAAGTTGCTGAAAAGTAACGTTGAGCCCCGATGGATCCGATGGCAAAGTGTGGTCAAAAATTTTAAAATTATATAAAATAATTAATGAGACACTTTCGGATAATATAAATGTATCTTATAATGAGATAAACTACCTCAAAGGCAAACAGCCCCCCTCAAAAAAGGCTGTTGCCAATGAAAACAAACAGTGTAAACACAGAAGAAAACATGACTCCAGGCACTGAAAAAACTGGCCCGGAATCAGTCATCAATTACACTCTATCTGATGCAAAACAGAGACTCCCAGGGGAGAATCTGCAGAACATCAGATGGAAGATGCAGAACACAAACGTTATACACCCATGGGTGAAAACGTAACTATGGGGAAAATAACAGAAAACATTCTGTAACCAAGCAACTCTCCCAGGGAATTTTTAGAAATGAAACTTCTCAAAAATATGCCAAAAGCATGGGAGAATTGCAAGGGGGGACTTTAGAAGGTTAGGGGAGAGGAAACACTGAATAAGCAGTGCAACAATTAGCAAGAATGACAACAAGAGGCGTTTGCCTCGAAAATAGGCAACTTAACATAATTTCAACAAAAAATTTTAAGTACAGCCCTGATTATTTTTTGCCACTTCTTTTTTCCTCTCCTCCTTCTATCCTCCTTAGAATCACATTTTCTCCAAGAATTACGTGTCTGGCATCCTTTAAACTGAGATTTACAAGCACAAAGATCAGTGAGATGTTGACTGATGAAGGGCCAAACAGAGAATGATATTTGGCGCCAATTTCGGGACGACTGCGTCACTGCGCATGCGCAGTAGAGTCGTACTATGGAGGTCCTTTAGGACATGATTTCTTTTTGTTTTGGATGCAAATTTTGGGGATTGGGGGGCAAAATTTGTGTTTGGCCCTGGTTTTTGTGGAGTTAGCACCAGCTAAGTCTGGGTCATTGGTACAGTATAAAAATGTTAAATCTAAGTCATAGAATGAATAACACGTTTCTGGTGAGTAAAAACCGTTGATGTTTCACATAACTCAGTTGTAAAACACGTATTTCCGTATATATATACTCAAAGTTTGCTAAGCACCAAGTATATCCAACTACCTGTTTTACGTTTTAGTTGAAATATTGTTATGAAAAGTGTATATATTTTTATTTAATTATATCTTTAATAATTTAAGTACAGAAATTAATATTTTGTTTGTGTTTAACATTATATTTTAGCTTTTGAATACGATAACCTTGGAAAATGGATATTATTGGTAAAAGAGGAAATTTTTCGAATTTGCCAAAAAGTTGACGGAGCGAACTCATATGGGTTCAGTATCGAGTATGAGACCCATTATTGTTAATTACAGCTTGACAACGCCTTCTCATGCTCCCAATCAGGTTCCAGATGGTCCTTTGTGGGATGTTGTTCATTTGGAATGGATCTGGGCAGTCTTATTGACGACCGTAGAGCTGCGATTGAACATAAAGTGTCTGGTTTTGGTGCCACATTGCCTATCCGGCTCCAAGGTATGATTGTCTGTCTCAACATCGTCCTCACTACTCGTAGTTTATAGCGTTGTCATACATTAATGTAACCTCGTCATTTTCGCAACTTCCATGCCAGAACGCCGCCAAGGTGGGAAAGTACTGGGGGGGGGGATGGGGGGGGGGGGGGGGGGGTGGTGGTGGTAGGGTTAGGGTTAGTGGCTGGAGCTGCGGGAGGGGGAGGGGGGTGGTTCCCTGACACTATATTTAAACCTTAGATAATCGTTAGAATTTGAAGTGAAAGGAAATCGCCGGTGTGTATCTTTTTGGCATGAAAAGATTCACGAAAATTCTCCAATTAGACATTACAATTGCACTTCAGACATACACGAACTGTGTCGAGAATGCTGAAGACAGCGACTTGAAATTTTCAGAACTTGTTCTACGGAGCCTGTGCGACATCATGGCATCCAACGCGAGTGTCCAGACCGCGTGGAAACACCGCGCATAACGTGGAAAGTGAGAACACTATTTCTCCCGACTTTATCAGTTTGGAATGGACCTAGGCAGCGTTGTAGACGACTGTAGACTTGCCATTGAGCATGAAGTCCCTGTTTCTTGTGCCAACTTGCCTAACTGGCTCTAAGGTATGATTTTGTATCTGTATATCATCTAGACCGCCAGTAGTTCATACCGCTGCCATACGTTAAGGTAACCTTTTTTTTCATTTTCGCCAACTTTCGACCCACATTTGAGGGTACCTTCCTTCACCCTCATCTACAGCAAAATCTAGCGACAAGAGGTTTTGGTTTTTTTTACATTTTCTGTTAGGGTATAAAATGAGCTATCAATTGCTGAACTTTATTTTTAAAAATCGCTCCTGGGTTCCGACATAAAAGCGATTTAAAATAAGGTACGTTTTGGCCCATTTTCTGTTTTTGTTGCCATGGTAACAAACGATTGCCAAACACTTTGGCAAAAATTCATCGAATACTTTTTGGCCACGGTACATACTATCTACTTCCAAAATTCCAGCTGGCTAGCTTGAATAGTTATTGACATATAGTGCCAAATGCCTTAACTGGGCCGTTTTTTGAAAATTACTCTTGTTCTGAAATGCATGATAATACCTGGAGAAAAAACATTTTTGCCCCAAAATATGCAGACTCCCTTGTTTCAACACTTTTTGTTAATTTCAACCCTATAGACCCTTTGATTGCAAAGTTATTGAGAAAAATGTGCTTAGAAAGTAGGTGTTTTTACAAATCTGAACTTTGAGCCTCGTTTTCACCTTGATCCTGCAACCCCGTAAATTTTTTTTTTTTCATTGTTATGGAGACCCATCATTTTTCTAACACCTCCCACACCTGTCATAAAGAAGTTCATGTGGGTTTAGATGCTATTAAAGTATTCCCAAACCACCTATTATTTAGTGTTTCCATGGTTACCAACAAAATTCATTGAAAATGACCCAGGCGAGGTCATAGGGGACACTGAGCTTGTTCACCTGTCCAAATTTCATCATCCTGCTGTGTGTAGTTTCTGAGAACATTCGCCCTTCAATTTTGGGCGGAAGAATAATCATGAACTTAACAACAACAATAAGTTTACACAGAGTGTAAACTTAATAATACAACAAATAAAAAAAAATATAATACAGGTTTTATCTACGTTTTTTTCCTGACCAGCTTTTATCAACGCAACTGGGGCTTTTATTGTGAGCAAAGTAGATGTTATGTATCAGAAATTGTGTTTATGTTCAATAAACTGGCTTAGCAGCCTCTGGCTTAATGCAAAAAGTACAGTTAAAACTAGAAGTCCTGTCATGAATAGCACGTTGATTTGCACGTTAATCTGTGCGTTAGGGCCCAAGTAAAGCTATCAAATTCTGTACATATGGCCTGTGCACAAGCAATGTTTCATTGGCAGAAACATTGCATGTGTTTGCTATGAGTAACCAGGAGAACCTGTCGTGCTTTGGATGCAATTCGATATGGCAATTGCGCGCAATTCCAACGCGCAATTAAGCCTACATAAGTGCACTATTCGTGACAGGACTTCTAGTTTTAACTGTAGTTAGTGACTTTTTATTGAAGCAAAGACTAAATTTTCATGACTAAGAATAATTCAGCACTCTACCAGTTAAGTTCACCAAAATTCTTAGAAATAAATCTGTTATCCTTGGGTTTTCCAAAGTGTATGAGAGTTAACACTGGTCTTGGAACTCATACACCCTGAGGCTTTGCCTCAGGGCGTATGAGTTCCCAAACCAGTGTAAATTCCCATACATCCTTAAAAACACAAGGATAAGGCCACACAAAGTAAATCTTCTGTTTCTCAGGCCATTATTCATAAAATTGCATGTGGGCGAGTGTTTTTTTATTTTATTTTTTATTTCTGTAATTATTTCTTTGCAATGAAAAGTTCATATTATTGGTTTAGGTTTTAGGCCTCATAATACGGAATAGCATGCTAAAACATTGCAAAACCTTCTTGCTCTCAAGGGACAAATTTATCAATTTTTTTTAACTTGGGTGAAATATCAGACATAATCCATTTAATTTTTATTTTTTTTAAGTTTAAATTGATAATAAAAAGAGAGCATGCGGCAGCCAAAAGGACCATGCGGGAGGGCCTGAGAAACAGAATTTTAATTTTTTTAGGCCTAACTAATATTATTACCTACCTTCGATACTGTCTGTCTGGAAGAGGTGGACTTTCTCTTTTCTCAATAATATTTGGTATACTAGAAGACACATACTTTGGTGGTAAGCCACAGACAGGTTTTCCATCTTTATGCATCTTGTTAATTTTTGCGTAAGGTGGTTCTTCATCACAACTATCTTTATTTGTTCCACCACATTCGTCTATCTTGGTGTAATTCTGATATCTGTCAACCGTGATCCTATCTATGAATGGTTGTTTTTTATCATCACTCTGACCAATGAGATTGCATGTTGCATACGGATTAATTAATGGCGGTTTGTTCCTTGCTGATGGCACAATCTTACATTCATCCATCTTAACTGTTCCATTTTGTGTGAGATGAAAGTCTGAATCTGCACTCTCATTCTTTCCATTTTCACAATTAACAGCACTGATTATCTCCCCTTTCACTTGACTGTTATTCTGTCCATTATATCCCATTTTGAAATCTTTGATTTGAGCGTATATAGGACTCGAAGGAACACCATCAGTAGGTGTATTCTGATGCACTGATGCATTTAACAGACAAGGTTTATTTTGTTGTGAGGATGGATTCGATGAATCACAATGAGTAATTTGATGCACTACCAAACTTGATGGTTCAACATTATGGGATAGATTTTGATCAGTTTCGTCTTTTATATCATTTAATGACGTTTGTCCGTCTTGTGATTTGTTTATGAACACAAAACTTTCATCCCATTTGGACATTCCACTAACAGGTGTCACTATCGTCAAATCGGTGCCATCAGATCCAAGAGAATTACATCTGTTATTATTGGTGACTGGGCAAGAATTGGTGCCATCAGATCCATTAGAACTACATCTGTTATTTGGGATGACTGGACAGCCACAGGAATCTGAGTTTTTTAATTTTATCTCTGAATGTTGACTCGTTTCATTTGATACTTGCTTTCTTGAATGTTCACTAACATCAGAGGTTTCCTGCTTTCTAGAATGTTCACTAACCTCAAAGCTTCCCTGCATTTTAGAGTGTTCATTAATCTCAGAAGTTTCTTGCTTTCTAGAATGTTCATTAACCCCATTAGGTACATGCTTTCCAGAATGTTCACTAACCTCAAAGCTTCCCTGCATTCTAGAGTGTTCATTAATTTCATAAGTTTCTTGCTTTCTAGAATGTTCATTAACCCCATTAGGTACAAGCTTTTGATAATGTTCAGGTCCAGACACCATTGTACTTGTCATGTCAATAGAATCAACATGTGCATTGGTAACTGAAAATGATGTCAAATCTTTTGTCTTTATATCAGAATATTTAGGTGATTTATTTATTACGTAAGATGAAGTATTTTTAAAAGAAGTAGTTTGTGATATATCTGTACAGCTGTCAATGTTTTGTGATATATCTGTACAGCTGTCAATGTTTTGTGATATATCTGTACAGCTGTCAATGTTTTGAATGTGTTTTTCACATAAACAGTCATCAGCACTCACACTGTTGTTTTGTATTTTTTCATCACATTGACAATTAGGTAAAATAATACACTTTGCTTTGAACAAATGGTCTGATGTGTCTTCTAACATATTAGCAATATCAACACCATTTTCATCAAAGCTTTTAACAGCCAGTTCATAGGCATTTGTACATGGAGGATCAGTATCTGTAATGTTGGTGATTGATACACGGGAATTCAATCCCAAATCGGAGGTAGTGTTAGAATTTCCAAGCTCTTGCGAGCTTAAGGAACTACGAGACATTTCAGCTGATGTGTTTAAATTCTGTTGTTGATGGGTTTTCCCAGAATTCATCATGATATCAGTTATAGACTTAGAATTCTTTCTGTACTGATGATTTTGTACTTCAGCCGTCTTTTTCTTCAATTTTCCTTGAGTTTTGTTGATTTGTCTCTCGACTGGACCCTTTCTGTTGCTGTCATTATGTACCACGGTTGTATCACTAATATTTTGTTGTTGTTGGAAGCAATATTTTAAAGATGGCTGCTGACTAAGGTTTGGTAGAGATTTATGAAGATGAATATTGTTTGCTCTCACAAACTGAATGTTCTCACTGCATGGATTATACTCACCTTTCTTTTTTCTAAATAATTTTCGAAATCGACTCTTTTTGGATTTAGGATTTACCGTTTCTGATAGCCACCAATTGTCATCACATAACAGTATACTCTCATTGATGGAACTATGTTTTCTTGATGTCTTCTCTGAACTCTCACCTGTAATTAGTTGAGATGGTTTATGTATGTTTATTTGGAATGCAGATAACTCTGATTTCAGCTCTTCCTTATTATATGTTGCAAGCATTGAATATGATGCTGATTTCTTTGATAAGAGAGTAGGTTTGATGTGAGTGGAAGACATTCTATCTGATTCCATAGAATCCGAATTAAATGAAGAAATGGAACTGTTATCCTTACTAATATCAGGTGTAATAATATCAACATTTGCATTGAGAAAGGAAGGTCTGGATATCTTACTAACAGTAGTTATATTACTCGATAGTTTATTATCAACAGTTTTAATTTTAGTTTCGATACCACAGGAAGACATGTTAGTTGTTGTTGCTGTATTAACACTATTATTTTGATAAAGCGAGTTACTGGAATGAGCACTTGGGATAATACTAAGAGATGAGTGTTGTTGATGAGGTGAAGATTTACGTATGTTGAGGTCAGAACAGTTTATTGCTGTGTTGTGTAAGTCAGTAGTGGGATTACTCACTGATTGATTTATAGCTGGATAATAAGCCATACTAATATCAGTAGTGGGATTACTCACTGATTGATTTATAGATGGATAGTAAGTCATACTAATATCATCATCCATAGAACTGGAATCATCAATAGATTGATCACTCATAATATCATCATTACAATGAATTAAAACACTGTCCAATAATGCACCTTTCTCATCACTTTCTCTTTTTCTCTCACCTGTAAAACTTTCCCTGTTACTAATTTTATCTGATAAATTTAGTTTAACTTTATCAGTTTTATCATCAGGTAACTGGGTTGTTATCAAACTGGAAGTTTGTGGACACTGTACTGAGGTCTGAATAATATCTGAGGATAACTGGCCAGATTTATAGGTTGACCTGTGTAAACATCCATTAATATCTGATTGCTGTTCATCTTCTACATGTGATGTTTGTGAATTGTATATATCTAATTGAGAAGACGTTTTGATTATTGGGTTATAAATTTCACTGTTACTGCTCGTCATACAGGTTGGAGTGGTAGAACGAGAACAAGCTATAATGCGTATTTTGGTTTTACGACGAGGATATCTCTCAATGACAGCTTGTTCTGTGGCATCTGGTATACCTAGAGATGGATCGGTATCGTCAATATCGTCTTCATTCATGATCCTAAAAAACACAAAAATACAACAATAACCCTTTACCCAACATAACGGCCAAAACAGGCCAGCCCTGTTCACAAAAATCACCATTCAATTTTAATTATTTTTAAAATTTTTTGTCTCGAAAACATAGCTTGTGACCCCTCATTGGAATGAGCTTGTTGAGCTCACGCCAATGAGGTGCCATAAGCTTTGATTTTGACGCAAAAATGAAAAAAGTTAGTTATTCAAGAATTTTATTTGCAAGTGGCGTCTGCATTTCATGTTAGGTAAAAGGTTAACATGTTATAATTCTAAAATGCACAATGAAAGTGTCAGTGTCACTGCAGCTCAACTTGTCCAAGAAGGGACTTAACTAAATAAAAACCTCCAGTAATAAGTCACTGCAGCTCAACTTGTCCAAGAAGGGACTTAACTAAATAAAAACCTCCAGTAATAAGTCACTACAGCTCAACTTGTCCAAGAAGGGACTGAACTAAACAGAAACCTCCAGCAATGATAAGTCACTGCAGCTCAACTTGTCCAAGAAGGGACTGAACTAAATAGAAACCTCCAGTAATGATAAGTCACTACAGCTCAACTTGTCCAAGAAGGGACTGAACTAAATAGAAACCTCCAGTAATGATAAGTCACTGCAGCTCAACTTGTCCAAGAAGGGACTGAACTAAATAGAAACCTCCAGTAATGATAAGTCACTGCAGCTCAACTTGTCCAAGAAGGGACTGAACTAAATAGAAACCTCCAGTAATGATAAGTCACTGCATCTCAACTTGTCCAAGAAGGGACTGAACTAAATAGAAACCTCCAGTAATGATAAGTCACTGCATCTCAACTTGTCCAAGAAGGGACTGAACTAAATAGAAACCTCCAGTAATGATAAGTCACTGCATCTCAACTTGTCCAAGAAGGGACTGAACTAAATAGAAACCTCCAGTAATGATAAGTCACTGCATCTCAACTTGTCCAAGAAGGGACTGAACTAAATAGAAACCTCCAGTAATGATAAGTCACTGCAGCTCAACTTGTCCAAGAAGGGACTGAACTAAATAGAAAACTCCAGTAATGATAAGTCACTGCAGCTCAACTTGTCCAAGAAGGGACTGAACTACAGTAGAACCTGTCTTGAGAGACCGCCCTCTGGGCCACCCAAAAGTGGTCTCTCAAGACAGGTGGTCTCTCATAACAGGTTTCAGGTTTTCTCAAGTCAGTGAATAACCAACCACAAAATTCAGAAATGGAGAAGAATGGATTTTTGTAATTACTTTGTACATGTAGTTGTTCTTTTTTATGAAGTTTTTGTAACAAATTGAAATGGACTGTTATAAAAATTATAAAAATAAATTAGTGTTGAAAATCTTCATTGAAGATTTTCAACACTAATTTATTTTTATAATTTTTATAACAGTCCATTTCAATTTGTTACAAAAAGATTTTCAACACCAATTTATTTTTATTCCTATCTGTCACATTTCAGGTATGTATGAAATTGTTTATTCAGCAATAATCCTAATCTTTTCACAGGGGTCTTATAAAAACATCTCAGTCTGTAAGGAGTTAGCAATTGAAACCCAATTAAGAGCTTTTAATACTTTTAATTATGTTAGTATAACCACAATGGATTTTCCAATTCCAGAACAGGTAAAAAGTTTTTGTCATGGTTTCAGCCTTCAAAGGTGCGGTCTCTCAAGACAGGTCCATTATGGCATAAAAATACAAGTTGGTACCAGGTCACAGTGGTCTCTCAAGACAGGTGGTCTCTCAAGACAGGTGGTCTCCCACAGCAGGTCCATTATAGTGTAAAACCAACCGGTGCCTGGTAGATGTGGTCTCTCAAGACAGGTGGTCTCTCAAGACAGTGGTCTCTCAAGACAGGTTTTACTGTAAATAGAAACCTCCAGTAATGATAAGTCACTCAATCAAGTTTCTACAAAAAAAACCCCATTACACCAAAGCTACATATGAAATCTGAAAAAGATGGGGTGAAGGATGTGACCTGTAGGGTGTACTAATTGAATTGTTGACAATTTACAGTACGGGGAGAGTGGATTGTAACTAAATCACCCTCGGAGTGGAGTTGTCACCCAAGCTATAACTTTCAAATTGTGTAAATATCGACAAAAAACACAAGCAATGTTTCAGCCAATGGACCTCTGGGTATAACCTGGAGGTCCATTGGCTGAAACTTTGCTTGTGCTGGTTATGCTTTGCAACAAATTTGCAATTATTGCTTGGGTGGAATCTCCACTCTGTAGGTGATTTAGTGATTCTACACTCTCCACGCACTGTATATGTCAAATCTAAGATGGCTGATGGTGGCCATATTTTTCAACAAAATTCAGACAAATTTGATAGCGCCCACCTAGACATCACACCAAAGCTACATAAAAAAGAGACCCCAGGGGGCCTGAGGGCACTCACCTGACATGGTAGACTAAATATCAAACCAGAGAATTGATTTCAACAAGTTGCATCTCTCCTCCTAAGAAAAGCTTATACCAAATATCCAAAGATTCTGACACGTGGATCTAAAAAAAGAGATTTTTAAAGTATATTCCTCATATTGAATCCCACAGGGAGCCCATATATGAACCCAGGGACTTGGCCTTAACAAACTTGAATAGCACCCCCCTCCCCCTCCCCCCCCCCCCCCCAAGGATACTGCACACCAAATATCAAAACATTCTGACTGCTGGATCTGAAGAAGAAGATTTTTAAAAAAAATTCCTCATTTTGAACTAAGTTACAATTCGAGCTCCCACAGTGAGCCCAAATATGGACCTAGGGACATGGCTTGAACAAAGTTGAATCTCACCCCCCTAAGGATGCTGCATACCAAATATCAAAACATTCCGACTGCTAATCTGAAGAAGATTTTTAAAGAAAATTCCTCATTTTGAACAAAGTTATAATTCGGGCTACCACAGTGAGTCCAAATATGAACCCAGGGACGTGGCTTAAACAAAATTAAATCTCACTCCACTAAGCATGGTGCATACCCAATATCAAAAGATTCTGCCTGCTGGATCTTGAGAAGAAGATTTTCAAAGAAATTTACCTGAAATGCACTAAGTTCAAATTTGGGCTCCTATACTGAGTCCAAATATAAACCCAGGGAGCCGATTTGAACAAACTTGAATCAGATCCACCCCACACTGTAGCATATCAAATATCAAAAGATTCTGCCTGCTGTATCTGGAGAAGATTTTTGTTAAGAAATTTGCCTGAAATGCACTATGTTCGAATTCGGGCTTCTATAGTGAGTCCAAATATGAATCCAGGGGGCCGATTTGAACAAACTTGAATCAGATCCACCCCACAATGTAGCATACCAAATATCAAAAGATTCTGCCTGCTGGATCTGGAGAAGAAGATTTTTTGAAGAAATTTGACTGAAATGCACTAAGTTCGAATTCGAGCTTCTATAGTGAGCCCAAATATGAATCTAGGGAGCCAATTTGAACAAACTTGAATCAGATCCACCCCACAATGTTGCATACCAAATATTAAAACATTCTGCCTGCTGGATCTTGAGAAGAAGATTTTTTAAGAATTTTGCCTGAAATGCACTAAGGTCGAATTCAGGCTTCTTTTCTGAGCCCAAATATAAATCTAGGGGGCCGATTTGAACAAACTTGAATCAGATCCACCCCCATAATGTTGCATACCAAATATCAAAAGATTCTGCTCGCTGGATCTGGAGAAGATTTTTTAAGAAATTTGCCTGAAAAGCACTAAGTTCGAAATCAGGCTTCTATACTGAGCCCAAATATGAACCCAGGGGACCGATTTGAACAAACTTGAATCAGATCCACCCTACAATGCTGCATACCAAATATCAAAAGATTCTGCCTTCTGGATCTGGAGAAGAAGATTTTTGAAGAAATTTGCCTGAAATGCACTATGTTCGAATTTGAGCTTCTATAGTGAGCTGAGATATGAATCTAAGGAGCCGATTTGAACAAACTTGAATCAGATCCACCCCACAATGTTGCATACCAAATATCAAAAAGATTCTGCCTGCTGGATCTGGAGAAGAAGATTTTTTAAGAAATTTGCCTGAAATGCACAAAGTTCGAAATCAGGCTCCTATACTGAGCCCAAATATGAACCCAGGGGTCTGATTTGAACAAACTTGAATCAGATCCACCCTACAATGTTGCATACCAACTATCAAAAGATCTTCTGGATCTGGAGAAGAAGATTTTTAAATGTTTTTCCCATTGCCTACAGTGTTAAAAAGTGCTGACTCAGCACTTTTTCAAAGTCCTGAAAAAAGTACCTTGTGATCAAACTGATAAAAGTAAGCTTGATACAAAATAAGAATTCTCTGTGCTATGTAGTTTTGGAGACATGGCAGTTTTAAGGTTTTTCCTATTTTTAGCTCCAGAGGTTGCCACGGGGCAATGAGAAAAAAAATGTTTGCATCAATCAACTACTTATGACCCATTATCATCTCATATTAAATTTGGTTCAAATCGACCTCACGGTTCTGAAAATAGAAATTTTAGGCGTGGCCAAAATTTTTGCCCATCCCATAACGAAGGCAAATAATGCCCGACAAACTTCTCTTGAACAAACTTGATTCTAAACCTCAAAAGGACTCTGTATACCATAAATCAAGTCTCTGCTAGTAGTAGTTCATTAGAAGAAGATTTTCAAAAAATTTGGCCATTTTTCCCCACCCCTCTGCTCAATATGAGCCGAAACCTAATTTGCATAAAAATCAAAATTCCCCTATATAACCACTACTTACATGAAATTTAATTAAAATGTGGCCAGTGGTTTAGGAGAAAGAGGCTCAAACACCACCTTCATGCAGGACGACGGACGAACGATGGGCGAAGAGTGATAAGAAAAGCTCACCCAGACTTTCAGTCAGGTGAGCTAAAAATAGAAAAAAACCTGACTGGGTGAGAGATGCGGCCTGTAGGGTGTGCCAATGGAATTGTTGACAATTTTTGTGCCAAATCTAAGATGGCCACTGGCGCCCATGTTTTTCAACAGAATTCAGAAAACTTCACTAGTTCCCATCCAGGCATTGTCCTAAAGGCACATATGAATTCAGAAAACTTCACTAGTTCCCATCCAGGCATTGTCCTAAAGGCACATATGAATTCAGAAAACTTCAATAGTTCTCATCTAGGCATTGTCCTAAAGGCACATATTAATTCAGAAAACTTCAATAGTTCTCATCTAGGCATTGTCCTAAAGGCACATATGAATTTAGAAACTGCCGTCGCACTGCCGCTAACGTATTGTCACTTCTATGTCGCCTTCCCTCTAACAAGTGATGAAATTCCACTCTTCCACTGCCGTCGCATGGCCGCTAACGCATTGTCACTTCTATGTCGCCTTCCCTCTAACAAGTGATGAAATGCCACTCTTCCACTGCCGTCGCACGGCCGCTAACGTAATGTCACTTCTAGTCCTAAAGGCACATATGATTTCAGAAAAATTCAGTAGTTCTCATCTAGGCATTGTCCTAAAGGCACATATTAATTCAGAAAACTTCAATACAGTAGAACCTGTCTTGAGAGACCGCTCTTTGAGCCACACAAAAGTGGTCTCTCAAGACAGGTGGTCTCTCATAACAGGTTTCAGGTTTTCTCAAGTCAGTGAATAACCAACTACAAAATTCAGAAATGGAGAAGAATGGATTTTTGTAATTACTTTGTAGTTGTTCTTTTTTATGAAGTTTTTGTAACAAATTGAAATGGACTGTTATAAAAATTATAAAAATAAATTAGTGTTGAAAATCTTCTTTGAAGATTTTCAACACAAATTTATTTTTATAATCCCATCTGTCACATTTCAGGTATGTATGAAATTGTTTATTCAGCAATAATCCTAATCTTTTCACAGGGGTCTTATAAAAACATCTCAATCTTTAATGAGTTATGTAACTGAATAGCAATTGAAACCCAATTAAGAGCTTTTAATACTTTTAATTATGTTAGTAAAACCACAATGGATTTTCCAATTCCAGAACAGGTAAAAAGTTTTTGTCATGATTTCAGTCTTCAAAGGCGCGGTCTCTCAAGACAGGTCCATTTTGGCATAAAAATACAAGTTGGTAATAAGTCACAGTGGTCTCTCAAGACAGGTGGTCTCCCATAGCAGGTCCATTATAGAGTAAAACCAATCTGTGCCTGGCAGATGTGGTCTCTCAAGACAGGTGGTCTCTCAAGACAGTGGTCTCTCAAGACAGGTTTTACTGTAATTCCCATCTAGACATTGTCCTAAAGGCACATATGAATTCAGAAAACTTCAGTAGTTCCCATCTAGAGATTGTCCTGAAGGCACATATGAAATTTGGAACTAATTGGGTGAGAGATGTTGTTTATAGGATGTGCCAATGGAATTATTTATGTGCCAAATCCAAGATGGCTGCTGGCGGCCATATTTTACAACAAAAATGGAAAAAAATTGATAGCTCCCATCTAGACATTGCCCAAAAGCCACATATGAAATTTGGAACTCTTCAGGCGAGATCTAGAGCTGTGGTCTGTAGGGTGTGCTAAAAGAATTGTGGATGGACGGACGTATGGACAGACAACAGATCATAACCCATCCCAATAGCTCATACTTGAAATAGTCAAGTTGAGATAAAAAAAAAATTTTAAAATCTTATCCTAAACCAGAGGCTCAAGTGAGTCTAAAATGCTCACCTGGCTTAAATTGTCAAAGAAAATATGTGTATCAGTATGTGATCAGCAGCAAGAGCTATTTTTTGAACTGCTATGTCACAACCTAAGGCAACTTTTTTGGCCACTTATTTCAGCTGGTCCAAGGAAAGCTTCCTAGCTCAGTTCTGTGAAGTATCAAAAAAACAACATTCGAACAAAAAAAAAAAAAAATAAACCAGAGGTCCAAGTGAGCCTAAAATGCTCACCTGGGTCAAATTGTCAAAACAGATGAGTGTATCTTATTTATTCATATTTATATATTTATTTATTGATGTTTAAGGTCACATACTTATGCACAATGGCTAATCATGACTGTGACAGTTTTACGGGTGAAGGAAGCCGGAGTACCCAGAGAGAACCACCAAGCAACAACGAGCAGCTGCCAGCTCCCCAACATCGTAACTCCGCAAAGCAGCACAGGCAGGGTTAGATTGGTTGAAGACATGTGCACCACCGACATGCAGAACGCCTTAGTACACAGTGTCACCGTGCCCCCATGGAGACAATCGGGGTTAAGTGCCTTGCCCAAGGACACAAGGTGAGTGTATCAGCATGTGAACAGTACCAAGAGTAATTTTTTTGATTTGCTATGACACAACCAAAGGCAACTTTTTTTGGCCATTCATTTCTGCTGGTCCCAGAAAAGCTTCCTAGCAAACTCTGTTCTGTGAAGTATTAAAAAACAACTGAAAGAAATTTTTGTTCTGTTTTAAAGTACTGTGTTCTCTCTAGCACCCCCACCCTTCCCAAAAATTAAAAAAAAAAAACCCAAAAAGAAGAAAAAACAAGCGAATCGATTTGAACAAACTTGAATTCGACACCCCTAAAGATGTTCCAAATATGAAAGGATTCTCACTGGTGGATCTGAAGAAGAGGAATTTTCAAGAAATTTTCTCGTATTGCTCTAAGTTAAACTTTGGGCTTCAATAAAAAGCCCAAATATTAAGCCAGGGACCTGATTTGAACAACCTTCAATCTAATCCTCCCAGAGGTGTTGCACATCAAATATCAAAAGAATATGACTGCTGGATCGGAAGGAGATGATTTGAACAAATTTGAATCTTACACCTCTAGAGATGTTACATACTAAATATGAAAGGATTTTCACTAGTGAGTCTGAAAAAGAAGATTTTTAAGAAATTTTCTCATATTGCACTAAGTTAAAAGCTGGGCTCCAACAAAGAACCCAAATCTTCATGCAGGGAACCCATTTGAACAAACTTGAATCTAACCCCCCCACCCCCCACCCCACCCCCCCCCCTCTCCCCACCTAGAGATGCTGCATACCAAATATCAAAGGAATCTGACCCGTGGATCTGAAGAAGAAGATTTTTAAAGATTATTACCCATGTTGCACAAAGTTAATATTCAGGCTCTCACTGGAAGCCCAAATATTAACCCAGGGGCTCGATTTGAACAAATTCGAATCTTACACCTCTAGAGATGACACATACCAAATATGAAAGGATTCTCAATAGCAGGTCTGAAAAAGATTTTTTGAAAAATTTTCTCATATTGCATCAAGTTAAAATTTGGGCTCCAATAAAGAGCCCAAATATTCATCCAGGGATCCCATTTGAACAAACTTGAATCTAACCCCCCTAAAGATGCTGCATACCAAATATCAAAAGAATCTGATTGGTGGATCTGAAAAAGAAAATTTTTAAAGAATATACCCCTTATTCCACAAAGTTAATAATCAGGCTCCCATAGGAAGCCCAAATATTAACTCAGGAAGTCGATTTGAACAAATTCAAATCTTACACCTCTAGAGATGTCACATACCAAATATGAAAGGATTCTCACTTGTGGGTCTGAAAAAGAAGAATTTTTAAGAAATTTTCTCAAATTGCTCCAAGTTAAAATTTGAGCTCCAATAAAGAGCCCAAATATTCATCCAGGGATCCCATTTGAACAAACTTGAATCTAACCCCCCTAGAGATGTTGCATACCAAATATCAAAAGAATCTGACTGGTGGATCTGAAGAAGAAGAGTTTTAAAGATTTAAAGATTATTCCCCATATTGCACCAAGTTAATATTCAGGCTTCCATACATAAAACTAGAAGTCTTGTCATGAATAGTGCGCTTATCTAGGCTTAATTGCGCGTTGGAATTGCGCGCAATTGCCATATCGAATGGCATCCACAGCACGGCAGGTTCTCCGGGTTACTCATAGCAAACACATGCAATGTTTCTGCCAATGGACCTTTCGGGTTACCCGGAGGTCCATTGGCTGAAACATTGCTTGTGCACAGGCCATATGTACAGAATTTGATAGCTTTACTTGGGCTATAACACGTACATTAACGTGCATTTCAAAGAGCTTCTAGTTTTAACTGTAGGAAACCCAAATATTAACCCAGGGACTTAATTTGGACAAACTTCAATCTGACCCCTGTAGAGATGCTGTATACCAAGTATCAAAAGAATCTGATTGTATGATCTGAAGAAGAAGATTTTTAAACTTATTCCCCATAGCGCCCTAAGTTAATTATTTGGGCTCCTCTGTTGAGCCCAAATATGAACCGAGGGGGTCGATTTGAACACACTTGTATTCAACCATCCTATGGATGCTGTATACCAAATATCAGAAGATTCTGATCAGCGGTTCTGAAGAAATTTTTTTTTTTTTCATTTTTGCAAATATGCTGACTCAGCATTTTTTCAAATGCCCCTACAGAACACCTCAACACAACCAATGACCATTTTTTTTTTAATCCATTCTACCGGTCAAAAGGATGCTTCATACCAAAAAACAGTTCTCTGTCCCATGTAGTTTGGAAAATATGGGCATTTGAATTTTTTCTATTTTTAGCCCCTGGGGTACCCACGGAGCCACAAAAAAAAAAAAACATTTCGGGTATCAATCAAGTACTTTGGCCCCACTTATACTACATGCCAGACTTGGTTCAAATCGGCCCATCAGTTCTTGAAATGAAAATTTTGGACAGAGCCCAAAAGAGGTATGTGCCCAAAGACAGTCCAAATATTGATCTACCAACTTCCCTTAAACAAACTTTAATTTTTAACACCCAAGAGTGTTCCATAACACATATCAAGGCAATCTCTCTGGTGGTTGATGAGAAGACGATTTTTAAAAGATTTTCAGGCTTTGGCATCATTGACCAGAGCCCGAAGAAGTCAGCCGCTTCATTTGAACAAAATAGAAAGGGTATACTCCAGGGATGGTTTGTGCAAAATATGTTTGAATTTGGCTGAATGGCTGTGAAGGAGAAGCCAAGTTTGCAAAAGTTAACGGACGCCAAGTGATGGCAATAGATCACACTGACCTGCAGTCAGGTGAGCTAAATACACAAAAATACATTAACATGTTATAATCCTAAAATTTACAATGAAAGTGTCAATGACACTGTAGCTCAATTTGACAAATTTGAACTTGGTAAGTTATCAGTGAAATGGCAAAATTGAAGATCATTGGTACCAATGTTATTTGGTGAAATTTAAACATAACAGTATTGTGTGTGTACAACGTCAGAGTAATCCATGCATTTTTAAATGTAAACTGTGAGACTGGCTGAAGGAAGAATGTTGATACACAAATGCAGTATGTTCAGAGGTTATTGTAAATGACAACTTTTTCCACAGAAATGAATGCTAATCAAAAGTTCTTATCTAGAGGTCATTCCTAATGAGTACACGAAGTTCAAAAACAATCCTATGAAAAATGTGGCCTGCAGGCCATGTCAAAGAATGTTGATGCACAAACGCAATAAATTCAAAGATTGTTACTAACAGCAACAGTTTTTGATGGAAATGAAAAGAAAATCAATAGCTCCTATCTTTGTCACCCTGCATAAGCATACAAAGTTTCAAAACAACCTGATAATGAATGTGCCCTCTGAGGTATACCAAAGGAAGATGTTAATGCACAAATACACTAAGGTTGAAGGTCATTGCATGTGGCAATTTTTTTTTTTTCTTTTTTATGGAAATTCATAAATATACTTTGCAGAGAGTGCAAAAGGGATAAGTTTCTGCACAAATGCAGTAAGTTCAAAGGCTGGTGATAACAACAATAATTTTTTTATGGAAATAAAAAATGAAAGTGTCAATGACACTGTAGCTCAACTTGTTTAAGACATGTACATGTACAGTATGTGACACAGCAATGACAAACATCTAGGTAATGGCCTGATAACAAAGGTACATGTAAAGTATTGTAACAGTCTGTACATAAATGCTGACCGTAGCCTGTAACAAATATATAGGTAAAGTATTCTAAAGTGGTTCAAAGAAGTATTTGGGGTCACATTCAGTTAGGCAGAGTTCATCAACACTACAAAGGAATGAAGTCATGAGAGACAAATTTTATGGAAAAACACTGAGGAATGGATTTGAACAAACCTGAATGTAACATGCCCCCCTCTTCCCCCTCCCCCCCCCCCCCCCCCCCCACCCATAGAGCCCAAACATTAAGCCAAGGACTCAAATTGAACAAACTTGAATCTGATCCCCCTTGAGATGCCATATACCAAATAGGAAAGAATTCTGACTGGTGGAGATGAAGAAGGTTTTTAAAGAAATCACCTCACATTGCACTAAGTTAAACTTTGGGCTCAAGTAGGGAGCCAAAATAATAACCCAGGGTACCAATTTGAACAAACTTGAATCTGACCCACCTAGAGATGCTGTATACCAAATATGAAAGGATTCTGATTGGTAGATCTGAAGAAGAAGATTTTAAAAGAAATTCCCTCGTATTGCACTTAGTTCAAATTCAGGCTCCCATAGGTAGCCCAAATTAATAACCCCAGGACCAGGTTTGAACAAACTTGAGCCTTACCCTCCAAGAGATGTTGTATACCAAATATGAAAGGATTCTGACTGGTGGATCTGAAGAAGATTTTTAAAGAAATTTTCTTATATTGTACTAAGTTAAAATTCAGGATTTTTTTGAATTTTTAAACAAATTTATGGGTGCTATCAGAGTTATGCACCTTCTGGTGCCCCTGTGGGCGTGGCAAGTTTATTTGTACAACTTGAATTGACATATGATAAGGAACATGTACACAAACTTGGGTTCAATTTGGTTGAGTAGTTTGTGAGGAGAAGTCGATAATGTAAAGTTTACGACGGACGACGACAGACGGCAAGTGATAAGTTAAGCTCCACACAAGCAGGGTTAGCATTGGTGGAAGACAGGTGCACCATCGACGTGCAGTACGCCTTAGTACACAGTGTCACCGTGCCCCCACGTGGGCAATGGGGGTGAAGTGTCTTGTCCAAGGACACAACGCGGTTGCCGCAGGTGGGCTTGCAGCCTGCATCTCTACCAACTGAGCCACCGTGCCCCCTATCAACCTAGAGACTTTGCGTGAAGAAATTTGAATCTGCACCCTTCCCTGTCACCCTTAGGATGCCGTATACCAAACATCAATAGATTCTGAATGGTAGATTTGAAGAAGGAGGTTTTCAAGATTATTCCTCACATTACACTAAGTTGAAATTGAGCCTCTACAGGGAGCCCAAAGTTGAATCCATGGGCTTAATTTGAACTTCAATCTGCTAGGGCATTGTATGGGGGTTCTCCAGAAGATTTCCAAAAATATTCCTCTTTTGCACTAAGTTATAATTAGAGCTGCCGAAATATTAATCCAGAGACTTTGAAAACAAACTGGAAATTCCCTGCCATCGCACCCCCAAGATTCTGTCTGGTCATTCTGAAGAAGATTTCAGGAATATTTGTCAATTTAACACAATGTTAAAATTTAACCACCCCTTAAACCATCCGCAACCACCACCAAAAATGGAAATTGGAATTAAATGTCTTGCCCAAGGACACAACAACGCGGTTGCCGCATGTGGGATTCGAACTGAAGACCTCTCAGCTTGCAGCCCCCATCTATACCTACTGAGCCACCATGCACACAAAGACAAATGTTTCATGGGAAACGATTTATTATTAACCCTCTGCACATTAATTATTGGTGTTTAATGTTTACAGGTTAGTTAGTTAGATAGTTATTGGTGTTTAATGTTTACAGGTTAGTTAGTTAGTTAGTTATTGGTGTTTAATGTTTACAGGTTAGTTAGTTATTTATTGGTGTTTAATGTTTGCAGGTTAGTTAGTTATTGGTGTTTAATGTTTACTGGTTAGTTAGTTATTGGTGTTTAATGTTTACAGGTTACTTAGTTATGTATTGGTGTTTAGTGTTTACAGGTTAGTTAGTTAGTTATTGGTGTTTAATGTTTACAGGTTAGATAGTTAGTTACAGGTGTTTAATGTTTACAGGTTATTCAGTTAGTTATTGCTGTTGAATGTTTACTGGTTAGTTAGTTATTGGTGTTTAATGTTTACAGGTTAGTTAGTTATTGGTGTTAATGTTTACAGGTTAGTTAGTTAGTTAGTTATTGGTGTTTAAAGTTTACTGGTTAGTTAGCTAGTTATTGGTGTTTAATGTTTACAGGTTAGTTAGTTAGTTAGTTATTGGTGTTTAATGTTTACAGGTTAGTTAGTTAGTTATTGGTGTTGAATGTTTACAGGTTAGTTAATTAGTTAGTTATTGGTGTTTAATGTTTACAGGTTAGTTAGTTAGTTAGTTAGTTATTGGTGTTTAATGTTTACAGGTTAGATAGTTAGTTATTGGTGTTTAATGTTTACAGGTTAGTTAGTTAGTTATTGGTGTTTAATGTTTACAGGTTAGTTAGTTATTGGTGCTTAATGTTTACAGGTTAGTTAGTTATTGGTGTTTAATGTTTACAGGTTACTTAGTTATGTATTGGTGTTTAGTGTTTACAGGTTAGTTAGTTAGTTATTGGTGTTTAATGTTTACAGGTTAGATAGTTAGTTACAGGTGTTTAATGTTTACAGGTTATTCAGTTAGTTATTGCTGTTGAATGTTTACTGGTTAGTTAGTTATTGGTGTTTAATGTTTACAGGTTAGTTAGTTATTGGTGTTAATGTTTACAGGTTAGTTAGTTAGTTACTTATTGGTGTTTAATGTTTACTGGTTAGTTAGTTATTGGTGTTTAATGTTTACAGGTTAGTTAGTTAGTTAGTTAGTTATTGGTGTTTAATGTTTACAGGTTAGTTAGTTATTGGTGTTTAATGTTTACAGGTTAGTTAGTTATTGGTGCTTAATGTTTACAGGTTAGTTAGTTAGTTATTGGTGTTTAACATTTACAGGTTAGTTAGTTAGTTAGTTAGTTATTGGTGTTTAATGTTTACAGGTTAATTAGTTAGTTATTGGTGTTTAATGTTTACAGGTTAGTTAGTTAGTTAGTTAGTTATTGGTGTTTAATGTTTACAGGTTAGATAGTTAGTTACAGGTGTTTAATGTTTACAGGTTATTCAGTTAGTTATTGCTGTTGAATGTTTACTGGTTAGTTAGTTATTGGTGTTTAATGTTTACAGGTTAGTTAGTTATTGGTGTTAATGTTTACAGGTTAGTTAGTTAGTTAGTTATTGGTGTTTAATGTTTACTGGTTAGTTAGTTAGTTATTGGTGTTTAATGTTTACAGGTTAGTTAGTTAGTTATTGGTGTTTAATGTTTACAGGTTAGTTAGTTAGTTATTGGTGTTTAACATTTACAGGTTAGTTAATTAGTTAGTTATTGGTGTTTAATGTTTACAGGTTAGTTAGTTAGTTAGTTAGTTAGTTATTGGTGTTTAATGTTTACAGGTTAGATAGTTAGTTATTGGTGTTTAATGTTTACAGGTTAGTTAGTTAGTTATTGGTGTTTAATGTTTACAGGTTAGTTAGTTATTGGTGCTTAATGTTTACAGGTTAGTTAGTTAGTTATTGGTGTTTAACGTTTACAGGTTAGTTAGTTAGTTAGTTAGTTATTGGTGTTTAATGTTTACAGGTTAATTAGTTAGTTATTGGTGTTTAATGTTTACAGGTTAGTTAGTTAGTTAGTTATTGGTGTTTAATGTTTACAAATTAGTTAGTTAGTTACTGGTGTTTAATGTTTACAGGTTAGTTAGTTATTGGTGCTTAATGTTTACAGGTTAATTAGTTAGTTATTGGTGTTTAATGTTTACAGGTTAGTTACTTAGTTACTGGTGTTCAATGTTTACAGGTTAGTTAGTTAGTTACTGGTGTTTAGTGATTAATGTTTACTGGTTAGTTAGTTATTGGTGTTTAATGTTTATAGGTTAGTTAGTTAGTTATTGGTGTTTAATTTTATGGGTTAGTTATCAGTGTTTAATGTTTACAAGTTAGTTAGTTAGTTAGTTGGTTGGCTAGTTATATGTGTTTAAAATTTACAGGTTAGTAAGTTAGTTATTGGTGTTTAATGTTTACAGGTTAGTTAGTTAGTTATTGGTGTTTGATGTTTATGGGTTAGATAGTTAGTTATTGGTGCTTAATTTTTACAAGTTAGTTAGATAGTTATTGGTGTTTAGCGTTTACAGGTTAGTTAGTTAGTTATTGGTATTTAGCATTTACAGGATAGTTAGTTAGTTAGTTAGTTCGTTACTGGTGTTTAATGTTTATGGGTTAGTTAGTTATTGGTGTTTAATGTTTACAGGATAGTTAGTTATTGGTGTTTAATGTTTACAGGTTAGTTAGTTAGTTATTGGTATTTAGCATTTACATGATAGTTAGTTAGTTATTGGTATTTAGCATTTACAGGATAGTTAGTTAGTTAGTTAGTTATTGGAGTTTAGCATTTACAGGATAGTTAGTTAGTTAGTTATTGGTGTTTAATGTTTATGGGTTAGTTAGTTATTGGTGTTTAATGTTTACAGAATAGTTAGTTATTGGTATTTAGCATTTACAAGATAGTTAGTTAGTTATTGGTGTTTAATGTTTACGAGTTAGTTAGTTATTGGTGTTTAATGTTTACAGGATAGTTAGTTATTGGTGTTTAATGTTTACAGGATCGTTAGTTAGTTATTGGTGTTTAATGTTTACAGGTTAGTAAGTTAGTTATTAGTGTTCAATGTTTACAGGTTAGTTAGTTAGTTACTGGTGTTTAATGTTTACTGGTTAGTTAGTTATTGGTGTTTAATGTTTATAGGTTAGTTAGTTAGTTATTGGTGTTTAATGTTCATGGGTTAGTTAGTTATCAGTGTTTAATGTTTACAAGTTAGTTAGCTGGTTGGTTAGTTATAGGTGTTTAAAGTTTACAGGTTAGTTTACAAGTTAGTTATTGGTGTTTAATGTTTACATGTTAGTTAGTTAGTTATTGGTATTTGATGTTTATGGGTTAGTTAGTTATTGGTGTTTAATGTTCACAGGTTAGTTAGTTAGTTATTGGTGTTTAGTATTTACAGGATAGTTAGTTAGTTACTGGTGTTTAATGTTTACAGGTTAGTTAGTTATTGGTGTTTAATGTTTACAGGATAGTTAGTTATTTATTGGTGTTAATGTTTACAGGTTAGTTTGTTAGTTATTGGTGTTTAATGTTTACTGGTTAGTTCATTAGTTATTGGTGTTCAACATGGACATAAAATCAAGTCTGGCCAATTGTTTATATCCATGTTAACTTCCACCACAGGCATCGGTGTCCGGGTCCTATTTTGGCAGTAAAACAGAGCTTGTTTACTGCAGTGAAGTGCTGCATCACTTCCTGGAGTTCTCATGTGGATCTCCACACACTGACTGGGGTTCTCATGCAGATCTCACATGCTGACTGGGGTTCTCATGCAGATCTCCGCACACTGACTGGAGTCCTCATGTGGATCTCGACACACTGACTGGAGTTCTCATGGAGATCTCCGCACAATGAAGCTGAAATATAAAAATTCAAGCTTTCTTCAATGAACAAGAGTTTACCATATGGCATCTAAGAATTTAGATTCTAACTAACTAACCTGTAAACATCAAACTCAATGAACAAGAGTTTACCATATGGCATCTAAGAATTCAGTCAAATCAATTTTATTTGACTGAGATCTGTATGTCTAGTAGTCATATTAATCTGCATGCCGAGCAGTCATATTAATCTCTATGTCTAGCAGTCATATTAATCTCTATGTCTAGCAGTCTTATTTATCTGTATGTCTAGCAGTCTTATTAATCTGTATGTCTAGCAGTCATATTAATCTGTATGTCTAGCAGTCATATTAAGCTCTATGTCTAGCAGTCATATTAATCTGTATGTCTAGCAGTGTTATTAATCTGTATGTCTAGCAGTCTTATTAATCTGTATGTCTAGCAGTCATATTAATCTGTATGTCTAGCAGTCTTATTAATCTGTATGTCTAGAAGTCTTATTGATCTGTATGTCTAGCAGTCATATTAATCTGTATGTCTAGCAGTCTTATTGATCTGTATGTCTAGCAGTGTTATTAATCTGTATGTCTAGCAGAGTTATTAATCTGTATGTCTAGCAGTCATATTAATCTGAATGTCTAGCAGTCATATTAATCTGTATGTCTAGCATTCTTATTAATCTCTACGTCTAGCGGTCATATTAATCTGGATGTCTAGCAGTCATATTAATCTGTATGTCTAGCAGTCTTATTAATCTGTATGTCTAGCAGTCTTATTAATCTGTATGTCTAGCAGTCATATTAATCTGAATGTCTAGCAGTCTTATAAATCTGTATGTCTAGCAGTCTTATTAATCTGTATGTCTAGCAGTCATATTAATCTGTATGTCTAGCAGTCTTATTAATCTGTATGTCTAGCAGTCTTATTGATCTGTATGTCTAGCAGTCTTATTGATCTGTATGTCTAGCAGTTTTATTGATCTGTATGTCTAGCAGTCTTATTGATCTGTATGTCGAGCAGTCTTATTGATCTGTATGTCTAGCAGTCTCATTGATCTGTATGTCTAGCAGTCCTATTAATCTGCATGTCGAGCAGTCATACTAATCTGTATGTCTAGCAGTCTTATTAATCTGTATGTCTAGAAGTCCTATTAATCTGTATGTCTAGCAGTCCTATTAATCTGTATGTTTAGCAGTTCTATTAATCTGTATGTCTAACAGTCCTATTAATCTGTTATGTCTAGTAGTCATATTATTTTGTATGTCTAGCAGTCTTATTAATCTGTATGTCTAGCAGTCTTATTAACCTGTATGTTTAGCAGTTCTATTAATCTGTATGTCTAGCAGTTAGCAGTTCTATTAATCTGTATGTCTAGCAGTCCTATTAATCTGTATGTCTAGCAGTCATATTAATCTCTATGTCTAGCAGTCATATTAATCTGTATGTCTAGCAGTCATATTAATCTGTATGTATAGCAGTCTTATTGATCTGTATGTCTAGCAGTCATATTAATCTGTATGTCTCGCAGTCATATTAATCTGAATGTCCAGCCGTTTTATTAATCTGTATGTCTAGCAGTCTTATTAATCTGTATGTCTAGCAGTCATATTAATCTCTATGTCTAGCAGTCTTATTAATCCCTATGTCTAGCCATCATTAATCTGTATGTCTAGCAGTCATATTAATCTGTATGTCTAGCAGTCTTATTAATCTGTATGTCTAGCAGTTATATTAATCTGTATGTCAAGCAGTCTTATCAATCCCTATGTCTAGCCGTCATTAATCTGTATGTCTAGCAGTCATATTAATCTGTATGTCTAGCAGTCTTATTAATCGGTATGTCTAACAGTCTTATTGATTTGTGTGTCTAGTAGTCTTATTAATCTGTATGTCTATCAGTCTTATTTTTCTGTATGTCTAGCAGTCTTATTAATCTGTATGTCTAGCAGACTTATTGATCTGTATGTCTAGCAGTCTTATTAATCTGTATGTCTAGCAGTCTTATTAATCTGTATGTCTAGCAGCCATATTAATCTGTATGTCTAGCAGTCGTATTAATCTGTATGTCTAGCAGTCTTATTGATCTGTATGTCTAGCAGTCTTATTAATCTGTATGTCTAGCAGTCATATTGCTCTGCATGTCTAGCAGTCTTATTAATCTGTATGTCTAGCAGTCTTATTAATTTTTATGTCTAGCAGTCTTATTAACCTGTATGTCTAGCAGTCTTATTAATCTGTATGTCTAGCAGTCTTATTAATCTGTATGTCTAGCAGTCTTATTAATCTGTATGTCTAGCCGTCTTATTAATCTGTATGTCTAGCAGTCCTATTAATCTGTGTCCAGCAGTCTTATTCATCTGTATGTCTAGCAGTCTTATTAATCTGTATGTCTAGCAGTCCTATTAATCTATGTCTAGCAGCCATATTAATCTGTATGTCTAGCAGTCGTATTAATCTGTATGTCTAGCAGTCTTATTGATCTGTATGTCTAGCAGTCTTATTAATCTGTATGTCTAGCAGTCATATTGCTCTGTATGTCTAGCAGTCTTATTAATCTGTATGTTTAGCAGTCCTATTAATCTGTATGGCTAGCAGTCTTATTAATCTGTATGTCTAGCAGTCTTATTAATCTGTATGTCTAGCAGTCTTATTGACCTGTATGTCTAGCAGTCTTATTGATTTGTATGTCTAGCAGTCTTATTAATCTGTATGTCTAGCAGTCTTATTAATCTGTATGTTTAGTAGTCTTATTAATCTGTATGTCTAGCAGTCGTATTAATCTGTATGTCTAGCAGTCTTATTAATCTGTATGTCTAGCAGTCTTATTAATCTGTATGTCTAGCAGTCTTATAGATCTGTATGTCTAGCAGTCTTATTGATTTGTATGTCTAGCAGTCTTATTAATCTGTATGTCTAGCAGTCTTATTAATCTGTATGTCTAGCAGTCTTATTGATATGTATGTCTAGCAGTCTTATTGATCTGTATGTCTAGCAGTCTTATTAATCTGTATGTCTAGCAGTCTTATTAATCTGTATGTCTAGCAGTCTTATTGATCTGTATGTCTTATTAATCTGTATGTCTAGCAGTCTTATTAATCTGTATGTCTAGCAGTCTTATTAATCTGTATGTCTAGCAGTCTTATTAATCTGTATGTCTAGCAGTCGTATTAATCTGTATGTCTAGCAGTCTTATTAATCTGTATGTCTAGCAGTCTTATTGATCTGTATGTCTAGCAGTCTTATTGATCTGTATGTCTAGCAGTCTTATTAATCTGTATGTCTTGCAGTCTTATTAATCTGTATGTCTTGCAGTCTTATTAATCTGTATGTCTAGCAGTCTTATTAATCTGTATGTCTTGCAGTCTTAGTAATCTGTAGATCTAGACGCTTTAGTAATCTGTATGTCTAGTAGTCTTATTAGTCTGTATGTTTAGTAGTCTTATTAATCTGTATGTCTAGCAGTCTTATTAATCTGTATGTCTAGCAGTCTTATTGATCTGTATGTCTTATTAATCTGTATGTCTAGCAGTCTTATTAATCTGTATGTCTAGCAGTCTTATAGATCTGTATGTGTAGCAGTCTTATTAATCTGTATGTCTAGCAGTCTTATTGATCTGTATGTCTAGCAGTCTTATTAATCTGTATGTCTAGCAGTCTTATTGATCTGTATGTCTAGCAGTCTTATTGATCTGTATGTCTAGCAGTCTTATAGATCTGTATGTGTAGCAGTCTTATTAATCTGTATGTCTAGCAGTCTTATTAATCTGTATGTCTAGCAGTCTTATTAATCTGTATGTCTAGCAGTCTTATAGATCTGTATGTCTAGCAGTCTTATTAATCTGTATGTCTAGCAGTCTTATTAACCTGTATGTCTAGCAGTCTTATAGATCTGTATGTCTAGCAGTCTTATTAATCTGTATGTCTAGCAGTCTTATTAATCTGTATGTCTAGCAGTCTTATTAATCTGTATGTCTAGCAGTCTTATTGATCTGTATGTCTAGCAGTCTTATTAATCTGTATGTCTAGCAGTCTTATTAATCTGTATGTCTAGCAGTCTTATAGATCTGTATGTCTAGCAGTCTTATTAATCTGTATGTCTAGCAGTCTTATTAATCTGTATGTCTAGCAGTCTTATTAACCTGTATGTCTAGCAGTCTTATAGATCTGTATGTCTAGCAGTCTTATTAATCTGTATGTCTAGCAGTCTTATTAATCTGTATGTCTAGCAGTCTTATTAATCTGTATGTCTAGCAGTCTTATTGATCTGTATGTCTAGCAGTCTTATTAATCTGTATGTCTAGCAGTCTTATTAATCTGTATGTCTAGCAGTCTTATAGATCTGTATGTCTAGCAGTCTTATTAATCTGTATGTCTAGCAGTCTTATTAATCTGTATGTCTAGCAGTCTTATTAATCTGTATGTCTAGCAGTCTTATAGATCTGTATGTCTAGCAGTCTTATTAATCTGTATGTCTAGCAGTCTTATTAATCTGTATGTCTAGCAGTCTTATAAATCTGTATGTCTAGCAGTCTTATTAATCTGTATGTCTAGCAGTCCTATTGAACTATTATATGTTGAGCAGTCTTATCAATATATGTACTTCAAGCCGTCTTGTTAATCTTTATGTTAATAAGATGATTCAGTATACATGTATTAATAAGATTACCTCCCTTTGCTACTTCAAAAAAACATTTTCCTACTTTCCACAAAGCTTAAATAAATAGTGTAAAGATAGATAACAGTAGATACAGTAATCATGTTTATTGAACACTGTCACATTAATGAATTTTCATTCAATTTTCAAGAAGTCATCACGTTAATCTGGTTCATCACATTTATTTGGCACCAATGATTGCTGTAGTATCACACACCTGATAATTGGAGTCTTTTTCCTGCAGACTTTAGTCTTTGGAGACTGAATTATTGCAGACTACTATACAGTTAAAACTAGAAGTCCTGTCATGAAATGCGCACAAATAGCACGTTGATATGCGCGTTAATGTACGCGTTATGACCCAAGTAAAGCTATCAAATTTTGTACATATGGCCTGTGCACAAGCAATGTTTCAGCCAATGGACCTCCGGGTAACCCGGAGGTCCATTGGCAGAAACATTGCATGTGTTTGCTATGAGTAACCAAGAGAGTCTGCCGTGCTTTGGATGCCATTCGATATGGCAATTGCGCGCAATTCCAACGCGCAATTAAGCCTAGATAAGTGCACTGTTCGTGACAGGACTTCTAGTTTTAACTGTAATATTAAGATGAAATGAGATGTACAATGTGGCCATTTACTACTCATGGATTACTCACCCAATAACTCCAGTCTTTTTTCTGCAGACTTTAGTCTTTGGAGACTGAATTATTCCAGAATCAACATCAGACTCTGAAAGTAAAGCACAAAATGTAACATCAAAATTGCTGATGATTCATCATTCTAACAGCTACAGAAATTCCTAAAAGATCTGTTTTGTAAACTCCTGTTAAAGAAAACTGTTGATGATCCATCGCGCTAACAGCCATCAGGAATTCAGTGGTTGTTAGAACGATGGATCCTCGGAATTCAGTGGGTGTTAGCACGATGGATTGTCAACAATTTTCTTTAATTAACAGAAGTTTACCAAATAGATCTTTTAGGAATTTCAGTGGCTGTTAGAACGATGGATCATCAACAATTTTATTCAATTAACAGGAGTTTACCAAAGAGGTCTATCAGGAATTCAATGCTTGTTAGAGCCATGGATCACCGAGAATTTTATTTAATTAACAGGAGTTTACTAAATAGGTCTATACAGTTAAAACTAGAAGTCCTGTCACGAATAGTGCGCTTATCTAGGCTTAATTGCGTGTTGGAATTGCACGCAATTGCCATATCGAATGGCATCCAAAGCACGTCTGGCACTCTTGGTTACTCATAGCAAACACATGCAATGTTTCTGCCAATGGACCTCCGGGTTACCCGGAGGTCCATTGGCTGAAACATTGCTTGTGCACAGGCCATATGTACAGAATTTGATAGCTTTACTTGGGCCATAACGCGTACATTAACACGCATATCAACGTGCTATTTGTGCGCATTTCATGACAGGACTTCTAGTTTTAAATGTAAGGAATTCAGTGACTAATAGCGTGATGGATCATCAACAATTTTTTTTTATTAACAAGAGTTTACTAAATAGGTCTATAAAGAATTCAGTGGCTGTTGGCGCGCTGGATCGTCAACAATTTTATTTAATTAACAGGAATTTACTAAATAGGTCGATAAGAAATTCAGTGGCTTTTAGCACGATGGATCGTCAATAATTTTCTTTAATATTAACAGTTTACTAAATACATGTAGGTCTATAAGAAATTCAGTGGCTGTTAGCACGATGAATCGTCAACAATGTTCTTTAATTAACAGGAGTTTACTAAATAGGTCGATAAGGAATTCAGTGGCTGTTAGAGCGATGGATGGATCATCAACAATTTTCTTTAATTTACAAGAGTTTACTAAATAGGTCTATAAGGAATTCAATGGCTGTTAGTGCAATGGATCATCAACAATTTTCTTTAATTATCAAGAGTTTACTAAATAAGTATATAAGGAATTCAATGGCTGTTAGTGCAATGGATCATCAACAATTTTCTTTAATTAACAGGAGATTACTAAATAGGTCGATAAGGAATTCTGTGGCTGTTAGAGCGATGGATCATCATTAATTTTATTTAAATAACAGGAGTTTACAAAATAGATCTTTTAGGAATTCAGTGGCTGTTAAATCGATTGATCATCAGTTTTATTTAATTAACAGAGTTTGCCAAATAGGAATTCAGTGGCTGTTAGAGGGATGCATCATCATCAATTTAATTCAATTAACAGGAGTTTACTAAACAGGTCATTAAGGAATCAAGTAGCTGTTACAGTTAAAACTAGAAGTCCTGTCACGAATAGTGCACTTATCTAGGCTTAATTGCGCGTTGGAATTGCGCGCAATTGCCATATCAAATAGCATCCAAAGCACGGCAGGTTCTCCTGGTTACTCATAGCAAACACATGCAATGTTTCTGCCAATGGACCTCCGGGTTACCCAGAGGTCCATTGGCTGAAACATTGCCTGTGCACAGGCCATATGTACAGAATATCATAGCGTCATAACGCGCTTATCAACGTGCTGTTTGTGTGCATTTCATGACAGGACTTCTAGTTTTAACTGTAAAACGATGCATCATCGGAGATTTTATTTAATTAACCCTTTACCAAATGAATCACCTGCATCCTCCTGCGTAATATGCTAGTTCATGAAAAAAATATTATTTTTCGAAAAATTTAAACAAATCCATATCATGTGACCCCTCTTTGGAACAAGCTCGTCGAGCTTGTTCCAAACAGGGGTCACATGATATAGTTTTGTTGAAATTTTTTGAAAAAAATTAAAAAATTATATTTAAAATAATAAATTTTGAAATCGCCTGCGTTGTGGAAAGGGTTAAGAGGAGTTTAGTAAATAGGTCTACAAGGAATTCAGTGGTTGTTAGAGTGATGCAACACCTGGGATTTTATTTAATTAACAGGAATTATTCTAAAACCTCTTTACAATATTTATTTATTGGTGTTTAAGGTCACATATTTCTGCACAATGGCTACAATTAAAACTAGAAGTCCTGTCATGAAATGCGCACAAATAGCACGTTGATATGCGCGTTAATGTACGTGTTATGGCCCAAGTAAAGCTATCAAATTCTGTACATATGGTCTGTGCACAAGCAACGTTTCAGCCAATGGACCTCCGGGTAACCCGGAGGTCCATTGGCAGAAATATTGCATGTGTTTGCTATGAGTAACCCAAGAGAGCCTGCCTGGCTTTGGATGCCATTCGATATGGCAAATGCGTGCAATTCCAACGCGCAATTAAGCCTGGATAAGCGCACAATTCGTGACAGGACTTCTAGTTTTAACTGTAACAATGACCGTGACAGTTTTACGGGTGGAGGAAGCCGGAGTACCCGGAGAGAACCGCTGAGCAATGGTGAGCAACTGTCAGCTCCCCAACATACCAACTCCACACAAGCAGAGTGAGCACTGGTTGAAGACAGGTGCACCTTCGATGTGCAGTACACCTTAGTACACACTGTCACCGTGCCCCCACATGGGCAATGGGGGGTGAAGTGTCTTGCCCAAGGACACAATGTGGTTGCCACAGGTGGGATTCGAACCGAGGATCTCTCGACTTGCAGCCTACATCTCTACTAACTGAGCCACCGCGCCCATGATTAAATTTGATGAAAAACATTTTGAAAATACTCCGCAGGTTAAGAGTTAATAAGTGAAATTTGTATGGAAGGTATTGAATAATGTAAATGGTTTGGAGTTTGAAAATATATTTAGGATATCAGTGAGAACGTCACTTTTTTCAAATTACCCCGTACCATAGAATCAAGAAAGAATGCTGGTTTTATATACAATGGCATAGCGGGGGTTCAAACTCATGCTGACAGATTTACCTTTGACACCAACCGCCTAGCAAAACAATACTAAACGCCACTCAGCCAAGGGTCTATGAGTGCTTTAGTATTGTTTCGCTAGGTGGTTGGTGCCGAAGGAAACTGAGGTCTGTCAGTGGCCGAGTGGTTTAGTATTGTTTATTTAGGTGGTTGGTGCCGAAGGAAACTGAGGTCTGTCAGTGGCCGAGTGGTTTAGTATTGTTTATTTAGGTGGTTGGTGCCGAAGGAAACTGTGGTCTGTCAGTGGCCGAGTGGTTTAGTATTGTTTATTTAGGTGGTTGGTGCCAAAGGAAACTGTGGTCTGTCAGTGGCCGAGTCTTTTAGTATTGTTTATTTTGGTGGTTGGTGCCAAAGGAAACTGAGGTCTGCCAGTGGCCAAGTGGTTTAGTATTGTTTATCTAGGTGGTTGGTGCCGAAGGAAACTGTGGTCTGTCAGTGGCCGAGTGCTTTAGTATTGTTTCACTAGGTGTTTTGATGCCGAAGGAAACTGTTGTCAATCAGTGGCCGAGTGGTTTAGTATTGTTTATTTAGGTGGTTGGTGCCGAAGGAAACTGTGGTCTGTCAGTGGCCGAGTGGTTTAGTATTGTTTCACTAGGCAGTTGGCGCCGAAGGAAACTCTGTTGGCGTGGGTTCAAACTGCCTTATTGCTATTCAACCAAGCCAGAAAATAAGCAGACTGATATCTGCAAAATGAGGTCCCCAGAGGGTGAATTTAGTGATGCTACCCTGCACAGCAGGGCAGCATCACTAAATTTACCCTCTGTGAACCTCAATCTGAATCAGGGTCTTCTCAAAACTAAACAGAAAGAGGTACCCAGAGGATAAATTGGCCCACTGCATGTAATACCATGATCAAATTCACCCTCTGGGGACCTCATTCTGCAGATGTCAGACGGCTTATTTTCAGACCTGTATTTAACTGAGAAGTATCTCATTTAGTGGCTATTGTATACATGTAAATACTCAATTTAGAGCCTCCAACACCCCCACCCCCTTTCCCTGCATTACAGTTAAAACTAGAAGTCTTGTCATGAAATGCACACAAATAGCATGTTGATATGCACGTTAATGTACACGTTATGACCATAGTAAGGCTATCAAATTTTGTACATATGGACTGTGCACATGCAATGTTTCAGCCAATGGACCTCCGGTTAACCCGGAGGTCCATTGGCAGAAACATTGCCTGTGTTTGCTATGAGTAACCAAGAGAAACTGCATGCTTTGGATGCCATTCGATATGACAATTGCGCGCAATTCTAACGCGCAAATATGCCTAGGTAAGCGCACAGTTCATGACGGGACTTCTAGTTTTAACTGTAGGACAATATTTAAGGCCCACATGGAGAAACTCTCCTACACCTGGAATATCAATGAAGGTTTATTGGATTTGTAAAAATGCAATTCACTGTGCTTACAACTGTACTCAAGCCACCTGTTGTAATTGAGAATTGTAAAAATCAATTGTCAACTGGGGATATTGATCTCTGTGTTTCATGATCTGGCAGGTGATCGGACAGTTAATTATTTCTAATAACAAATAAGCAGATCATCTACATTTATTTGACACACTATAAATTCAACTCATTATCTCCTGGTCCCTTTCAACCTACACAAAGTCATCCCAACACCACTCATCATCCAGCCTGGGGCCATAGTAAGGCTATCAAATTTTGTACATATGGACTGTGCACATGCAATTTTTCAGCCAATAGACCTCCGGGTAACCCGGAGGTCCATTGGCAGAAACACTGCATGTGTTTGCTGTGAGTAACCAAGAGAGCCTGCCGTGCTTTGGATGCCATTCGATATGGCAATTGCGCGCAATTCCAAGCGCACTATTCGTGACAGGACTTCTAGTTTTAACTGTATAATACAAATCGATATAAACATACCTCTTCCTGTAATTTCAGTAGAGTCAAGGATTTTGTTTATTTTCCAAGCACAAGCATCATTCAGCTGACCTTCACCATCCTCATGATGGATATCGTCAATCTTTTCCCTACATCTCCCACTAAATCCTTTCTCATCCAACTTACAAAGCTCTTCTGTACTACAGTCAACAAACTCAACACCATTCTGTCTACCGTCGCCACACCCGCCATTCAAACCCAATAAATATTTATTTTTGGAAGACTTACGAAAATTATTCCTTCTGTCAGTTGATGAAGCTGATCGAATGGAAGCTGAATCTATTGCACTATCAGGAGGCGATTCGATTGAGACATCATCTTGTGATGCGCATGACAAGAAGTGTTTTTTATTTGTTATGTCATCGTCTCTGTTGTCAGTACAAAGATGAGTTGGGCAAATTTCTAGTGAGTTTTCACTGTATCTTGTTTGAACAACATTTAAACCTCTCTGCTGTCTTGCTCTACCGAGTTCATTAGTATTTATGGAGTCTCCTTTAGGCTGGTTCTCTTTCCCCATAGATCTTGGTTTGAATGGAGTTCTATCATATAACATTCTGTGTAAGTCTTTAGAATTAAGATCCAATCTTTCTTTGATTGACATTCGGGAATGTTCTTTATTTTTTGATGTGGAAGTTGAGACAAGATCCATGGAACAGAAACCAGCTGAAGAATCTTTGACATATGACAGTCGTCTCTCTTCATGTTCATCGAGGACAAATCGAACATCATCATCTATTCCAGTCTTTCTGTTTGAATTAAATGTATTTTTGGATTCATAGTTTTTTAATGGTGACACATTTCGTTCTAGTGTCTTTCTACATTCAACTTCTTGCCTCTCTGACATAATGTCTTCACAGAAATGGACCTTTGGTCCAGAATTAAAAAGTTTACTTCTTGCCTTGCTTCCATTTTTCTTATATTTCCCTGAATTATTTTGAAATATCTGTGATTTATTTATATGTATGTGAGGTCTGTTATATTTGTCGTGTAATTTGGGATATCGACTCCATATGTCTATAAATACACTATCACCATCCATCCTATACAAGTATTTGCCATATTCTATTCAATCTGAAAAATGAGGAAAAAGCATTCATTGAAAATGTAAAAAAAACCCTTTGTATTATGTCACCCAGTCCTGGAAATGAGACGGGTGGGAGTGCAATTACTCCTGTCATCACCCTGTGTTTTCTGTTTTATGGGAGCTAAAAAATGCACCTGTTGGAAAAAATTGTGGAGCACTAATTCACCATGAGGGCATACAGTTAAAACTAGAAGTCCTGTCACGAATAGCGCGCTTATGTAGGCTTAATTGCACGTTGGAATTGCGCGCAATTGCCATATCGAATGGTATCCACAGCACGGCAGGTTCTCCTGGTTACTCATAGCAAACACATGCAATGTTTCTGCCAATGGACCTCCGGGTTACCCGGAGGTCCATTGGCTGAAACAGTGCTTGTGCACAGGCCATATGTACAGAATTTGATAGCTTTACTTGGGCCATATAACGCGCACATTAACGCGCATATCAACGTGTTATTTGTGCGCATTTCATGACAGGACTTCTAGTTTTAACTGTATAAATGTGTGTTGTTTTGAGAAAACTGAACTCTGTGGCCAATTGCAAGTGACTGTTACAGCAGGTCCTTATACATTTAACACTTACGCTGCCGACTACTGTCACCTATTTTATGATGATTATCTGTATGTTCTGATATGTGAAGATCAAAACTACCATCTGATTAATTGTTGGAAAAGGCTCAGAGAGGTACGATTTTAAGAACAACAGAACCTTTATGAGCACTGAAACCATTACTGTACAAGGACCTTCAGAAACCCAGAAACCATCACTGTACAAGGACCTTCAGAAACCCAGAAACCATCACTGTACAAAACCGTTTAGAAACCCTGAAACCATTACTGTAAAATGACCTTTATGATCCCAGAAACCTGCAATGTACATGTGTACAAGGACCTTTATAACCCCTGAAACCATTACTGTTCAAGGACCTTTAGGAACCCTGAAACCATTACTGTACAAGAACCTTTATAAGCCCCGACACAATTACTATACAAGGACTTTTAAGAACCATGAAACCGTTACTATACAACCTTTATAGAACCCATAAAACATTACTGTACTAGGACCTTTATGATCGCAGAAACCTTTAATGTATAAGGATACTTATAACCCCCTGAAACCATTATTGTAAAATGACCTTTAGGAATCCTTAAACCCTTACTGTGCAAGGTCTTTATGAGAACTGAAACCATTACTGTACAAGGGCCTTTATAAGCCCTAAAACCATCAATGTAAAAGGACCTTTATGAGCCCTAAAACCATCACTGGACAAGGACCTTTAGGAACCCTTAAACCTCTAATGTACATGTATACAAGGACATTTAGGAACCCTCAAACCATTACTGTTCAAGAACCTTTAGGATCCTGATTCCTGAAACCATTACTGTACAAGGACCTTTATAAACCCAACAACACTTTACTGTACATGGACCTACAGTTAAAACCAGAAGTCCTGTCATGAAATGCGCACAAATAGCATGTTGATATGTGCATTAATGTGCACGTTATGGCCCAATTAAAGCTATCAAATTCTGTACATATGGCCTGTGCACAAGCAATGTTTCAGCCAATGGACCTCCAGGTAACCCAGAGGTCCGAACAAATGCGCACAAATAGCACGTTGATATGCGCATTAATGTGCGCGTTATGGCCCAATTAAAGCGCACTATTCGTGACAGGACTTCTAGTTTTAACTGCATATGAACCCAGAAACCATTACTATACAACACTTTTACAAACCCTGAAACTGTTACTGTAGAAGAACCTTTGGGAACTCTGTAACCATTACTGTACATATAATTTGAACAACACTGTGTTTAGACTTTTCAGTGCAAAAAATTGACTGTAATTTTAACCAAGTTATAACCTGTGTAGATATAATTATGTTCCACTAACTCAATGGGGTGCCAGCACAATGCCACAATAAAAGTGATTCAATACAAGAGAAATGTCATTATTAGCTAAATATCATGTGTACATTTTACTCTCCGATATTAAATGAATTTAACAACATGTATTTTCTAATGAATACCTCCCTGCTGAGATTTTAATGTTCACAATTTCTATTAATTAACAAGTTAAGTATTACAAACTGCCACTTGAGATATGTGTCAATAACGGCAATTAGTACTCTTTACCTTAATTGAGCGTTACATATTTGTGAACGATACAATTACTTAAGTACTGACATCGGGTCAAACTGTTCCATAACACTTGGATAACATTTCTAACAAGGTAGGATTTTAATTTCTTTATCAAATTTCAGCAAATAATTTTTAAAAAAAATGATATACAGTACGTGGAGAGTGTATTATCATTAAATCACCCACAGAGTGGAGATTCCACCCAAGCAATACTTGCAAATTTGTCACAAAGCCTAACCAGCACAAGCAACGTTTCAGCCAATGGACCCCCGGGTTAAACCCGGAGGTCCATTGGCTGAAACATTGCTTGTGTTTTTTTGTCGATATGTACAAAATTTGAAAGTTATAGCGTGGGTGATAACTCCACTCCATGGGTGATTTAGTTACAATCCACTCTCCACATACTGTAGCTGGTCAATGTATCAAATTGGAATTAAACAAAAAGTAAGAAGAGTTGAGTATGTTAGAAAAAGTACCATACAGTTAAAACTAGAAGTCCTGTCACGAATAGTGCGCTTATCTAGGTTTAATTGCGCGTTGGAATTGCATGCAATTGCCATATTGAATGGCATCTAAAGCATGGCGGGTTCTCCTGGTTACTCATAGCAAACACATGCAATGTAACCCGGACGTCCATTGGCTGAAACATTGCCTGTGCACAGGCCATATGTACAGAAAATGATAGCTTTAATTGGGGGCCATAACATGCACATTAACGCGCATATCAACGTGCTATTTGTGCGCATTTCATGACTGGACTTCTAGTTTTAACTGTACCTCTGGAGGACTTGGCATCAATTCAGACCTACAGTATGTGGAGAGCGGATTTTAACTAAATCATCCTGGAAGTGGAGTTGTCACGTGGAGAGCGGATTTTAACTAAATCATCCAGGAAGTGGAGTTGTCACACAAAATATCACTTTCAATTTCTATACATGTGGACAAAAAACACAAGCAATGTTCAAGCAAATGGACCTCTGGATATAGCCCGGAGGTTCATTGGCTGGAACTTTGCTTGTGCTTGTTATGCTTTGTAACAAATTTACAATTATTGCTTGAATGGAATCTCCACTCTGTGGGTGATTTAGTGATAATAGATTCTCCACACACTGTACTTGGCCTGATGCAGTCTTACCGGAGCTAGCACATACCTTGATTCAAGTATGTCAGAATCGATACACAATAATTTGAACACTTACAGGAGCTAGCACATACCTTGATTCAAGTATGTCAGTTGGCCTGATGCAGTCTTACAGGAGCTGGCACATACCTTGATTCAAGTATGTCAGTTGGCCTGATGCAGTCTTACAGGAGCTGGCACATACCTTGATTCAAGTATGTCAGTTGGCCTGAAGTAGTCTTACAGGAGCTGGCATATACCTTGATTCAAGTATGTCAGTTGGCCTGATGCAGTCTTACAGGAGCTGGCATATACCTTGATTCAAGTATGTCAGTTGGCCTGATGTAGTCTTACAGGAGCTGGCACATACCTTGATTCAAGTATGTCAGTTGGCCTGATGTAGTCTTACAGGAGCTGGCATATACCTTGATTCAAGTATGTCAGTTGGCCTGATGTAGTCTTACAGGAGCTGGCATATACCTTGATTCAAGTATGTCAGTTGGCCTGATGCAGTCTTACAGGAGCTGGCACATACCTTGATTCAAGTATGTCAGTTGGCCTGATGTAGTCTTACAGGAGCTGGCACATACCTTGATTCAAGTATGTCAGTTGGCCTGATGCAGTCTTACAGGAGCTGGCACATACCTTGATTCAAGTATGTCAGTTGGCCTGATGTAGTCTTACAGGAGCTGGCATATACCTTGATTCAAGTATGTCAGTTGGCCTGATGCAGTCTTACAGGAGCTGGCACATACCTTGATTCAAGTATGTCAGTTGGCCTGATGTAGTCTTACAGGAGCTGGCATATACCTTGATTCAAGTATGTCAGTTGGCCTGATGTAGTCTTACAGGAGCTGGCATATACCTTGATTCAAGTATGTCAGTTGGCCTGATGCAGTCTTACAGGAGCTGGCACATACCTTGATTCAAGTATGTCAGTTGGCCTGATGTAGTCTTACAGGAGCTGGCACATACCTTGATTCAAGTATGTCAGTTGGCCTGATGCAGTCTTACAGGAGCTGGCACATACCTTGATTCAAGTATGTCAGTTGGCCTGATGCAGTCTTACAGGAGCTGGCACTTACCTTGATTCAAGTATGTCAGTTGGCCTGATGCAGTCTTACAGGAGCTGGCACATACCTTGATTCAAGTATGTCAGTTGGCCTGATGCAGTCTTACAGGAACTGGCATATACA
The DNA here is from genome assembly GCA_031216915.1 of Pictodentalium vernedei. Classification (NCBI taxonomy): domain Eukaryota; kingdom Metazoa; phylum Mollusca; class Scaphopoda; order Dentaliida; family Dentaliidae; genus Pictodentalium; species Pictodentalium vernedei. The sequence goes on along the minus strand of CM062291.1, from coordinate 489,141,976 downwards.
TTGATTCAAGTATGTCAGTTGGCCTGATGCAGTCTTACAGGAACTGGCATATACATTGATTCAAGTATGTCAGTTGGCCTGATGCAGTCTTACAGGGGCTGGCATATACCTTGATTCAAGTATGTCAGTTGGCCTGATGCAGTCTTACAGGAGCTGGCACTTACCTTGATTCAAGTATGTCAGTTGGCCTGATGCACTCTTACAGGAGCTGGCATATACATTGATTCAAGTATGTCAGTTGGCCTGATGCAGTCTTACAGGGGCTGGCATATACCTTGATTCAAGTATGTCAGTTGGCCTGATGCAGTCTTACAGGAGCTGGCACTTACCTTGATTCAAGTATGTCATTGGCCTGATGCAGTCTTACAGGAGCTGGCTTTTACCTTGATTCAAGTATGTCCGGTGGCCTGATGCAGTCTTACAGGAGCTGGCACTTATCTTGATTCAAGTATGTCAGTTGGCCTGATGCAGTCTTACAGGAGCTGGCACTTACCTTGATTCAAGTATGTCAGTTGGCCTGATGCAGTCTTACAGGAGCTGGCACTTACCTTGATTCAAGTATGTCAGTTGGCCTGATGCAGTCTTACAGGAGCTGGCATATACATTGATTCAAGTATGTCAGTTGGCCTGATGCAGTCTTACAGGGGCTGGCATATACCTTGATTCAAGTATGTCAGTTGGCCTGATGCAGTCTTACAGGAGCTGGCACTTACCTTGATTCAAGTATGTCAGTTGGCCTGATGCAGTCTTACAGAGGCTGGCATATACCTTGATTCAAGTATGTCAGTTGGCCTGATGCAGTCTTACAGGAGCTGGCACTTACCTTGATGCAAGTATGTCAGTTGGCCTGATGCAGTCTTACAGGAGCTGGCACTTACCTTGATTCAAGTATGTCAGTTGGCCTGATGCAGTCTTACAGGAGCTGGCACTTACCTTGATTCAAGTATGTCAGTTGGCCTGATGCAGTCTTACAGGGGCTGGCATATACATTGATTCAAGTATGTCAGTTGGCCTGATGCAGTCTTACAGGAGCTGGCACTTACCTTGATTCAAGTATGTCAGTTGGCCTGATGCAGTCTTACGGGAGCTGGCACTTACCTTGATTCAAGTATGTCAGTTGGCCTGATGCAGTCTTACAGGAGCTGGCACTTACCTTGATTCAAGTATGTCAGTTGGCCTGATGCACTCTTACAGGAGCTGGCACTTACCTTGATTCAAGTATGTCAGTTGGCCTGATGCAGTCTTACAGGAGCTGGCACTTACCTTGATTCAAGTATGTCAGTTGGCCTGATGCAGTCTTACAGGGGCTGGCATATACATTGATTCAAGTATGTCAGCTGGCCTGATGCAGTCTTACAGGAGCCTACTTACCTTGATTCAAGTATGTCAGTTGGCCTGATGCAGTCTTACAGGAGCTGGCACTTATCTTGATTCAAGTATGTCAGTTGGCCTGATGCAGTCTTACAGGAGCTGGCACTTACCTTGATTCAAGTATGTCAGTTGGCCTGATGCAGTCTTACAGGAGCTGGCACTTACCTTGATTCAAGTATGTCAGTTGGCCTGATGCAGTCTTACAGGAGCTGGCATATACATTGATTCAAGTATGTCAGTTGGCCTGATGCAGTCTTACAGGAGCTGGCACATACCTTGATTCAAGTATGTCAGTTGGACTGATGCAGTCTTACAGGAGCTGGCACATACCTTGATTCAAGTATGTCAGTTGGCCTGATGCAGTCTTACAGGGGCTGGCACATACCTTGATTCAAGTATGTCAGTTGGCCTGATGCAGTCTTACATGAGCTCGCACATACCTTGATTCAAGTATGTCAGTTGGCCTGATGCAGTCTTACAGGAGCTGGCACATACCTTGATTCAAGTATGTCAGTTGGCCTGATGCAGTCTTACAGGGGCTGGCACATATCTTGATTCAAGTATGTCAGTTGGCCTGATGCAGTCTTACAGGAGCTGGCACTTACCTTGATTCGAGTATGTCAGTTGGCCTGATGCAGTCTTACAGGAGCTGGCACATACCTTGATTCAAGTATGTCAGTTGGCCTGATGCAGTCTTACAGGAGCTGGCACATACCTTGATTCAAGTATGTCAGTTGGCCTGATGCAGTCTTACAGGAGCTGGCACATACCTTGATTCAAGTATGTCAGTTGGCCTGATGCAGTCTTACAGGAGCTGGCACATACCTTGATTCAAGTATGTCAGTTGGCTTGATGCAGTCTTACAGGAGCTGGCACATACCTTGATTCAAGTATGTCAGTTGGCCTGATGCAGTCTTACAGGAGCTGGCACATACCTTGATTCAAGTATGTCAGTTGGCCTGATGCAGTCTTACAGGAGCTGGCACTTACCTTGATTCAAGTATGTCAGTTGGCCTGATGCAGTCTTACAGGAGCTGGCACTTACCTTGATTCAAGTATGTCAGTTGGCCTGATGCAGTCTTACAGGAGCTGGCACATACCTTGATTCAAGTATGTCAGTTGGTCTGATGCAGTCTTACAGGAGCTGGCACATACCTTGATTCAAGTATGTCAATTGGCCTGATGCAGTCTTACAGGGGCTGGCATATACATTGATTCAAATATGTCAGTTGGCCTGATGTAGTCTTACAGGAGCTGGCATATACCTTGATTCAAGTATGTCAGTTGGCCTGATGCAGTCTTACAGGAGCTGGCATATACCTTGATTCAAGTATGTCAGTTGGCCTGATGCAGTCTTACAGGAGCTGGCATATACATTGATTCAAGTATGTCAGTTGGCCTGATGTAGTCTTACAGGAGCTGGCACATACTTTGATTCAAGTATGTCAGTTGGCCTGATGCAGTCTTACAGGAGCTGGCACATACCTTGATTCAAGTATGTCAGTTGGCCTGATGCAGTCTTACAGGGGCTGGCATATACATTGATTCAAGTATGTCAGTTGGCCTGATGTAGTCTTACAGGAGCTGGCACATACCTTGATGCAAGTATGTCAGTTGGCCTGATGCAGTCTTACAGGAGCTGGCATATACATTGATTCAAGTATGTCAGTTGGCCTGATGCAGTCTTACAGGAGCTGGCATATACATTGATTCAAGTATGTCAGTTGGCCTGATGCAGTCTTACAGGGGCTGGCATATACATTGATTCAAGTATGTCCGTTGGCCTGATGCAGTCTTACAGGAGCTGGCATATACATTGATTCAAGTATGTCAGTTGGCCTGATGCAGTCTTACAGGAGCTGGCATATACATTGATTCAAGTATGTCAGTTGGCCTGATGCAGTCTTACATGGGGCTGGCATATACCTTGATTCAAGTATGTCAGTTGGCCTGATGCAGTCTTACAGGGGCTGGCATATACATTGATTCAAGTATGTGAGAATCGATACACAACAATTTGAACAGTTACAGGAGCTAGCACATACCTTATTGAAGTAGGTCAGCATCAGTGCACAATAATTTAATGCTTTAACTGCACTGTGATGTAAAAATACAAGTTTTCAGCAGCAAATTTTTCCCACAATGCAACTGAGAATTTGAAAAAATATATTTTTTTTGACAGAGCTCTGTCAAACAAGATATCATTTGTTAAATTTTTCATTCTACATGGGCAATATGAACTCAATGAGGAAACATTTGAAATACTTCCAGAGTGCTAGGTGCTAACTATGTGGGCATGTGATTGAAAAGGACATGTTAGTTTATTTATTTATTGGTGTTTAAGGTCATATATTTTTGCAAAATGGCTAATCATGGCCACAACATGAGTATCAACTCAAGACCAGGGGTGAGCGTTAATAAGCCATGTTGCCCATTTCAGAGAGGGTTTGCACACTCCGAAGCAGGTGACTGGGTCCTATTTTACCACTAAAACAGACCCTGTTTACCAGAGTGAACAGGCACTGCTTCACTTCCTGGGGTTCCCGCGGGGAGAAAAGTATATAAGTTTAATGACAAAACTACACAGGGTTTGAGGGTTTGCCATTTTTTAGTTTATACAATATCTATTCTTTGAATCATGCAATATTTCATTGTTAACAAAAAATATTAATAATACAAAATACCAACAAACACAGTAAAATGATTAGAAAGTTACTGTCAACATGAGGGATTCAAAAGGAAGCATCAACCTTAAGTGAGTCGTGACAGTCGTCTCCCAGATTTGGACCCAGGCTGGTATGCATTGAAGGAACTGACTTCCTATATAGATTCCTTGTATAGTGAAAAATTCTAGGAACTCCTTATGTATCTCTTGCATATTTTCTGAGAATCCCAATCAATCCCACATTCTTATATTTTTAGGCTTTTCCAAACCCAGTTTGGGAAAGATTCTTGTTATTCTTCTTTTTCAAAATTTTTCTTCTATTTTTTTTTTTTCCTATGCCAATTTTGTCTGTTGAACTGCTCAAAAACAAGCTGTACGATTTTGACCAGATTTGGCATACTTATGTAATGTCATAAAATCTAGTGAAATGCGGTATCGTCATGTCTGTGAAAACGCGTATTTTCAAAATATTCTGCCAAAACCGTCAAAATTTCACCATTTTTCGAATGTCTCAAAATTGTTTAGTTATTTAGCTCACATTTTCCTCACATTTAGAGCATAATATAATAAACCATGAACACCACTCAAATCTTTCAACGTTAACCCCCATTGGCCAAAAATGACATGAATATAGAATTTTTCTTCAAAATTGACCAACTTCAAGGGCAAATTTCTCTAATAACAAGGTTGTAACAATTATTTTGGTTTGGATAGATACAACAAAGATTGCGGAAGAAAGTTACAGTTTACTTTTTAATCTCAGATTTAACCCTCAAGCACAATGAGGGCGAGGATAAGAGAACCGTTTGAAAATGCCTAAATTAGCCACCTTTGGTTGCTTTTTCTATCATTTTCATGTACATATTCACAATTGACTACCGAGCATATTTGCTGTTGTAAGTTTGGTTGTAAAGTTTAACCCTATCCCATACTGGTTGCATAAAAGTAGGTACCGTCCAAAAAAACTCCGATTTTTTCAGAATTCGGTAAGTTTAGGTGACGATTTACTCCATTTTTAATTGATTGAGCTCTGAATGTTTTCTATAGCTGCATGCAGCAGTCAAAGTATGACAATTTTTATTCTATATGCAAGGTCATATGTTATTATTAAAAGTTTAACCCTTGAAGATTTGAGACTTCCCATAAGGGTAGCGTCGGAATAACTGTTATTTTCGTCAACTTTTACATGCAATTTCTCAGCACTGGAGCCATACTGTCTCAAAACCTTTCCCATGAACAAGAACTATTTTGCTGTTGTATGTTTTATTCCAAGTTTTAACCCTCACACAGTTGTCAGGCCTTGAATCGGAGTACCCTCAACTTGTACATGTTCATTCAAACACCAAGATTCAAGATTAGTCCATGTCTCTTTTCAGACACTCAGTCAGTGATTGATGTTCACACATTAAGAGCATAATATGATACACTAAAATCACCACAAAAATACTTTGAAATTAACACCTATTGGCCCCAAATGATATGAATATATCATTTTATCTTCAAGATTTACTAACTTCAAGGGCAAATTTCTCATAATTGCAAGGTTATTGTAACAATTATTTTTGTATGCATAGATGCAACAATGCTTGCAGAAGAAAATTACTGTTTAGTTTTTAATCTTGTCTTTAACCCTCAAGCAAATGAGGGTAAGAGTACCATCCGAAAATGCCAAAATTAGCTAACTGTGGTTGCATCTTCCTGTCATTTTGGAAAGGGTTAATTCTAAACACTTTGTTTTGCTATAGGTAGAGATGCCTAATGAACAAATCCTCTGCTGTAAGTTATGCTTTGGGGCTTAACACAACATATGCTTTGGCCACGTAAAGAATAATATTGTCTGACAAAAATTGATTTTCAGTGAATTTTGCAAACATCCGTACTCATTTCCTCTAATTGCAAGGTTGTTGTAGGAATTATTTTGGTATAGATAGATGTAACAATGATTGCAGAAGAAAGTTACTGTTTACTTTTTAATCTCAAGATTTAACCCCCAAGCACAATGAGGGTGAGAATAAGAGTACAGTTATAGAATGCCAAAAATAGCCAACTTTGGATGTTTTTTGTCTATCATTTTGGAAATGGATAATTTCAAAAACTTTGCTTTGCTATATGTAGTCTGCATTTTCACATTGGAAAGTTGGGAAAGCCCGTAATTTGTCCAACAAATTACAATTCTCTAGTTTTTAACTGAAGTTTAACAACATTTTCGACAGTCAGGGTCACCTCCTGTCAGAGTGTTTTACAAGTGGAAGAAGCCAGAGTACCACAGAGAACCACCAAGAAGCAGCAAGCAACTGTCAGCCTCCCAACAAACTAACTCTGCACAAGCAGGGTTAGCACCGGTTGAAGAGAAGTGCCCCATTGATGTGCATCACGCCTTGGTACACAGTGTCACTGTTACAGGGCCGTATTGTGGGAGGTGTGCCTTTTCAAGTGTTTTCGAAGGAAGATATTAACCACCATAGCCTGGAATCATGTCCATTATACATGTACTTATTTTAAACTAATTCCTTGTGAATCACCAGTCACAATGCTTTGTTGAGATGTGGTATTCACCTCCTTTTAATGAGAGAGAGTCAACTTTGTTCACACAATGTTTCTTGTTTTTTGTTCTAATACGAAGAGGTTGCATGATTTATGCCCAGAACAAGTGTGTTTCATGGGCATTTTCTCACACGCTTGTGCTTGCACAAAACGTTTTCTTGTTAATCTTTCTAATCCCCATCACTCAAAATCACGGTGACAGCAGATATAGTCAAGCGGCATCTCAGCAGTAATTTAACCCTCTCCACTTGTGTTCATTGTGGCGGTGACAAGTGATTTACTTACAATCCACTCTCCACATACTGTATCTCTGTCTGTCTGTCTCCCTTTTTCTCACACTTTCCGTCTGTCTGTCTGTCTGTCTGTCTGTCTGTCTGTCTGTCTGTCTCTCTCTCTCTCTCTCTCTCTCTCTCTCTCTCTCGAGAGAGAGAGAGAGAGAGAGAGAGAGAGAGAGAGAGGGTTGTGTCAATGTTGCAATATCCTGGACATTTTGGATTCTCCTCATGTGGTTTTATTTGCATTGCGAAGCGCATCTCATCTTGAGGGAAAAATCACGATTCCCATTGTATCGTTGCAGTCCTACATGTATTTATGTGATCGAATACATACAGAATATTGGGAAATTGGGAAAAAACTACTGGTACCTGCATCCATCTATCAATGGCTCCAATGCAGGCCCCCTGCAGAAAAAAATCCCTGGAATATTTCTGGACTTCAAATGGTGAATAATTAAATTCTGTAATATTCATGGAGTATATTCTTACAGTTAAAACTAGAAGTCCTGTCATGAATAGTGTGCTTATCTAGACTTAATTGCGCGTTGGAATGGCGCACAATTGCCATATTGAATGGCACACGAAGCACGGTAGGTTCTCCTGGTTACTCATAGCAAACACATGCAATGTTTCTGCCAATGGACCTCCGGGTTACCCGGAGGTCCATTGGCTGAAACATTGCTTGTGCACAGGCCATATGTACAGAATTTGATAGTTTTACTTGGGCCATAATGTGCACATTAACGCGCATATCAACGTGCTATTTGTGTGCATTTCATGACAGGACTTCTAGTTTTAACTGTATGCCCAGAACAAGTGTGTTTCATGGTCATTTTCTCACGCGCTTGTGCTTGCAAAAAACGTTTTCTTGTTAATCTTTCTTATCCACCTCACTCAAAATCATGGTGACAGCAGATATAGTCAAGCGGCATCTCAGCAGTAATTTAACCCTCTCCACTTGTGTTCATTGTGGCGGTGACAAGTGATTTACTTACAATCCACTCTCCACATACTGTATCTCTGTCTGTCTGCCTCCCTCCCTCTTTCTCACACTTTCTGTCTGTGTCTCGCTCACAAGAAAGAGAGAGAGAGAGAGAGAGAGAGAGAGAGAGAGAGAGAGAGAGAGAGAGAGAGGGTTGTGTCAATGTTGCAATATATCCTGGACATTTTGGATTCTCCTCATGTGGTTTTATTTGCAATGTGAAGCGCATCTCAACTTGAGGGAAAAATCACGATTTACATTGTGAAGCGCATCTCATCTTGAGGGAAAAATCACGATTCCCATTGTATCGTTGCAGTCCTACATGTATTTATAATGTGATCAAATTCACACAGAATATTGGGAAATTGGGAAAAAACTACTGGTACCTGCATCCATCTATGAATGGCTCAATGCAGGCCCCCTGCAGAAAAAAATCCCTGGAATATTTCTGGACTTCAAATGGTGAATAATTAAATTCTGTAAGGCCACACAAGTAGCTCTTCTGTTTCTCAGGCCATTATTTGTGACATTGCATGCGGGCGAGCGTTTTTTTATTTTATTTTTTATTTCAGTAATTTCTTCTTTGCCATCAAAAGTTCATGTTCTTGGTCCAAGTTTTAGGCCTCATAATCTGCAGAATAGCATGGGTGGTGGTGTATTTCATCCCTTGAGTGCAAGAAGGCTTTGCAATGCTAAAGCATTGCAAAGCCTTCTTGCACTCAAGGAACAAATTCATCAATTTTTTTAACTTGGGTAAAATATCAGACATAAACCATTTAATTTTTATTTTTTTAAGTTTAAATTGGTAATAAAAAGAGAGCATGCGGCAGCCAAAAGAACCATGCGGGAGGGCCTGAGAAACAGATTTTTTATTTTTTTAGGCCTAATATTCATGGAGTATATTCTTACCTGGAGGAGTGATCAGTGCTTACTATTTGTAGGAGTATAAAGAGAAGACATATTTAAGAACATTTGAATTCCTTTTACATACAGTTCATAATGTAACAGGCTACTGACAGGTATTGTACAGTTAAAACTAGAGGTCCCGTCACGAATAGTGCGCTTTTCTAGGCTTAATTGCGCGTTGGAATTGAGCGCAATTGCCATATCGAATGGCATCCACAGGACGGCAGGTTCTCCTGGTTACTCATAGCAAACACAAGCAATGTTTCTGGCAATGGACCTCCGGGTTACCCGGAGGTCCATTGGCTGAAACAATGCTTGTGCACAGGCCATATGTACAGAATTTGATAGCTTTACTTGGGTCATAACGCATACATTAACGCGCATATCAACGTGCTATTTGTGCGCATTTCATGACAGGACTTCTAGTTTTAACTGTACATACAGTTCATAAAGTAACAGGCTACTGACAGGTAGAAAGAGTTCTGTAAGCAATAAGGCCAAATAAAGTTAAAAATCTGTTTCTTAGGCCCTCACACAAGGTTCTTTTTACTGCCACATGCTCTCTTTTTATAACAAATGCAAACTTTAAAAAAAGAAAAGAAAAGTTTACAGTACGTGGAGAGTGTATTATCACTAAATCACCCGCGGAGTGGAGATTCCACCTGAGGAATAATTGCAAATTTGTTGCAAAGCATAACCAGCACCAGCAAAGTTTCAGCCAATGGACCTCCGGGTTAAACCCTGAGGTCCATTGGCTGAAATATTGCTTGTGTTTTTTGTCAATATGAACAAAATTTGATAGTTATAGCTTGGGTGATAACTCCACTCCACGGGTGATTTAGTTACAATCCACTCTCCATGTACTGTATGTTTGATATTTTACCAAGTTAATAAAACTGATACATTTGTCCCTTGAGTGCAACAAAGCTTTAGCATTGCAAAACCTTCTTGCGCTCAAGAGACGAAATACACCATCACCCATAATATTCTTTAGATTATGAGACCTACAACATAAAATGAAAGTGTCAATGACACTGTAGCTCAACTTGTCAAGACAAAGACATGCACATGTATAGTATGTGACACAGCAATGACAAACATCTAGGTAATGACCTGATAACAAAGGTACATATAAAGTATTGTAATGGTCTGTACATAAATACTGACCGTAGCCTGTAACAAATGTATAGGTAAAGTATTGTAAAGGTGGGTGACAGTCAGATGCTAAACTAGAAAAGAAATCTTTGAGTCCCAGAGTGGGTCTGACTGAACCCCAAAATATTTGTTCTCATAGCACAGTGATAACAAAGGCACCCCAAAACACACTCGTTCCTGTCCCAAGGTGAAAACAAAGGTACCCAAGAAGTTTTGTGAAGATCAATTCATAAATACGAGCTGTATAGAACTTGTGACAAAAAACTGATTGGACCTAATTTTGGTACAAAATGGCCACTGGCAGCCATCTTGAATTTTGGACCGTACCCAGAAACACTCATTCTCGTCCCAAGGTGATAACAAAGGTACCCAAGAAGTTTTGTGAAGATCGGTTCATAAATACAGCCTCTACCCTGAGCCGTATTGACATGTGTGCTCACATTGTGCAAGTAGCACTGAATAAGTCAAAGTTCATCTAATTTGCATAATTTCTGCCCCTTAGAATATGTGATGTATTCCATGTTACTAAACATTCATACAAAAATTTATTCAAATCAGAACTTTCATACAGAAGTTCTGTACAAAAGACTGATTGCACTAATTTTGGTACAAAATGGCTGCTGGTGGCCATCTTGAATTTCGGACCACACCCAAAAACACTCGTTCTCGTCCCAAGGTGATAACAAAGGTACCCAAGACATTTCGTGAAGATCAGTTCATAAATACAGACTCAAGTCTGAGCCGTATTGACATGTGTACTTAATGTGTAAAAGTCGCACTGAAATATCAAAGTTCATCTAATTTGCATAATTTCTGCACGAGAAAAAAACCCGTATTATATGTGATGTATCCCATGGTACTAAACATTCACACAAAAAATTATTCAAATCAGCGCTTTCATATGGAAGTTCTGTGCAAAAATCTGATTGCACCTAATTTTGTACAAAATGGCTGCCATCGGCCATCGGCCATCTTGAATTTCGGACCGGACCCAAAAACACTCGTTCTCGTCCCACAGTGATACCAAAGGTACCCAAGAAGTTTCGTAAAGATCGGTTCATAAATACGGCCTCTAGCCCGAGCCGTATTGGCATTTGCACTTACAGTGCTGAAATTAACACCAAAAAACATCAAAATTAGTCTAATTTGCACAATTTACGCACGAGAAAAAACCCCGTATTATATGTGATGTACCCCATGGTACTAAACATTCATACAAAAAATTATTCAAATCAGAGTTTTCATATGGAAGTTCTGTACAAAAAACAGATTTCTGCATCATCGGTACAAAATGGCGGCTGACAGCCATCTTGAATTTCAGACCGCACCCAAAAACACTCGTTCTCGTCCCACGGTCATAACAAAGGTACCCAAGAAGTTTCGTAAAGATCGGTTCATAAATACGACCTCTAGCCCGAGCCATAGCCAATTGCTGACTACGGACAGACGGACGACGGGCCATGACAATAGCTCAAATTTGACTTCGTCAAAGTTGAGCTAATAAACCATGAACATGAACTTTTGATGGCAAAGTTGGGCTGCATGATATTCAAAACTGAATACCGGTATCGGTATTCAAAAAAATACCCCGGTATATCGAAAACTGTTCAGATATATGAACACAAGTACCACAATCGAGACTCGAGGCATCACAGTCGGAACGAATTAGCATGCCTTGGTGATGCGATTCGAAAAACCGTTACCCGACGCAGACGATATCAAAATTATTTGACGACTTACATAAGCTTCAGCTTTCTGTCGAATGCCTCCCCTACGTAGTAATCTGCTTTCCTTGCTTTGTGTATACTATTGTATGTAGTGCTGTTCAGAATTTTTTGTTATCCTTTTGTTATTGTGATATGTATACACATGTCAATTATTGAATAAATACTGTTTAAACTAAAATTATGATTTTCAAAATTAGTTTATCCAGTCTTTCGATTTTGAAAATCGTAGGCGCGTTATACATCGCTCGCTACTATTTGAAGTGAGGCGCGCTATCCTGTATCCAGCCCCGTCGAGTGATGGTCGTGTTGTTGGCAACAACAATTAACATGCAAATTGCAATGAAGAATGCATCCAGTAATTGACAGCACTGTGCATTCAGTACGGTATTCGGGCACATCCATATTGAACGGCAACATGGAAGCTGGGCGATTTGGTGCTTTCATGGTTTTCATTAACCCTTTACCTAACGCTAGTAGCAGACGACACTCGTAAAAAAATTCTCGTATAACTAAAAATTTTCATTTTTTGCTACCAAAACATAGGTTGTGCCCCCTCAGTGGAACGAGTGCGACGTGCTCGTTCCAATGAGGGGTCACAACCTATGTTTTGGAAGCAAAAAATGAAAATATTAAAAAAAAAATTAAATGGCGATTTTCATGTATAGCACTGGCCGGTTTTGGCCGTTACGTTAGGTAAAGGGTTAAATGAATCCCAACTTTGGGTCATGACGATGTATTATGCTCCAAGTAACAAAAGAAAAGAGCACACTGCGGCTGTAATTTATGCAGAGCTAATAAATTGCTCCATTGGTGAATACTGAATGGTGATTGGTCCAGGGAGCACGAACCTCTCAGAGAACACCAGGTTTTTCCAAACAGTAGAAATAAATAGGATTTATGCTGAATACATTCACACTGTTACTAAAACCCACTGCCAAATATTCGTCCCTTGTTACCTAATAAAAAATAATTGGCTGTTCACACAGAAATGATATCTCAACTGGAATGAATTACCAGATTTTGATCGCTCTCTTAGCAGAACCGAGGCGCGCTGTTGTTGGCTCGCAAGAAGTTAACATTGCGGGCGCCATGGCGCGCAAGAGCGATAGCGCTCCTCAAAATCGAAAGACTGGTTTATCAGATTTTCCCCAAAGATTTCAACAAAACTATATCATGTGACCCCTCATTGGAATGAGCTCAATGAGCTCGTTCCAATGAGGGGGTCACATGATATAGTTTTGTTGGAATTTATTAAATTTATTTTTTCAACTGCTGAATTTGTATATTATGAGGGCACAAGCAGACGATTCCTTGGATAAACGGATAATATTATTCATTCGGGGCTACAGCTAAAAAACTCAAGACTTTTTGAAAATTTAATTGTTGGTAAATAAATAATGACGATAAACTGATATTTTTGAAATTACACTGGTATTCAATCGATATTGGTTTGAATACCAGTATATATCGGTTTATCGATATACCGTGCAGCAAATGGCAAAGAAATAATTACAAAAATGAAATAAAAAACTGCCTGCCCACATGTACATGTAATTTTACAAAAAATTGCCTGAGAAACAGAAGATCTACTTTGTGTGGCCTAACTTATTGACTGTATTGAGTAGAAATAATGTAGATAACACTGGCTATAAATCAATCAATTTACCTAATATCTTTGTTTATAGACAATAATTCTATAGTGATATATATTAACACTTCTGTCAATACAATAATATGAGGTAAGTCCCACTAACCTTGATCTGTTGTGTAAACGACTGTTGAACATCTAACTCCATACATGTATATACATCTTACTAAATCAATTTGTCATCAAATAATAGAGTGACCCAAATAAATCCTAAGCCATTTATTTATTTATTGGGGTTTAACACCACTTTTGACAGCCAGGAAACCAGCAGGTTGAGAAATATGAAAATACAGTATCAGGGAATTAAGGAATTGCAAGGACTACATATGGGATCAAGCCTTCACTTAGAATGGGGAGGTCTAAATACAGGATAAGTTAATCAGGGAGTTGAGTACTGGGGAGATCTAAATATAGGATCAGTTAATCAGGATGTAATGAGGAGATCTAAATATACAAGTAGGATAAGGCAATCAGGGAGTTGAGTAATGGAAGATCGAAATACAGGATCAGGCAATCAGGGAGTTGAGTAATGGAAGATCGAAATACAGGATCAGGCAATCAGGGAGTCGAGTAATGAGGAGATCTAAATATAGGATCAATCAGGGAGTTGAGTAATGGGGAGATCTATACACAGGATCAGACAATCAGGGAGTTGGGTAATGGGGAGATCTAAATACAGGATCAGGCAATCGGGGAGTCGAGTAATGTGTAGATCTAAATATAGGATCAGACAATCAGGGAGTTGAGTAATGAGGAGATCTATATACAGGATCAGACAATCGGGGAGTCAGGTAATGGGAAGATCTAAATACAGGATCAGGCAATCAGAAAGTTGAGTAATGGGGAGATCTAAATACAGGATCAGGCAATCAGGGAGTTGAGTAATGTGGAGATCTAAATACAGGATCAGGCAATCATGGAGTTGAGTAATGTGGAGATCTAAATACAGGATCAGGCAATCAGGGAGTCGAGTAATGTGGAGATCTAAATATAGGATCAGGCAATCAGGGAGTCGAGTAATGTGGAGATCTATATACAGGATCAGACAATCGGGGAGTTGAGTAATGGGAGATCTAAATACAGGATCAGACAATCAGGGAGTTGAGTAATGTGGAGATCTATATACAGGATCAGACAATCGGGGAGTCAGGAAATGTGGAGATCTAAATACAGGATCAGGCAATCAGGGAGTTGAGTAATGTGGATATCTATATACAGGATCAGACAATCAGGGAGTCAGGTAATGGGGAGATCTAAATACAGGATCAGACAATCAGGGAGTTGAGTAATGAGGAGATCTAAATACAGGATCAGGCAATCATGGAGTTGAGTAATGGGGAGATCTAAATACAGGATCAGGAAAACATGGAGTTGAGTAATGGGGAGATCTAAATACAGGATCAGGAAATCATGAGCTGAGTCATGGGGAGACCTAAATACAGGATCAGGAAATCATGGAGTTGAGTAATGGGGAGATCTAAATACAGGATCAGGCATTCAGGGAGTTGAGTAATGGGAGATCTAAATACAGGATCAGACAATCAGGGAGTTGAGTAATGTGGAGATCTAAATACAGGATCAGACAATCAGGGAGTTGAGTAATGTGGAGATCTAAATATAGGATCAGACAATCAGGGAGTTGAGTAATGTGGAGATCTATATACAGGATCAGACAATCAGGGAGTCAGGTAATGGGGAGATCTAAATACAGGATCAGACAATCGGGGAGTTGAGTAATGAGGAGATCTAAATACAGGATCAGGCAATCATGGAGTTGAGTAATGGGGAGATCTAAATACAGGATCAGGAAATCATGGAGTTGAGTAATGGGGAGATCTAAATACAGGATCAGGAAATCATGGAGTTGAGTAATGGGGAGATCTAAATACAGGATCAGGCAATCAGGGAGTTGAGTAATGAGGAGATCTAAATACAGGATCAGGCAATCGGGGAGTCAGGTAATGGGGAGACAATCAGGGAGTTGAGTAATGAGGAGATCTATATACAGGCTCAGACAATCGGGGAGTCAGGTAATGGGGAGATCTAAATACAGGATCAGACAATCAGGGAGTTGAGTAATGTGGAGATCTAAATACAGGATCAGGAAATCATGGAGTTGAGTAATGGGGAGATCTAAATACTGGATCAGGCAATCAGGGAGTTGAGTAATGAGGAGATCTAAATACAGGATCAGACAATCAGGGAGTTGAGTAATGAGGAGATCCAAATACAGGATCAGACAATCTGGGAGTTGAGTAACAGGGAGATCTAAATACAGGATCAGACAATCAGGGAGTTTAGCAATGTGGAGATCTAAATATAGGATCAGACAATCAGGGAGTTGAGTGATAGGGAGATCTAAATACCGGATCAGTTAATAAGGATGCAATGAGGAGATCTAAATATGCAATTAGGATCAGGCTATCAGGGAGTCGAGTAATGGGGAGATTAAAATATAGGATCAGTTAATCAGGATGTTGAGTAATAGGAAGGTCTGAATACAGGATCAGGCAATCAGGATGTTGAGTAACTGGGAGATATAACTACCGGATCAGGAAATCAGGATGTTGAGTAATGGGGAGATCCCAATACAGGATCAGGCAATCAGGGAGTCAATCTCCTTTTGGAGATGTCCAAGTCAGTGCCTTGGGGATATGTATATGTGGGAACTGAGAAATGTCCTTTTGGAGATGCCCATACAGGAAAGTACTCTTGCCAGTGCCTAGGGGATATGTATATGTGACTCTAGACATCACACCAAAGCTACATATGAAATTCAAAAAAGACTGGGTGAGAGATACAGCCTGTAGGGTGTGCTAATGGAATTGTTGAGAATTTATATGCTAAATCCAAGATTGGCTGCTACAGTTAAAACTAGAAGTCCTGTCATGAAATGCGCACAAATAGCACGTTGATATGCGCGTTAATGTGCGCGTTATGGCCCAAGTAAAGCTATCAAATTTTGTACATATGGTCTGTGCACAAGCAATGTTTCAGCCAATGGACCTCCGGGTAAACCGGATGGTCCATTGGCAGAAATATTGCATGTGTTTGCTATGAGTAACCAAGAGAGCCTGCCCTGCTTTGGATGCCATTCGATAGGGCAATTGCGCGGAATTCCAACGTGCAATTAAGCCTAGATAAGCGCACTATTCATGACAGGACTTCTAGTTTTAACTGTACATAAGTGCACTATTCGTGACAGGACTTCTAGTTTTAACTGTAGCTGGTGTTTCCGATTATCTCAATTGATTTACGCCAGACGAGAAAGTCTGGAGAGGTGTTTTAGGGCTCCCTAAGAAATGGTTTCGAGGCCTGGAATTATCTTTAAAAATTAAAAGAATTGGAGCTGTAGGCAACTCGAAGCTGTAAATTTGCAAAAACAATGACCCCCACACCAAAAACATAACCCAAAACTTTGTACACTTTTAAAAAAACCTAAGAAGGATTCAGTACTTACCTTCGGAGTGAGTTTAACAGGAGTGGAGTTGGGAGAAAGCCAATCGGTCGGCGCTGCCTAACTCAAACAGGAGCGAAACTCTGCACAATGCCCACTGCAACTCCCCCAACCTCCTCCCCCCGAACCTTCCAAACTGGGAATTATTGTCTGAAAAACCTGTTGGTATGTGAACGTCAAAAAAGATTGTGAAAGTTGTGAAATACTATAAATATTTTTGGATTCTTAACACGGCTGACTATATCACTGTCCTTTTTCACACTTTGGCCAAGTTTGGTGTTCAGTAGAAATGATCTAAGACTTTTAAAGCGCTTTTAAAAGAGTTGTTATAAGAATGGAAATGTTCAGCTAGTATACTCATATAATTTGTAATTTAAATCGAAAATAAAAATACCGCGACAGGCATGCAGAGGTTTGATATGTAGGCCTGTCTGTTCCCCATGCATGTTCCAAATCATCGACATGGATTAATGCTATGATTGCAATTCAGAATAAAGGACTCAATTGACAACAAATGGAGAAGTAGTGTGGTATACTGAATAAAACAGTCTATCAACAACAAATGGAGAAGTAGTGCTGTGCAGTATACTGAACAAAACACTCTCATCAACAACAAATGGAGAAGTGGTGCTGTGTGGTATACCAAATAAAACACTCTATAGACAACAAATGGAGAAGTAGTGCTATGCGGTATCCTGAATAAAACACTCTATCGACAACAAATGGAGAAGTAGTGCTGTGTGGTATACTGAATAAAACACTCTATCAACAACAAATGGAGAAGTAGTGCTGTGTGGTATACTGAATAAAACACTCTATCAACAACAAATGGAGAAGTAGTGCTGTGCGGTATACCAAATAAACCACACTATCGACAACAAATGGAGAAGTAGTGCTGTGTGGTATACCAAATAAAACAGACTATCGACAACAAATGGAGAAGTAGTGCTGTGTGGTATACCGAATAAAACACACTGTTGACAACAAATGGAGAAGTAGTGCTGTGTGGTATACCAAATAAACCACACTATCGACAACAAATGGAGAAGTAGTGCTGTGTGGTATACCAAATAAAACAGACTATCGACAACAAATGGAGAAGTAGTGCTGTGTGGTATACTGAATAAAACACACTGTTGACAACAAATGGAGAAGTAGTGCTGTGTGGTATACCAAATAAATCACACTATCGACAACAAATGGAGAAGTAGTGCTGTGTGGTATACCAAATAAAACACTCTATCAACAACAAATGGAGAAGTAGTGCTGTGTGGTATACTGAATAAAACACTCTATCGACAACAAATGGAGAAGTAGTGCTGTGCGGTATACTGAATAAAACACTCTATCAACAACAAATGGAGAAGTAGTGCTGTGCAGTATACCGAATAAAACACTCTATCAACAACAAATGGAGAAGTAGTGCTGTGCGGTATACCAAATAAAACACTCTATCGACAACAAATGGAGAAGTAGGGCTGTGTGATATACCAAATAAAACACTCTATCAACAACAAATGGAGAAGTAGTGCTGTGT
Organism: Pictodentalium vernedei; assembly: GCA_031216915.1. Lineage (NCBI taxonomy): Eukaryota > Metazoa > Mollusca > Scaphopoda > Dentaliida > Dentaliidae > Pictodentalium > Pictodentalium vernedei. The sequence goes on along the minus strand of CM062291.1, from coordinate 489,123,709 downwards.
GGTATACCGAATAAAATACTCCATCAACAACAAATGGAGAAGTAGTGCTGTGTGGTATACCGAATAAAACACTCCATCAACAACAAATGGAGAAGTAGTGCTGTGTGGTATCCTGAATACAACACTCTATTGACAACAAATGGAGAAGTAGTGCTGTGCGGTATACTGAATAAAACACTCTATCAACAACAAATGGAGAAGTAGTGCTGTGCGGTATACTGAATAAAACACTCTATCAACAACAAATGGAGAAGTAGTGCTGTGCAGTATACTGAATAAAACACTATTTAACAACAAATGGAGAAGTAGTGCTGTGCGGTATACCAATTAAAACACTCTATCAACAACAAATGGAGAAGTAGTGCTGTGTGATATACCAAATAAAACACTCTATCGACAACAAATGGAGAAGTAGTGCTGTGTGATATACCAATTAAAACACTCTATCAACAACAAATGGAGAAGTAGTGCTGTGTGGTATACCAAATAAATCACACTATCGACAACAAATGGAGAAGTAGTGCTGTGTGGTATACCGAATAAAACGCTCATCAACAACAAATGGAGCTGTAGTGCTGTGCAGTATACCGAATAAAACTCTCTATCAACAACAAATGGAGAAGTAGTGCTGTGTGGTATCCAAATAAAACACTCTATCAACAACAAATGGAGAAGTAGTGCTGTGTGGTATACCAAATAAAACACTCTATCAACAACAAATGGAGAAGTAGTGCTGTGTGATATACCAAATAAAACACTCTATCGACAACGAATGGAGAAGTAGTGCTGTGTGGTATACCAAATAAAACACTCTATCGACAACAAATGGAGAAGTAGTGCTGTGTGGTATACCGAATAAAACACTCAATCGACAACAAATGGAGAAGTAGTGCTGTGTGGTATACCGAATAAAACTCTCTATCAACAACAAATGGAGAAGTAGTGCTGTGTGGTATACCGAATAAAACTCTCTATCAACAACAAATGGAGAAGTAGTCCTGTGTGATATACCAAATAAAACACTCTATCGACAACAAATGGAGAAGTAGTGCTGTGTGATATACCAAATAAAACACTCTATCGACAACAAATGGAGAAGTAGTGCTGTGTGATATACCAAATAAAACACTCTATCGACAACAAATGGAGAAGTAGTGCTGTGTGGTATCCTGAATAAAACACTCTATCAACAACAAATGGAGAAGTAGTGCTGTGTGATTTATTCACAGGGGACATTGGTGGTCGGGTGGGTGGTTGACATTTCGGTGGAAATAATCCACTGGTTTTAAAAATTAAATACGCTGACAACTTTATGAATTACATACAAACTTTAATACTGCCAGTGGTTATCGTCTCAGCGATTTATTTATAGAATTTCTTTCAATTCAGCATTCATATTTTAAGTTGCCGATACTTTTAACAACTGATCATTTTATTAAAATACAAGCCCCCAAACTTTAACACTCAATCATCTGCTTTATATTCTTTCAAATAGATAATTTATACAGCATACCAGTATGGAAAGCGGGCTGGGACATGATATTTGCTGTTTGCTCTTTGCTAGTTGTATTGGACCAATCGCACTGGTTCTTTCTTCGGCTACATTGAACAGCCAATCAAATTATTCATTGTATATAGGATATGGTACATGTAATACAAAGAAAAAAAAAAGCTTTTTGCTATTTGCTTTTAGCTTTTTGCTATTTGCTTTTTGCAATTTGTTTTTTGCTATTTGCTTTTTGCGATTTGCTATTTGCTTTTTGCTATTTGCTTTTTGCCATTTTCTTTTTCGTATAATGTACATCTACCAATAAGAGCGCTTCTTTCTGTATGGGGACATCACTGAAATTTAGCAGCCACACTCTGGGCAAAATCTAAGTGCATCTTCGACCTGCCTGCCACAATATTTGCAGCGCATCATATCTACGTATATCTGCTGAGAGTGACGATTTACAATCGCGCAGCAAAATGACACCAAAACATTGATGTGGACTGGCATTGAACTGTGAATTAGCGATCATGTACGTAGATGTAACAGCGTCGGTCATTGATTAATACAAAAGCATTATGGTTGTAACTTGCAAATAAATAGCAAATCTCAAAAAGTAAATAGAAAATAGGAAATATATGTAGCAAAAAGCAAATAGCAAATCGCAAAAAGCAAAGGGCAAATGGCAAAAAAGCAACTAGCAAAGAGCAAATAGCATGTCCCAGCCCGTTTTCCGTATACCAGCATACATGGGAAAGATGTGATTGACCTTAATTTTATCCGTACACCAGCGCACATGGGAAAGACGTGATTGACCTTAATTTTAAGACACAAAACAATGTACAGAAACCAACAGGCGACATCAGATTTAGCAATATCGAAGTTCATTTGGTCAATTGATGCTTTGGAAATGATTTGCTGTTATTAGTAAATAATCGATTTGTACATTTTTTTTCATGGAAACTGAAAATTTATCCTAATTTGTCATGGAAAATCATAGATTCTCTGGAATTATCAGAAACGTGTATGAGGCAAAGAACCCGAGGTGAAGTTAGTGAACAGTGATACATAGAGTGATTCCACTCAAAATCCCCTGTAATTGCAACTACATGTTCGTGAATGTCATAAAACATGTTATTTTATATGATTATCATGGATCAACCTTAACAATGAAAGGTGGATGACACCATGTCATTGACGCTTTGCATGACTGATAATGATTGCACAATGTTTTCACAACTGGGATTATCATAGAGAGATTAATTTCAGTTGAATTACTTTAATTTAATTGCATATGTGTGTGGATATTGGACACTGGATTCACTGGACAGTGGACATCAATGTTGTTGCCACTTTGAAAGATAAGGCTGGGGGGGGGGGGGTGGAGGGGCAGAGCAAGAGTGTTACTGCCAGTGAAAACTTACTGAAAAGCCCTCAAGTTGAAGATCATACATGTTTCTTCTACCCGATTCAATGAAGGAGGGGCATGGTACATGTACAAAGGACAGAGAAGCGAACTGATTAGCTTGGCAAGTTATTTAATGAATCACTCGATGCAATGTGATAATTCACAATGAATCAAGGGATTCATTAAGTTGCTACATGTAGACTAATCAGTTACCACAGTACAAGTAACTTGTCAAGTTCATGAGATGTCACTGCTGAACCAATTAAGTTACTAAATGGCTGAATGTTGGAAAATTGGGTCAGTTTGCGACTATTTTCAGTGACCTATGCATATACCAAATACCGTACCGAAACAGAGGTATTTACCTGAAAAATACCAATACCAATACCGAACCTGAAATTTCAATACCACACAGCTCTATGGAGAAGAAAATTTAAAATAGTACCGGTATACTAGCCATTACAGTTAAAACTAGAAGTCCTGTCATGAAATGCGCACAAATAGCACGTTGATTTGCGCATTAATTTGCGCATTAATCTGCGCGTTAGTGCCCAAGTAAAGGTATCAAATTCTGAACATATGGCATGTGCACAAGCAATGTTTCAGCCAATGGACCTCCGGGTAACCCGGAGGTCCATTGGCTGAAACATTGCATGTGTTTGCTATGAGTAACCAGAAGAACCTGCCGTGCTTTGGATGCCATTCGATATGGCAATTGCAAGCAATTCAAACGCGCAATTAAGCCTAGATAAGCGCACTATTCGTGACAGGACTTCTAGTTTTAACTGTACTCGGAACCAAAAAGTATAAAAAGTACCTCGTGGAGATTTGAATGACTTTGTTTAACTCTTTCAACAGGAGAGGCCGCTTTTCTGGTCCAGGAACACGATACATCATTAAGTAGGATGGTTACTAATTATAAGTAAACGTGTGTGGTAGCCTGAACTTGCTGAAGGCTTCACGTTGAAAATATGTTTCTCGCAACACGGAGTTCACAAGAATTAAATCATGAATTAGGGCAACAGGAGTTCACAAGAATCAAATCGTGAATTAGGACAACAGGAGTTCACAAGAATCAAATCGTGAATTAGGACAACAGGAGTTCACAAGAATCAAATCTCGCAATAGGAGTTCACAAGAATCAAATCGTGAATTAGGACAACAAGAGTTCACAAGAATCAAATCGTGAATTAGGACAAGAGTTCACAAGAATCAAATCGTGAATTAGGACAACAGGAGTTTACAATAATTAAATTGTGAATTAGGACAACAGGAGTTCACAAGAATCAAATTGTGAATTAGGACAACAGGAGTTCACAAGAATCGAATTGTGAATTAGGACAACAGGAGTTCACAAGAATCAAATCTCGCAATAGGAGTTCACAAGAATTAAATTGTGAATTAGGACAACAGGAGTTCACAAGGATCAAATTGTGAATTAGGACAACAGGAGTTCACAAGAATCAAATCTCGCAAGAGGAGTTCCCAAGAATCAAATCGTGAATTAGGACAACAAGAGTTCACAAGAATCAAATTGTGAATTAGGACAACAAGAGTTCACAAGAATCAAATTGTGAATGACATGTAGGACAATATTTAAGGCCTACATGGAGAAACTCTCCTACACCTGGAATATCAATGATGGTTTATCAGAATTGAAAAATGCAATTCACTGTGCTTACAACTGTACTCAAGCCACCTGTTGTAATTGAGAATTGTAAAAATCAGTTGTCAACGGAGGATATTGATCTCTGTGTTTCATGATCTGACAGGTGATCAGACAGTTAATTATTTCTACTAACAAATAAGCAGATCATCTACATTTATTTGACACACTATAAATTCAACTCATTATCTCCTGGTCCATTTCAACCTACACAAAGTCATCCCAACACCACTCATCATCCAGCCTGGGGCACCTGCCGAGTTTGCGAACCCTCTTCCTCCTTTAACATACCTTGACATGGAGCTACCAAATATTATACAGTCAGTGAGGGTCGAAGGGGGCTTGCCCCACAGCGTTCCTGCGTGCCTTTAACGCACGAAAACCATTCTTCCCATGGTCCTTTGTCATAGTACAGACTAGTATGGCTGCCGTGGACTGATCACTTTTTGACGGGTGGGCAATATTTCCACGCAGTAATATAAGATTCCATAAACTACTGATAGGAAAAGTCATAAAAAATTTTATTATTGAAGCACCGGGTATAACCCGCCCCGGTACAACCCGGTATAATCCGGTGCTTCATTAATTAAAATTTTGTTGATGATGATGATTTTTATTACCCGGAAAACAAGGGGTGCGATGACTCAATAGGTACATGTGGAGGTGCAGGCTGCAAACTGAGAGGACCTCGGTTCGAATCCCACCTGCGGCAACCACATTGTGTCCTTGGGCAAGACACTTCACCCCCATAGCCCACGTGGGGGGACATGGTGACGTTGTGTACTAAGGCCTACAGCACATTGATGGTGCACCTGTCTTCGACCAATGCTAACCCTGCTTATGTGGAGTTAGTAGGTTGGAAATCTGACAGTTACTCACCATTTGCTCGGTGGTTCTCTCTGGATTCCTCCACCTGTAAAACTGTCGTGGTCATGATTAGCCCTTGTACAGAAATATGTGACCTTAAACACCAATAAGTAAATAATTATTACCTGGAAAACGCGTGTATGGACATCACTGCCCTACGCGTGACAGTACTGTATTGTTTCAGGTTTATTCACTGTAGGACAAAAGATCACCAGTCAAAATGGATTAAATAACAGATACTAGTAGATGCTGCCTCCAAAAATGCACCCTACATTTATTATTATTTATTGGTGTTTAATGTCACATATTTATGCACAATGGCTAACTGTGACCGTTACAGTTTCACGGGTGGAGGAAGCTGGAGTACCTGGAGAGAACCAGGTGGAAAATGAACTGAGCTTGTAAGTGTGAAAAAAATCTTAAAGTGCATGTTTTAAAACTGTCTTCTGAAAAGTGTGAGAGATGATAAAAATTGAGTGTGCTGCCAGAGAGGAAAAAGTACATGTACAGTCAACTCAGCAGTCAGCAGTATCGATTCAAAATTTACTGACTACTATGTTATGTTTAAACAACCGAAATATTTATATTTTTTCTTCCTGTTTACTGACAGAAAATATATATTTCCCAGATATCGTGAGAAAGAAATATGCTTTCGCAATATTTGTAGTCTGTGTGGCGGTGTTTTTGTTATTACCGGACTCGAACGCAACAAAAATGTAACTTACTCACGCACTTGCTTTTTTAATTTTACTTCAAGAAAAAGAAACGGCCAAAATAACGCTGAAGCCAAGTTGTTTAAATTGTTACCCCACTATTATTCTCTAACTAATAAAAACTTTGAGAGTAAATTCCTTACCATTCTAATGCAAATAGTAAAGTTGATGGAGGTCATGCACTCGGCATTATCAAACCAGTACAGGCTGCAGTGCCTCACGTTATATTCTTCCCCGTGAAAGATATATTTTTAGAAACTCAGTGTAAATATTGACCTGTCAAGATTCCGCATGTGTTAAAATGGTAAGAAGGTATTGTTTTATCTCACAATTGCATGACTTATATAAGTTACAAATTTTACCAAAATTTACCCATTTTACAGAACAAATCAATCGTTTCATTGCAATTTTCACATGTGTGATATTGATGTTCGCACTGGTCTCCAAATTGGATGTGTAGGCCAATATGCATGTGTATACCGGGCTGCACATTTTTCAAGGGCGACACCGATGGGCTGTGCGAGGGTAGCGGAGAGGGGTTGCGATATGATTTTTCTTGTTTCCAGTATCCACGACTGCATGGGGGCCAAGTTAAAATTCCAGTGTTTGCCTCTGATGAACTATTGAAATTTCGACAGGGGATGAGTGTGCTCATTTTGTGTTGTTGTTTTTTTCCTGCTTTTTTTTTGGGGGGGGGGTGTCATTGCAGCCTAATTCACTTTCCGTCTTGTATCATTTTGGCGATAAGGAGAGTGGGCTCGACCGAGGTGTACCGACCAAAGCATTCTGGTCTCTATTTGCGATAGGTGGGGAGGTGGTGGGATGGGGTGGGGTGGGGGTTTGAAGTAGGTCGTAACTAGACATGGGCAAAGGCCCAAATTGAACATTTTTGCCCAAAACTTATTTGGGGATACGAGAAAGAAATGGGAGTCAGTGGCCATCTTGTATTTGGAATATAAATTGCCGTCAGTGGCCATCTTGGATTCGGCATATAAATTTTCAACAATTCCATTAGCACAGCCTACTGGCCCTACACCCCTCCATGATCTTTTTCAAAAACATGAGTAAATGACTTGGCATTGCAATTACTGGATCTTTCTATTTAGTTCAGTCCCTTCTTGAACAATTTGAGCTGCAGTGTCATAGACACTTTCGTTCTTTTCCCCATGTGTCAATAATTCCAACACTTGACATCATTTCCTCGGATGCCCTCAACCAAGAAATATGTCAAGTCTTGGAATTATCATCGAAGGTAAATTTTATGTTTTTTTATTGGTGCTACAGTACGTGGAGAGTCGATTGTAACTAAATCACCCGCAGAGTGGAGTTATCACCCAAGCTATAACTTTCAAATTCTGTACATATCGACAAATAACACAAACAATGTTTCAGCCAATGGACCTCCGGGTTTAACCCGGAGGTCCATTGGCTGAAACTTTGCTGGTGCTGGTTATGCTTTGCATTATTGCTTGGGTGGAATCTTCACTCTGTGGGTGATTTAGTTACAATCCACTCTCCACGTACTGTAAGTGTCAAATCAACATCTACAGTTTTATCATGACAATACATGTACAAAGGTTACAACAAGTATAAATACAAGACTAACCAATCATTTACAGTTAAAACTAGAAGTCCTGTCATGAAATGCACACAAATAGCACGTCGATTTGCGCGTTAATCTATGCGTTATGACCGTGGTAAGGCCATCCAATTCTGTCCATATGGCCTGTGCACAAGAAATGTTTCAGCCAATGGACCTCCGGGTAATCCGGAGGGCCATTGGCAGAAACATTGCCTGTGTTTGCTATGAGTAACCAGGAGAACCTGCCGAGCTAGGGATGCCATTCGATATGGCAATTGTGCGCAATTCCTATGCATAATTGCGCCTAGATAAGCACGCAGTTCATGACAGGACTTCTAGTTTTAACTGTATACACATTGCCAACATCAGAGGACTTCCACGACAGGCATTGTTTACCGGATCCTATTTTTCCAGTAAAGCAGGACTTGTTTTCCACAGGGAACAGGTACTACTCCACTTCCCCTCATTCCTATGGGGATAACAAAGCTAAACTCATCATCATCAATCATTATCATCATCTTCAGAAGGGGATTACGTTGGGAAAGTAAATATCACGTTGAAAGTGAATTATAGCTATACTGATAGACTTTCAGACTCCTGTGATTCCACTTGTTCATTTGTATTTCAGTAAAATATCAACCCTGTCTATATTATAAGCATAGTTTGAGGCAACACACCTCTCACCTGTTGAACCCAGACTCCCAGAGGTCCATTGGCTGAAACTTGCTTGTCTTTCTCAAGCACTAAAAAAGAAGTTGGATGTTACTGGCCAAATGAAAGTTGGACTCTGTGCAGTTTGGGGGCCTTTTATTACTGATAATTCACTCTCAATGTACTGAAAGTAATGTATAGTGAAAAAAAATTGCGATACATATTGTATCATGAGTGAGACATATCGCTGCAGCCCTAACAGACATGTAAGCATTATTTTTCCTTGTGCAGTACCTAGTTCTACATGATTCATTGCCAAGACAAACACATCAATGTTTGGTTTAACGATGGAGATGGCAGAAAATTTTTAAAAAGTGACTTGATACTGCCGAGTCGACTGTTCATGTATGTCTATTTTATTATTCAGTGCGAAACTGGACGGTAGTAATATTACTAGTAAAATAATTAACAAATTTAAACCTATGTTTTGTTAGTATTTTCTTTCATATGGTGTTAAACTAAATGGAAATACAGTTAAAACTAGAAGTTCTGTCATGAAATGCGCACAAATAGTACGTTGATATGCGCGTTAATGTGTGCGTTATGACCCAAGTAAAGCTATCAAATTCTGTACATGTAGGATTGTTTTTTGCACAAATCAACTTGTCGATTCTGGTCGATTGGGTGGGAAGGCTGAGAGGGGAAAGATTTTACTGTTGCCCATGGAAACGAAACGTGTATTGTAGCGTTATACATGTAGCACCTTAAGGTGCTATACAGTTAAAACTAGAAGTCCTGTCACGAATAGTGCGCTTATCTAGGCTTAATTGTGCATTGGAATTGCGCACAATTGCCATATCGAATGGCATCCACAGCACGGCAGGTTCTCCTGTTTACTCATAGCAAACACAAGCAAAGTTTCTGCCAATGGACCTCCGGGTTACCCAGAGGTCCATTGGCTGAAACATTGCCTGTGCACAGGCCATATTGTTATAGCCCCCATATTATATTGAGATTGATATATCCTTGGTAGATAATTATATGAGAAAGATATTTTTTTTTTATTTCTGCATTTTCTGACTGGTCTAACTCATTTGCACTCAGTGACCTTGTTTACATCTTTGTTACACTGATATATTGTACATATAGCTGTTGATTGTTTAATTGTTTAAATAGGTCAGTGACCTTGTTTACTTGAACTTTAACAGAATCCCCTAGAAACTGTTAGAACATTGAAGAATTTTCATCTTCTGGAACATTCTATCTGGTTACTATATAAAGGTTTGTCAACAGAATTCAAAAACTCTTTTTAGAAAGCCATTTCAGAAGAACTTATTTTCACAGCAGTTGTTTCCATTGGAGATTATTATTGTTTCAGAACAGTGCATTTATTATAGAAGCAGTGCTTCTTTGTGAATTTGGAAGATTGATTCCAAAAGAGAATTTTGAAGAGAATTTGTTCGTCTTGGAAAAGAGAATTTATACTTTCTGTGAAACAGAATAATATTTTGTGAAAAGCCAGGATTCTACTGGATTGTTTGGAAATTACCTGTGGCGCCAATACTTCTTGGATTTTTACTCCATTTGGATTTTGCAGAGCATTTTATTATATTTTATTGGAGACTGCTGAAATTTCTAAGTGAAAATTTTATTATAAATCTACGGGATACTGTTTCTGAAGAGACATTCTTGGATTTAATACTACATCTACCAGCTGGCAACTTTCTTCAGAAGATACTTCACCACTGGATTACTGGATTCTGTCAAACTGTACTTTGGACTAATTCAATAATTGATAAGTACCACTGTTTTTATTTTCTGTAAACCAATTAGTGTAAAAGATCTTTGTATCATTTTTTTTATATAAATTAATTCTTTTTAATTAAATTTCATAATAGTTAAATTCATAGTTTTGTTGCTGATTCTCAGATTTCTTTCTGTTACCAATATCATTAATAATTCCACACCGTAACAATATGTACAGAATATGATAGCTTTAACAAGGGTCATAACGCGCACATTAACGTGCATATCAACGTGCTATTTGTGCGCATTTCATGACAGGACTTCTAGTTTTAACTGTAATAATAGTATACTGTATTGAGGCGATCTTTCTCATTATTTGATTTTAGATGGTGTTGTTTTTCGATGCTTTTTCCGTCCGATGATGACGACCGGAAATTGAAAGTAAGAATATTTATAAACAAAGACGTCACTTATGGACAGGGCTGGGGTAATTGTAATTTGTAATTGTAATGAGTGTAGGCTAATTAATTACATGTTTTCAAAGTAATTGGGTGTAATGTGTAATTGAGACCTTTGTAACTGAAAAGTAATTAATTACATTGGAAATTACCATGTAATTTCAATTACTTTTCCATTACTTTTCGATTATATTTAGTCACAAACATGAGTGTAAAGAATTTTTATAAAAGTGTCACTCAGTTTTAATTTTTGATGCTGCATTGGGGCATATATAGAACAAGCCAAGACCAATACCGGGTCTGGACCTGCGTCGCTGCATGCAATTGATTACAGAGATGAACAAACTTCAAAGTATCGGCAAACAGGAAGTGGCTGCAGGGCAGATCTGAAAATTAGACACACGATACAACTCATCATTATGAAGCAGCAGACCAAATATAAAATCATTCCCTTTCATAGAAGCCAAGAAAACTTTGACAGAAGAAGTGTTTCGGATAGACTGATGGATGGATGGACGGACGGACTGATGGATGGATGGACGGACGGACGGACGGACGGACGGACGGACGGACGGACGGACGGACGGAGTCGAGCGGTTACTAGACCTACTCTGCCACTGACGACGCAGGTAAAAAATGTGCAGGTGACTACATGTAGGTATTCCTACCTATTGGTTAACTGATGAACAATCTTGTGTGGTGAACTGAATGTTCAGGAGTTTGATTTTCTTGTCCTGATAATATTTGTCTCTGGGTTTGGTCCCATAAGTTACACATCCCATTTGTCACACAATCCAAATGTGTCATTATCACACAGTTTTGAAGTTAATAAAAGAGTGTTAACAACCTGTTACCCCTCTACAGATAATTCTGTGTTATTACTTGAGAAGCAATCAATTGAAGTCTGCTTTACTGTAATCATCAATTAGTTTTATTTTTTTTCAAGTATTCAAAACTCATACCTTGTTCACTCTGTACAAACACTATCACCTGAATGGCTTTTTGATTTGATTTGATTTGATTACATAAAACAAATGTTATGTTTTTTTTTATTATTAATAAACATTTGAAGTTTTATTTGATTTGTTGTTTATAGCCTAAACATTTTTTTTAAGTGGCCTCTGTGTTGAATAAACATAATGCATATTCCCTATTTAAGGAGTAAATTTTGGATTCTCCACAGTCTCCGGGTCGCAAGGGATTTGTAAATCCCACATCGTCCCTGCGCACCTTCGGCGCGCTAAAACCTTTCATTCATTATCCACAGTAAATTTTCCTCACTTACCGTTCTCCACAGTAAACATGGCAGCTCTTCAGAAAGTAGAATACATTTTATCACAACGTGGCACACAACAAGTTTTATTTGAAGGTTACATCTACAACAAGCATGTCACTAGGAAGTTTTGTCAACACTGGACATGTGCTGTAAAATCATGCATAGGTCGTTGCACAACTGTTGATGAATTCATCAGAAACACCACAGAACATAACCACCCACCAGAAAATATAACAATTACTAAATTTGTCAGCAATATGAGAAAAAGAGCAAGAGAAGAAATAGCTCCCCTGTCAATGATTTACAATGATGAAATTGGACAGCTGAGTCAGTCAGGTCAGGAAGGCGTGATACCAAGCTACCCAAGTATGAGAAGCGATCTTTATCGTCACAGAAAAACAACAATTCCAAATCTACCATCAAGTCTTTCAGAGGTGAACCTGGAAGAACCCTGCATCAACATTATCGACGGTCGTCCATTTCTTCTTGTTAACGATGGGGACGCAGATAAAATTTTACCATTCTCAACAGAGGAACAGCTTTGTGCCCTTCAGGCCACTAGTACAATTTATATGAATGGAACCTTTTCAGCATGTCCATCTCTTTGGAACAGCTGTATATATTACATGTTAGAAAGGGATCTACAACATTCCCTCAAGTATATGCACTACTTCCAGATCGACAAGCCAACACCTATAGTAGATTATTTAGATGTTTAAAGGCTGCCGTTGAAGATAAACTAAACTGTCAACTCCAACCTTCAATGGTGCAGACTGACATTGAGATAGCTGCAATACAAGCCAGAGAGAGATAGAGTTTCCACACGCTGAAGTGAAGGGGTGCTTTTTTCATTACACTCAAGCCATCTGGAGAAAAATTCAGAGTCTGGGTCTGGCTACAGCCTATAGAGAAGATCAAGAAACACAAGATTGGGTAAGACGAGCAGCAGCTTTTACCCAATGAAAAAGTACAGGATGCATGGATGGAAGTCATGGAATTGACACCTGAAGGCCACAATACAGCCCAGTTCAACGATTACATGGTAACAACATGGGTGGATGATGACGCCAGATTTCCTTTTCCTATGTGGAATCATTTATTTATTTATCATAATATAGAAGGCTTTCATCACAGAATAAACAGGTCTATACCTCATCATCATCCCAATATCTATAGATTTGTTGAAACAATAAAGAAAATAGAAGTAGCTGAAAGAGCAAAAATTTTACAATTGCAAATGGGTGCAGCCCCTCCTCAAAGGAAACGCGTGTATAAAGAGATGGGCAACAGATTGATAAGACTGAAAGAACAGCTGTTGAAGCATAAGAAAAATGATATGGAGTTTCTCGATTGTGTCGGCCATTTGTTGAAACTTGGCTAATATGTAAAATAAAATATATATCGAAATATTTCATTATATATTGTCGCTATTTATTTATCTGTTTTTTGGTTTGTTTTTTTCATGTTATAATTAAATTGATTTTATTGATTAATCCATTGTATAATCCATTGTATATTTTCTCTATTTATTTATTTGCTTTTTGTGTATCATTGTTGAATCTATTATCTCTATTTATTTATCTGCTTTGTCAATCACTATTTATTATCTTGTGTATTTGAAAGATTCCATTTCATTATTATTTTCATTTATTTTATTTTTCATTGTATGTTTTCTCTATTTATTTATCTGCTTTTTGTGTATCGTTGTGTAATATTATTATGTGTAGTCCAAATATTCTATCAGGTTAATTTGTTGTATTGTGTGTTTGAAAAATTTCATTTCATTATTATTTTCTTCATTTATTTATCTGCCATGTTGCACATTTATTAGCAATAAACATCAAAACCCATTTAATTTGTTGTTTTTTTTTAAATTCCCTGATGATGAAAATGGTCACTGAATGAAATTAATTCAGAACAGACCATTAACACCAATAATAGGTGTGCAAGGGTGGTGTTCATATAGTCATTTAGACTGTGTGACAAATGGGATGTGTAACTTATGGGATGGTACCTGTCTCTGTGATTTGTTGGATAAAAAACTATTGAGGCTTGTGCTTGTGCTTGTGTCCTGAAAATGAGACTGATGCGAGTGCAATTGCTCATGTCAGCACCCATGTTTCTATTTTACGGGAACTAAAAAATGCACTCATTATCCCCGCATTTGAAAAAATGCAGGGATATATTGGTCGTCTTCGTCCGTCCGTCCGTCCGTCCGTCCGTCCGTCCGTACGTCCGGGAATGGTTTCCGGCGAAAAACTCCAAGGGGTTTCAATTTGAAACATTGAAAGTGTGTTCATGTTCATTCATAGGGTCTGTAGATGTGCATAAAGGTTTTGGATTTTTGATTCGGCCCTCGGGGGTGTAAGTGGCACCACTTTTGTCGTTAGAGGAATGGTTTCCGGCGAAAAACTCCTAGGGGTTTCACTTCGAAACATTGAAAGTGTGTTCCTGTTCATTCATAGGGTCTGTAGATGTGCATAAAGGTTTTGGATTTTTGATTCGGCCCTCAGGGGCGTAAGGGGCACCACTTTTGTCGTTAGAGGAATGGTTTCTGGCAAAAAACTCTTAGGGGTTTCAATTCGAAACATTGAAAGTGTGTTCATGTTCATTCATAGGGTCTGTAGATGTGCATAAAGGTTTTGGATTTTTGATTCGACACTCGTTGGCGCAAGGGGCACCATTTTTGTCATTAGAGGAATGGTTTCCGGAGAAAAACTCCTAGGGGTTTCAATTCAAAACACTAAAAGTGTGTTCATGTTAATCAATAGGGTTTGTAGATGTGCATAAAGGTTTTGGATTTTTGATTCGGCCCTCGGGGGCGTAAGGGGCACCACTTTTGTCGTTGGAGGAATGGTTTCCGGCGAAAAACTCCTAGGGGTTTCAATTCGAAACATTGAAAGTGTGTTCATGTTCATTCATAGGGTCTGTAGATGTGCACAAATGTTTTGGATTTTTGATTCGGACCTCGGGAGTGTAAGTGGCACCAGTTTTGTTGTTAGAGGAATGGTTTCCGGCGAAAAACTCCTAGGGGTTTCAATTCAAAACATTGAAAGTGTGTTCATGTTCATTCATAGGGTCTGTGGATGTGCATAAAGGTTTTGGATTTTTGATTCGGCCCTCAGGGGCATAAGGGGCACCACTTTTGTCATTAGAGGAATGGTTTCCGGCGAAAAACTCCTAGCGGTTTCAATTCAAAACACTAAAAGTGTGTTCATGTTCATTAGTAGGGTCTGTAGATGTGCATAAACGTTTTGGATTTTTGATTCGGCACCGAGGGGCGCAAGGGGCACCATTTTTGTCGTTAGAGGAATGGTTTCCAGACAAAAACTCCTAGGGGGTTCAATTCGAAACACTAAAAGTGTGTTCATGTTAATCAATAGGGTCTGTAGATGTGCATAAAGGTTTCGGATTTTTGATTCGGCCCCGAGGGGTGCAAGGGGCACCACTTTTGTCGTTAGAGGAATGGTTTCTGGCGAAAAGCTCCTAGGGGTTTCAATTCGAAACATTGAAAGTGTGTTCATGTTCATTCATAGGGTCTGTAGATGTGCATAAAAGCTTTGGATTTTTGATTCGGCCCCGAGGGGCACAAGGGGCACCATTTTTGTCGTTAGAGGAATGGTTTCCAGAGAAAAACTCCTAGGGGTTTCAATTCGAAACACTGAAAGTGTGTTCATGTTAATCAATTGGGTCTGTAGATGTGCATAAAGGTTTTGGATTTTTTATTCGGCCCCGAGGGGTGCAAGGGGCACCATTTTTGTCGTTAGAGGAATGGTTTCCAGAGAAAAACTTCTAGGGGGTTCAGTTCAAAACACTAAAAGTGTGTTCATGTTAATAATAATAACTCTTTGGCCAGCCGCTGATTTGTCGCGGTCCTCATAAGAGAAGGCCATATCAAAAGCGTCTGTAGATGTGCATAAAGGTTTTGGATTTTTGATTCAGCCCCGACAATAATCACAAATGCGAATGCGGGGATGTACTATAGTGTGCTTTGAACACAAATGACACCCCTCTAGTTGAAAAATATTGAGGAGTACTAATATACTGCGAGGGTATATAAATGTGTGTTGTTTTGAGAAAGCAGCACTCGGTGGCCAGTGGCAAGTTACTGTCATAATTCAGCAATTCCTTATACATTTAACCATTTGTAGGCCTAAATGTGTGTTGTTTTGAGAAAGCAGCACACTGTGGCCAGCGACAGGTTACTATCATAGTTCAGCAATTCCTTATACATTTAACCATTTGTACACTAGTAGGATCTGCCATGCAGTTCAATGACAGCAATTAGGAGCGCCCATATTC
The DNA here is from genome assembly GCA_031216915.1 of Pictodentalium vernedei. Lineage (NCBI taxonomy): Eukaryota > Metazoa > Mollusca > Scaphopoda > Dentaliida > Dentaliidae > Pictodentalium > Pictodentalium vernedei. The sequence goes on along the minus strand of CM062291.1, from coordinate 489,107,551 downwards.
ATTATTTGGGGTAGACCAATCAATATTTTCAAAGTGCAGCCTCGAGGCTGCACGCTGAAAATACTGATTGGTCTACCCCACACATTTACTGAACAGCCATCCTATTTAATGACGTTATGATACATCATGTTCCTTGCTGGAAAAGCGGTCGCCCGTATTCAAGGTGTTAAGGTTTCTGGTGTTTGGTGACAGTATTCCCTTGAAAATCCATATACTAACATTTTACGGGTGCAATTTACTCTCATCTCTGATTTCGCGTGAGCTTAAAACTGCCGTCAATTTTCTTCATTTTCAGCACTGTGTGTCTGTATTTTAACAGTGATTGCTGTATACCTTTTTTGATAAAACTGAAGCTTGTGTTTGTATGATGTATTAATGTAGAACTACTCGATGGACTGAACAGAGTGGGGGGGGGGGGGGGGTGCTTAGAAGAAAGATTATGTGTGGCCTCCCACATTATTATTATTATTATTAATTTTTGATTCATGGTTTAGATCACTTTTTCAAGTTTTAAACTTGCTGCTTTTAGGTACAGGATTTGAAATAGAAAGGCCTACTCCCTTTACTTTTTTCTTTATTTTAAATAGAGAAAATTGCCAAGCATTATTAACCCTTTTCCCAATGAATCACCCACATCCGCCCACGTAATTTGCAAATTCAGCAGTTGAAAGAAATAAATGTTTCAAAATATTTCAACAAAACCATATCATGTGACCCCTCATTGGAACGAGCTCATCGATATGATTTTGTTGAAATTTCTGGAAAATTGAACAAAAATAGTAATTAAAATACTAAATTTTGATATCGTCTGCATTGGGTAAAGGGTTAATAGGTAATAGAGATAGAATTTTAATTGTCTTCACATAGAAACTGTTGAAAACTTTGTCTTTATTGGTGGCCTTTGTTTGAGCTAAACCGATTTGACACCTTTAAACAATACAGTTAACTGCCTTTTGTCTGACCAGCTTCAAGGAGATATAATGGAACATAAAGGTTATATATATCTTAAAACAACATGACAAAGCATGATATTTCTCTGTATTGATTACGAAATATTATGAGCTGATTATGTGGATGACACTTTTCAGAATTTAATGATGATAAAATGTAATAACCATATACAGTGTACCCAGTCTCGTAATTGAAAGCAATGTACATTTGGTTGTATCTTTAATAATTTACTACTTGACTTGTCATGGCAAGAAATAGGCAATATGTATTTTGGGTTTCTATTCCTTTTCTTGCAGTAGTTCCTTGGGAAATGAATAAAATGTGTATGTTATTTTTTCCTTAACTGTTTTCAGTTGATTATGTTGGAGTGTGACCCCTCATAATTCCCACAACATTTATCCCTGTAAGCATGTTCTGAAATTAAGAATCAATTAATTCTTAATTTCATAACAATAGAGAGTTTGGCTTGAACATTTTTCACCTCTTCAGTCATACATGTATTATGCATTTTCCCTGCTATGACAAGGAAGTTTGGGATATAATGAAACCAAATACATGTGGTATGACAAGAGCAGGGCTTGCCTTGAGTCAGGGCTGATCAGCCCAGGCCCCGAGATCAGCCCCGAGGAGCACTTGCTGGGGTTTTTTTTCAAGCCCCGACATTTTCCATAAAAAAGCACTAACAATAATGGACAAAATGGAAAAGCAGCCCCAAAAAGGCCCCAACCTCAATATGTGGGGCACTTTTTTTAGGCCCCAACCATTTTACTCAAGGCGAGCCCTGTTAGAGGACATACAGTTAAAACTAGAAGTCCTGTCATCAATTGCATGCAAACAATTTGCCATTTAGTGCGTTTATCGGTGCGTTAGGCCATATGGAAAGGCTATCAAATTCTCTACGCAGCCTATGCACAAGCAATGCGTTCAGCCAATGGACTTCCAGGTTTAATCCGGAGGTCCATTGGCTGAAACATTGCTTGTGTTTGCTGTGAGTAATGGCAAGACTCTGTGGTAATTTCTGTATTTTCAATAGGAAAATTGCGCGCAATTCCTGTGCGAAATTGTGTCAAGATAAGCGTGCAATTCATGACAGGACTTCTAGTTTTAACTGTATATACAAGCTGTACAAAGAGAATACAAGAACAGACAACGGGAAAAACTTGTTTAGTCAAAGAGTAGTAAATACATGGAACAACCTATCACAAGAAGTTGTCCACTCACCCAACATACACATATTTGAACATCGATTAGACAAAGAATGGAACATACAAGAAGTGAGATATGACTACACTGCAGAACTGAGGACCGGTGGCTACCCAAGCAAAACATACACATCAACAACTAGGACCAATACTGATACCACCAAATACAAGACACCAACGGAGATGGATATAGTGGCAGAATAATGCCAGCATCCATAACCAACGATAAGTAAGTAACAATAGCAAAAAAGCAAAGTTCATACATAAACATACTGGTTATGAAGCTTTCGATTTAATGACATTTAGTTAAAACTAGAAGTCCTGTCATGAAATGCGCACAAATAGCATGTTGATATGCGCGTTAATGTACACGTTATGGCCCAAGTAAGGCTATCAAAATCTGTACATATGGTCTGTGTACAAGCAATGTTTCAGCCAATGGACCTCCGGGTAACCCGGAGGTCCAATGGCAGAAACATTGCATGTGTTTGCTATGAGTAACCAGGAGAACCTGCCATGCTTTGGATGCCATTCGATATGGCAATTGCGTGCAATTCCAACGCGCAATTAAGCCTAGAAAAGCGCACTATTCGTGACAGGACTTCTAGTTTTAACTGTATTGCCAAAGTAATTAAAAGTAACTGAAAAGTAATTAATTACATTTCATGAAGTGACTGTAATTAATTACTTTAAAATTAAAAGTAACTGTAATTGTAATTGAAAAATTAAAAGTAATTGTAATTGAAAAATTAAAAGTAATTGCAATTGAAAATTAAAAGTAATTGTAATTGAAAAATTAAAAGTAATTGTAATTGAAAAATTAAAATTAATTGTAATTGAAGAATTAAAAGTAATTGTAATTAATTACATTTACATGGAATTGACCCCAGCCCTGCTTTTGGAATTTACCCCAAGCATCTCTGTCTTTGTGTTTTGAGGGATTTTGATGCCCAAGCTTTGTTCTTGGATTGTGACAGTGAAGCACACCTGGCCACAAGTTGTTCTGGAATTGTTCTCATTAAATATTATTGTATTGTCAGTACTGGTACGATTACGAATACCACTGCAGACTATCAGGAACCAGTGGTGCTTGCTGTCAACTCTATAAGTTGATTTCATATATTTTTCGTGTTCTATACCTCCCAACCTTGATTTTGATGTATAATTTGTGTATATTTAATTCGAATTCAAGGAATATCAGAGATGGGAATTTCAAAGTATACAAAATTTCATTACTTATATAGCACCTTAAACTGTTTGAATTGGGGGTTTGTAGTGGTGAGACTACATACCGAGAACAACAGAGAACAAATTAAAATAATAAATATTAATTGTTGACATATAGGTACTCTACTTGTGTAAAAGCTAGAAAAAAACAACTTTAGACCAACCAAGTCTATGGTGAAGGGGGTTATTCATTAATCCTTTGCCTTCGACGCCGAACCGAGAAAAGACTACTTGCCGAGAACAAAACAAAATAATATATAAAGATCGAAATAAAAGTTTTTTGTCAGCGTATAAAGCATGTAAGTACTCTATATTATGTGCAAATTTGTAACCAAACAATTTTAAACCAGCCATGTCAGTGGTGAATGGGATTATCTATTAATTCCCACACTCGGAGCTGAACCGAGAAGAGGCTACTTGCCGAGAACAAACAAAATTTAAAAATGAAAATAGAAGTCTATTGTTTGCGTATACGTGTTAGGCATGTATCTACTCTAGAGACTACTTGCCAAGAACAAAACAAAATAATATTTCAAAATGAATATAAAAGTTTATTGTTAGCGTAAAAGGCATGTATCTACTACAGTTGTACATGTATGTATTATGTGCAGTTTTGTAACCCAACAATTTTAAACAAGCCAGGTCTACAGTGAATGGGATTATTTATTAATTCCCACATTCGGTGCGGAACTGAGAAGAGGCTACTTGCCGAGAACAAAATGTGGTGAAGAGTGCCACAAAATCAGAAGCATAGCTTGTGATTGTTGGTATCACTTGGAGTGTGAGAAACTGAAAGTTAAGGCATTTTCTCATTTTTCTAAGTCTTCCCTGAGTCACATTTGTCTGAGTTGCTTGTACAAGTCTGGTTCTTTTGACTGGGAAGATTCTCACTTGAGGCTCACAGCAGCGGCTAACAATGGGTCTGTTTTTGAAGAAGGGAGAAAATCTTCTTGCACAATGAAAGTTCGACAATAAAGGAAGCTGTCTATTTAATGCCATATCGGTTGCCGAAAAAAACGCCTTCAGTAATATGTCACACCGAGGACCAAATTCATCTTTTGAAATCCGCAATTCAAAGTGGCTCAATAATTGGAATTGACAGAACTTTTAATCTGGCCGCATGTTGTGTTACTTATGTAACTGCTATTGACTTGCAGGTCCAAAGCCCTGGAAAATGGTGATGGGAATTGTGTTTCTATATTTAAAAAAACAAATTTAAAGTCTATGTGATGGGAATTATTTATTAATTTTCAACCGAGAACGAATGAAACTATGCGCAGTCAGTGTTAATTAACAGTCACAATCTTGTTCTCGGCGAGTAGTCTCTTCTCGGTTTGGCGGCGAATACGAAATTGATAAATAATCCCCATCATCACCACAGAGTGAGTCGGTCTAAAAGCTCTAAATTTGACTTTTCTTATTTTATATACAACATAGAGCACCTATCATATGCTAACAACATAACAATAAGCCAATTTCGAAACTGCCATCTTTGGACTTTAATCTATGCAAGGTCACAGGTCGCGAGGTGTAAACAGTGCGATTTCATTGCTAACAAAGCGTTTTCTTAGAATGTTTATACCTCGCGACCTGTGACCTTGCATAGATTAAAAGCCAAGATGGCAGTTTCGAAATTGGCTTATTAATATTTATTTTTGCCTTTATTTATTATTTTAATTTGTTCTCGGTTGTTTCCGGTAAGTAGTCCTACCCGCTTGTAGAACGTTGGGAAACTGGGAGAAAGGAAATGGGAGAGTTCTGGTTAGGACTACCTACGAACATCATTATCAAGTACACATCCTCGTCACACATATGGACGACAGGGTTCTTTGTGGTAATTCGCGCTAAACCACCTGCATCAGGTGCTTTCAGCGTTGACGAAGTAAATAAACGAAAACACAATCAATTCGCACTTTACAATTCTTTTCTTTATAATAAGGTATTTAGTCAGCCACCATAATCATTTAACTACGCGACACACTTACCCATTTCAGCTCACAGTTGTGAAAAGTTTGCAATCTTGTTTTCACCTGTTTTGAAAATATTTGTGGGTTTCCTCCTGACGTCACAGGGTTTTCCAGACTCCTTTGACTTTGACAAAAAGATTCTGACGTTTTACGCATTTGTTGAAGTTCTCGAAAAATAAATCATGGTTTTCAATGTTAAACAGGGCATTAAAATTATGTTTGAATTGATCTAAGTTACGGTGAGTTATTTATAGTCACGTACATTTGTATTGTAAGAGAATAGTGTACAAATTTGTGTGTGTTTATGTCAAACAATATCAGCTGTTTTCCAGTTATGCGTAATTCCCAATTTTCGTGCAGTCTAAAACTGCAAGCCCATTATTGCATTAACACGTTCGACGGTACGGGCAGTGGCAGTGCTCGTTGTATTTTCAGCAAAATATAAATGTTCCATATCACTTACCCAATCGCAGACGCTGTACTGTGTCACTTTGAAATTTCTACCTCTGATATTCCATCAGTTCAAACTGAATACACACAAATTATACATCAAAATGTATATGATGGACTTCTATACTAATGCACTGCCCGGTAAATTGTAATAATAACCAGCGGCTTCTATACTAATGCACTGCCCTGTAATAATAATAATCTTGAGTAGAATGCCTATATTAAACAAAAATACATGAATTCTGTTGACAGAGGTTATTTATATACATGTAGTCTGGACAGAATAAGAAGAAATCTATCCATTGTTCTCTTTTTCATTAATTGGTATTGCCTGAATAAAGTCACCTTATTAACCCTTTACCCAACGTAACGGCCAAAACCGGCCAGCGCTATTCTCAAAAATCGCCAATTAATTTTCAAAATATTTTCATTTTTTGTCTCAAAAACATAGGTTATGACCCCTCGTTGGAACGAGCTCGTCGAGCTCGTTCCAACGAGGGGTCATAACCTATGTTTTTGAGACAAAAAATGAAAAAATTTAGTTATTCAAGAATTTTTTTTGCAAGTGTCGTCTGCTTTTCATGTTAGGTAAAGGGTTAAGCTTCTAGATGATTCTGTCTAACTTCAGGTAAACATGTGGTACCCAATTAAACAATCAGTGAGCAGCAGAGGGCTAAAAATAGATTTTGTATAATAGAATCTGTAAACATGTATATTCAAAGGTCACTCAGTGCAAAATGCAAATAAGTGATCACACAAAGTCTGCTTATTCTAATTAAAAAATAATTTCAGAAAATATTAATTGTTTTTAATTATTAACTAAGGACATACCAATTCTGATATTATAATAGGGGGCCATAACACATCCTCCCTTGAAAGAAAAAGTTTGAAAGTACTGGAAACGTTTTTTTCTCCATAACTTCAGCACACTTTAACTGGTTGCCCCCGATTCTAGCGATGAACGATAATCGGCAATCAGAACCGGTCGGTTATGGGGCATTGGCCGATTATGACAACCGGCAGTTTCGGGTTATTCTATATTTAACACTGACTATTAAAAATCCCTTTGATATCTGGCTATTTCAATAAAGTTTCCCCATTAAAAATCGCCACCATTTCCTGAAGATTGTAGAGTTCATGTAAACATTAGAGAAACACATCAAGGGAGGTAACATGTTGAAAAAAGAACACTGAAAACTTAAGAAGTACAACAGGTTTAATTTCTGTTTAATTTAATATTTTTTATAATTGGTAAAAAAATGCATTTACGTAAGATTAAAGCATATTTTCATTCTGTTGCTGAAGTGGGAATTGATGAAATGGGAAAATATAATTTTAGAGGCAGTTGATGAAATGGGAATTGATGAAATGGGAAGACACCAAATGTTAGTATATAAATTTTAGAGGGAAACACCAGAAACCTTAACCTTTTAAACCCAAGTGTCTGCTTTTCCAGCCAGGAACAATATACGTCATAACGTCATTAAATAGGATGGCTGTTCAGTAAATGTGTGGGGTACTGTAGACCAATCAATATTTCCAGTGTGCAGCCCCCGAGGCTACACGTTGAAAATATTGATTGGTCTACCCCAAATAATGAATATGGACTCTTCTGATTGCAGCCATTGAACTGGTATGGTAGATACCACTAGAGTTCAAAGGGTTAAATTGCTGAATTATGACAGTGGTCACAGTGTGCCTCTTTCTCAAAATATATTAGTTTTGAACCCACGAGTGCATTTTTTAGCTGCCGTAAAATAGAAATCACATGTGCTGATGGGAGTAATTGCCCTCACACCTGTCTCATTTCCTGGACTAGTTGAAGGATTTCTGGTACTCTTCAGTCCAAACGAACTTAACCCTTTTGCTCAATAAATAGGTCAAAGGGGAGACCACATGTGAGAAATTTAAACAAAATTCTCTATAATATCCACTATCCAGCTTTGCCTAAGAATCTCATGAGCTATACCTTGGTTCTGAAAAAATTTACAGTGGGATCAACTTTTACCTCAAGTGGCCCCACTTGCCTCTGACCCACAACATTGCATAAATAATTTTAATTTGCTTTGCTAAATTTTGATTTTACCAAGTTAATAGTTAGGTTGGTTTGAAGTCACTTTATCAAAACAATCCTGAATGTGCTTTACAATGCAGATGATAAGCCCAATTTGTATCTGTGTGTATATTAACATCAATACAGTGGAACGCTGTCAATTGAATAGCCACTCTGCCAATGAAAATTATTCAATTAACAGGAGTATTCAATTAACAGAGATGGTGTCACTTTTCTGTATTGTTGAGATAAACTTAGCATTTATTCTATTATATCTTGTTTGACAGAGCTCCATGAGCTCTGTCAAACAAGATATAATAGATTAAATGCCTGTATTGGATGTACTAAGGTCAAATAGGTCCATAAACAAAGGAAAACTGGCAAGGCAGGGTAATTTCTGAACAAGTTACAATATTTTTTCTATCCAATTAACAGGAGTTTACTCTATAACCTATATTCAGTTAACAGGTAAAATTTGTACTGGAGATATGGTAAATGGTTTTGTGTCGGAAAAAAATTATATTCAGTTAACAGGGTTATTCACAGTTAAGATATATTCAAATAAGTGGGCTCCACTGTATATGCTTCACTGTTATCTAGATGTGCAAATAAGTGGTTAAAAATGTACAGGAACGTTGCCGGAGAATTTTTCATGCCAAAGAGGGTAACTTCATATTGATACAACCCAAGAGGAGTAACAAAAACAGATGTTTCTTTTGCTCTTTAACAACCCTTTAACAAGTCAAGTTTTGTCACAAATTTAGTACTTCAGCATGGCCAAGTTTATCAATACATGTACATCAATTCTAGGAACTGGGTAATTGTCTGTTTTGATGAGTCAATTCACTTTTCGGTAATCCATACAAAATCTGTAACTTCCATCGGACTTTAGGACAAGTATACAGGCCGAACACCAGTTATAATGTCTAGGTTCAATGATATCTTTGTCCAGTAGGCCATAAAATTTGAGAGGAACAATTTTATCATTCCTCTGGAGGTTATCTAAATGAAAAAAAACAGAAAACCAAAAAGTTATTTGTCTGGAACTATAAACAGTTTGTCAGAAAGTTGTATCTTATCATCTTATTTGATGGCACTGTTTTAAAATTGTTCCTGTGGGAAGACCCCTCTCTCTTTAGTGCTTAATCTCCGTTAGACAGCTGATGCCCCTTGTGCTTACCGCAGATGCATTGGAAATCTGTGAACTGTCATACAGAAGGGCCATCATGGACGGGTCAAAAGACATGGATTGTAATTTTTTTCATGCATATAATACATCTGCTAGGACACCAAGCAAAATTTCCACCCATGAAGCACCAGGTTTACCCTGGTGATTATGTACAGTGGATTACCCCAGTGATTATATACAATGGATTACCCTGGTGATTAGATACAATGGACTACCCCAGTGAGTATATACAATGGATTACCCAGGTGATTAAATACAATGGATTACCCTGGTAATTATATACCATGGATTGCCCTGGTGATTATATACAATGGATTACCCTGGTGATTATATACAATGGATTACCCCAATGATTATATACAAAGGATTACCCTGGTGATTGTATACCACGGATTACCTTGGTGACTGCATACAATGGATTATCCTGGTTATTATATACAATGGATTACCCCGGTGATTATATACAATGAATTACCCCAATGATTATATACAAAGGATTACCCTGGTGACCATATACCATGGGTTACCCTGGTGATTATATACAATGGATTACCCTGGTGATTATATACAATGAATTACCCCAATGATTATATACAAAGGATTACCCTGGTAATTATATACCACAGATTACCCTGGTGATTGTATACAATGGATTACCCTGGTGATTATATACAATGGATTACCCAATGATTATATACAAAGGATTACCCTGGTGATTATATACCATGGGTTACCCTGGTGATTATATACAATGGATTACCATGGTGATTATATACAATGGATTACCCCAATGATTATATACAAAGGATTACCCTGGTGATTATATACAATGGATTACCCTGGTGATTATATACCATGGATTACCCCGGTGATTATATACAATGGATTACCCTGGTTATTATATACAATGGATTACCCCAATGATTATATACAAAGGATTACCCTGGTAATTATATACCACAGATTACCCTGGTGATTGTATACAATGGATTACCCTGGTGATTATATACAATGGATTACCCCAACAATTATATACAAAGGATTACCCTGGTGATTATATACCACAGATTACCCTGGTGAATGTACAATGGATTACCCTGGTTATTATATACATTGGATTACCCCAGTGATTATATACAATGGACTACCCCAATGATTATATACAAAGGATTACCCTGGTGATCATATACCATGGGTTACCCTGGTGATTATATACAATGGATTACCCTGGTGATTATATACAATGGATTACCCCAATGATTATATACAAAGGATTACCCTGGTGATTATATACCACAGATTACCCTGGTGATTGAATACAATGGACTACCCTGGTGATTATATACAATGGATTACCCAATGATTATATACAAAGGATTACCCTGGTGATTATATACCATGGGTTACCCTGGTGATTATATACAATGGATTACCATGGTGATTATATACAATGGATTACCCCAATGATTATATACAAAGGATTACCCTGGTGATTATATACAATGGATTACCCTGGTGATTATATACCATGGATTACCCCGGTGATTATATACAATGGATTACCCTGGTTATTATATACAATGGATTACCCCAATGATTATATACAAAGGATTACCCTGGTGATTATATACCATGGATTACCCTGGTGAGTATATACAACGGATTACCCCAGTTATTATATACAATGGATTACCCCGGTGCTTCATTGGTGGAAATTTTGCTAGGTGTTAAGCAGATCATCTCTGAATTATATGCATAGAAAAATGCGCCACCCATAGATTTTGACCCATCCAGTATGTCTACTGTAATCTGTCCTCTTTATTATATCCAGATGAACGGTAAATAGGTTATCACAAAAGTCATGGGAGCGCGGTGGCTCAGTTGGTAGAGGTGCAGGCTGCAAGCCGAGAGGTCCTCGGTTCGAATCCCACCTGCGGCAACTGCGTTGTGTCCTTGGGCAAGACACTTCATCTCCACTGCCCGCGTGGGGGCATGATGACGCCATGTACTAAGGCGTACTGCACGTCGATGGTATGCATGTCTTCAACCAATCTAACCCTGCCTGTGCTGCAGTGCGGAGTTACGATGTTGGGGAGCTGGCCGCTGCTCGTCATTGCTCAGTGGTTCTCTCCGGGGTACTCCGGCTTCCTCCACCCGTAAAACTGTCACGGTCATGATTAGCCATCGTGCATAAATATGTGACCTTAAACATCAATAAATACTAAATACTAAATAAATCACAAAATTCGAGATTTTATTCTCTGTCCACCATGTACTGTATTTCCTTTCGCATGATCTCAGCTTTGAAAGGGTTCAATTAGTATGGATGCTGTGTGATGGAATTTGGCTCTCCTACATCAACATCATTAAAAATAACAGATGTCCAGCTAGGAACATCAGGAAATAAGTGTTGATATTTTAGAATTAAATTAACTGAATCCCTTCTTTGATCAGGCAGTAAATAATCTATTTTTTATGCAGATATTTCAGAACTGAACATCTGAGTTCTCAGTGTCACTGATCTTGTGCTTAACAACATAAGGGCTTGAATATCTTGTTTGTAAAACATTGCCCTTCACAGGAAATAATACAAGCATCTTGTCCCCAGGATTAAAAATACAAAGTTTTGCCTTTTTGTCATACCAGGTCATCATGTGATAACACCCTGTTGAAGCTTGAGTCAGTAAAAACTCTGCTGAACATGAGATCAGGTTTTTAGCTTAAAATGTCATGATAAAGTCAAGATAAGCTATTGCCATCATGCTCCTGGAACAGCCTCATACAGGCATGTCAAAGTACCATCGGTACCTACATAATCATCCCACCAAAACCAGTACCAGTACCGGTACCAGGAGAAATCAACAGTTGGATGGTATATCGCAATCAGATGGGAGAAATTCGCATTCAAACTGCCCCAGTCCCCAAGATTGCAAGACAAACATGGCATCGAACCAATTATACTGCGGCAACATCAAGGTAATCACAAAGCACGAAGATCGTGCTTTATGATTACTTTGATGTCACTGCAGAATAATTTCTTTGAATTAGCTGATGACAGCTCTTTCATTGTCTTTGATTCGATGTTTGAAAAGTCAAAATGGTCAGCCTTATCGAGGTTGTGGTGCAGACAGAACATACACCTGTAGAGTGTTTTGATATGTTCATATACAAATAATTTAAAAGTAGATCATGTAAGGGTCCCATACATGTTTATCAGCCTGTTTACCCTTGTTCAAATAGGAATTACCCCATAAAATAATTTTGTCCTGGTACTGGCAGTACAAAAGCTTCAATACCGGTACCGGTTTGAGCATGAGGGAACCAGCGGTACTACTGGTACCGGTTGACATGCCTGGTGTGTGAGTCTGTATATGAGTCTGTTCACATTTTATTTAACACAGGCTACACCAAGTCTGGAAATAAGCAGACTGTCATCTGCAAAATGTGGTCCCCAGAGGGTGAATTTAGTGATTCTACCCTGCACACCAATTTAGTAGTACAGTATAGTGACCGCCACCTGGGCACATGACCTAGATAACTGTAAGGGCCACATCAACCCGGGCCTCTATTCTTTAGTACAGCATCGTGACTGCCAGATGGGCATGTAACCTAGATAACTGTGAGGGCCACATCAACCCAGGCCTCTATTCTTTAGTACAGTATCGTGACCGCCAGATGAGCACATGACCTAGATAACTGTAAGGGCCACATCAAGCCGGGCCTTTATTCTTTAGTACAGCATCGTGACTGCCAGATGGGCATGTAACCTAGATAACTGTGAGGGCCACATGAACCCAGGCTTCTATTCTTTAGTACAGTATCGTGACCGCCAGATGAGCACATGACCTAGATAACTGTAAGGGCCACATCAACCCTGGCCTCTGTTCTTTAGTACAGTATAGTGACCACCACATGAGCACATGACCTAGATAACTGTGAGGGTCACATCAACCCAGGCCTCTATTCTTTAGTACAGTATAGTGACTGCCAGATGGGCACATGACCTTGATAACTGTAAGGGCCACATCAACCCAGGCCTCTGTTCTTTAGTACAGTATAATGACCGCCAGATGGGCACATGACCTAGATAACTGTAAGGGCCACATCAACCCAGGCCTCTATTCTTTAGTACAGTATAGTGACTGCCATATGAGCACATGACCTAGATAACTGTAAGGGCCACATTAACCCAGGCCTCTATTCTTTAGTACAGTATAGTGACTGCCAGATGAGCACATGACCTAGATAACTGTAAGGGCCACATCAACCCAGGCCTCTATTCTTTAGTACAGTATAGTGACTGCCAGATGAGCACATGACCTAGATAACTGTAAGGGCCACATTAACCCAGGCCTCTATTCTTTAGTACAGTATAGTGACCACCAGATGGACACATGACCTAGATAACTGTAAGGGCCACATCAACCCAGGCCTCTATTCTTTAGTACAGTATAGTGACTGCCAGATGGGCACATGACCTAGATAAATGTAAGGGCCACATCAACCCAGGCCCCTATTCTTTAGTACAGTATAGTGACTGCCAGATGGGCACATGTCCTAGATAACTGTGAGGGTCACATCAACCCAGGCCCCTATTCTTTAGTACAGTATAGTGACTGCCAGGTGGGCACATGTCCTAGATAACTGTGAGGGCCACATCAACCCAGGCCCCTATTCTTTAGTACAGTATAGTGACTGCCAGGTGGGCACATGTCCTAGATAACTGTGAGGGCCACATCAACCCAGGCCTCTATTCTTTAGTACAGTATAGTGACTGCCAGATGAGCACATGTCCTAGATAACTGTGAGGGCCACATCAACCCAGGCCTCTATTCTTTAGTACAGTATAGTGACTGCCAGATGGGCACATGACCTAGATAACTGTGAGGGCCACATCAACCCAGGCCTCTGTTCTTTAGTACAGTATAGTGACTGCCAGATGGGCACATGTCCTAGATAACTGTGAGGGCCACATCAACCCAGGCCTCTATTCTTTAGTACAGTATAGTGACTGCCAGGTAGGCACATGTCCTAGATAACTGTGAGGGCCACATCAACCCAGGCCCCTATTCTTTAGTACAGTATAGTGACTGCCAGGTGGGCACATGTCCTAGATAACTGTGAGGTCCACATCAACCCAGGCCCCTATTCTTTAGTACAGTATAGTGACTGCCAGATGGGCACATGACCTAGATAAATGTAAGGGCCACATCAACCCAGGCCCCTATTCTTTAGTACAGTATAGTGACCGCCAGATGAGCACATGACCTAGATAACTGTGAGAGCCACATCAACCCAGGCCTCTATTCTTTAGTACAGTATAGTGACTGCCAGATGGGCACATGACCTAGATAAATGTAAGGGCCACATCAACCCAGGCCTCTATTCTTTAGTACAGTATAGTGACTGCCAGATGAGCACATGACCTAGATAAATGTAAGGGCCACATCAACCCAGGCCTCTATTCTTTAGTACAGTATAGTGACCGCCAGATGAGCACATGACCTAGATAACTGTAAGGGCCACATCAACCCAGGCCTCTATTCTTTAGTACAGTATAGTGACTGCCAGATGAGCACATGACCTAGATAAATGTAAGGGCCACATCAACCCAGGCCTCTATTCTTTAGTACGGTATAGTGACTGCCAGGTGGGCACATGTCCTAGATAACTGTGAGGGTCACATCAACCCAGGCCCCTATTCTTTAGTACAGTATAGTCATGTGCTCATTTTTCACATTGAGGTAAGTGCTTGTTGTTCACCCTTAACCCCCTGCACACTAATGTCAAAATATCTAAATTTCCCATAATGCAACTAGAAATTTAACCAATTCTATCTCGTTTGACAGAGCTCATTGAGCTCTGCCAAATGAGATTGAATTTGTTAAATGTCTAGATGCATTATGGGAAAAAACAGCTTCCTGAAATTTTGGTATTTTGACATCAGAGTGAAGGGGGTTAACCCAACAGGCACAACCACTAAATTGTTATTGTTATTATTTTGTTTTTAAATGTTGCACAAAATTTCAGGAAAGCCTCCTCATTGGAATAAGCTTGATTAACTTGTATCAATAAGGGGTTGTTATGGTGTGTAATAACAATAATGGTAACAGAAAGAAAGCTGAGAATCAACAAAAATGACTCCTACTTACAGTTAAAACTAGAAGTCCTGTCACGAATAGTGCGCTTATCTAGGCTTAATTGCGCGTCAGAATTGCGTGCAATTGCCATGTCGAATGGCATCCACAGCAAGGCAGGTTTTCCTGGTCCATTGGCTGAAACATTGCTTGTACACAGGCCATGTGTACAGAATTTAATAGCTTTACTTGGGTCATAACACGTACATTAACGTACATATCAACGTGCTACAGTTAAAACTAGAAGTCCTGTCACGAACTGTGCGCTTATCTAGCCTTAATTGCGCGTAGGAATTGCGTGAAATTGCCATATCGAATGGCACCCAAAGCATGGCAGGTTCTCCTTGTTACCCATAGCTAACACAAGCAATGTTCCTGCCAATGGACCTCCGGATTACCCAGATGTCCATTGGCTGAAACGTTGCTTGTGCACAGGCCGTATGTGAAGAATTTGATAGTCTTACTATCGTCATAACGCGTAGATTAACGCGCAAATCGACGTGCTATTTGCGCGCATTTCAGGACAGGACTTCTAGTTTTAACTGTATTTGTGCGCATTTCATGACAGGACTTCTAGTTTTAACTGTAACTATTCTAAAATTTAATTTAACTGGTGACAAAAAATTCAAAGTAACCCTATTTTAGTCATCTCCATACCATATGTAAGAAGTATAGTATGTTTCAAAATTATAGCTCCAGAAAAATGACGGAGCTCACTATATCCCTGCATTTTTGAGAATGTGGGGATAATAAATTCTCTTCAAATTTTGAAAACACTTTTTCAATACAAAAGATGCTTAGAGCATAAAATAATATTCTGTAGAATACATACAGTTAAAACTAGAAGTCCTGTCATGAAATGCGCAGAAATAGCACGTTGATATGCGCGTTAATGTACGCGTTATGGCCCAAGTAAAGCTATCAAATTCTGTACATATGGCCTGTGCACAAGCAATGTTTCAGCCAATGGACCTCCGGGTAACCCGGAGGTCCATTGGCAGAAACATTGCATGTGTTTGCTATGAATAACCAAGAGAGCCTGCCGTGCTTTGGATGCCATTCGATATGGCAATTGCGCGCAATTCCAACGCGCAATTAAGCCTAGATAAGCGCACTATTCGTGACAGGACTTCTAGTTTTAACTGTACATGTATTAAACTGAGCTGCTAACTAAAGTAGAGCCCACTTAATTGGATATCTCTTAACTAAATAACCCTGTTAATTGAATTTAATTTCCCAGCACAAAACCATTTACCATACCTCCAGTACAAATATTCTGTAGAATACATACATGTATTAAACGGAGCTGCTAACTACAGTGGATCCCACTTAATTGGATATCTCTTAACTGAATAACCCTGTTAATTGAATTTAATTTCCCAACACAAAACCGTTTACCATACCTCCAGTACAAATTTGACCTGTTAATTGAATATAGGTTGTAGAGTAAACTCCTGTTAATTGAATAAAAAATTTTGTAACCCGTGGGGATATTACCCCAACTCTCCTCAAGGAGCTCTGTCAAACAACATATAATAGAATAAATGCTAAGTTATCTCTAGAATACAGGAATGTGACACAATCCCTGTTAATTGAATACTCCTGTTAATTGAATAATTTTCATTGGCAAGATGTCTATTGAATTAACAGGGTTCCACTGTATAATAATGCACTCTTCTGTAATGCTCAATAATTGTCACTTCTCAATGAGTCACAATATACGTGACTTTATGGGCTTTGAGAGCATCAAAATTGAAATTTATTTTTTAAGGTTTAATGACACTTTAACAGCCAAACTCCTATCGAGTCGGTGACGGCTTTGCGGGTGGAGGAAGTCGGAGTACCCAGAGAGAACCACCGAGCAACGACGAGCAGCTGCCAGCTCCCCAACATCGTAACTCCACACTGCAGCAATCAAAATTGAAATGCAAAATATCACAATGTTTATATTAAAATGAAAAGTTATGTCAAGAAAGCCTGTAACTACAGTTAAAACTAGAAGTCCTGTCACGAATAGTGCGCTTATGTAGGCTTAATTGCGCGTTGGAATTGCGCGCAATTGCCATATCGAATGGCACCCAAAGCACGGCAGGTTCTCCTGGTTACTCATAGCAAACACATGCAATGTTTCTGCCAGTGGACCTCCAGGTTACCCGGAGGTCCATTGGCTGAAACATTGCTTGTGCACAGGCCATATGTACAGAATTTGATAGCTTTACTTGGGCCATAACGCGCACATTAACGCGCATATCAATGTTCTATTTGTGCGCATTTCATGACAGGACTTCTAGTTTTAACTGTATGGGCAGCCAAGTTAGCATAAACTTTCTGTATATGAAAATATAGTGAATACATGGATGGGCATTGGGTTATTCCTATTGTACATGTGCATTGGGTCTTCGGGAGTATTATCTCTACCTTCATTATACGTATATATAGTGATTACATAGACATCAGGTTATTCCTATTGTACATGTGCATTGGGTCTTCGGGAGTATTATCTCTACCTTCATTATATGTATATATAGTGATTACATAGACATCAGGTTATTCCTATTGTACATGTGTAGTGTAGGTCTTCGGGAGTATTACCTCTACCTTCATTATATGTATATATAGTGATTACATAGACATCAGGTTATTCCTATTGTACATGTGTAGTGTAGGTCTTCGGGAGTATTATCTCTACCTTCATTATACGTATATATAGTGATTACATAGACATCAGGTTATTCCTATTGTACATGTGTATTATTGGGTCTTCGGGAGTATTATCTCTACCTTCATTATATGTATATATAGTGATTACATAGACATCAGGTTATTCCTATTGTACATGTGTATTATTGGGTCTTCGGGAGTATTATCTCTACCTTCATTATATGTATATATAGTGATTACATAGACATCAGGTTATTCCTATTGTACATGTGTAGTGTAGGTCTTCGGGAGTATTACCTCTACCTTCATTATATGTATATATAGTGATTACATAGACATCAGGTTATTCCTATTGTACATGTGTATTGGGCCTTCGGGAGTATTATCTCTACCTTCATTATATGTATATATAGTGATTACATAGACATCAGGTTATTCCTATTGTACATGTGTAGTGTAGGTCTTCGGGAGTATTATCTCTACCTTCATTATATGTATATATAGTGATTACATAGACATCAGGTTATTCCTATTGTACATGTGTAGTGTAGGTCTTCGGGAGTATTATCTCTACCTTCATTATACGTATATATAGTGATTACATAGACATCAGGTTATTCCTATTGTACATGTGTATTGGGCCTTCGGGAGTATTATCTCTACCTTCATTATATGTATATATAGTGATTACATAGACATCAGGTTATTCCTATTGTGCGTGTGTATTGGGTCTTCGGGAGTATTATCTCTACCTTCATTATATGTATATATAGTGATTACATAGACATCAGGTTATTCCTATTGTACATGTGTATTGGGTCTTCGGGAGTATTATCTCTACCTTCATTATACGTATATATAGTGATTACATAGACATCAGGTTATTCCTATTGTACATGTGTATTATTGGGCCTTCGGAGGTATTACCTCTACCTTCATTATATGTATATATAGTGATTACATAGACATCAGGTTATTCCTATTGTACATGTGTAGTGTAGGTCTTCGGGAGTATTATCTCTACCTTCATTATATGTATATATAGTGATTACATAGACATCAGGTTATTCCTATTGTACATGTGTAGTGTAGGTCTTCGGGAGTATTATCTCTACCTTCATTATACGTATATATAGTGATTACATAGACATCAGGTTATTCCTATTGTACATGTGTATTGGGTCTTCGGGAGTATTATCTCTACCTTCATTATATGTATATATAGTGATTACATAGACATCAGGTTATTCCTATTGTACATGTGTAGTGTAGGTCTTCGGGAGTATTATCTCTACCTTCATTATATGTATATATAGTGATTACATAGACATCAGGTTATTCCCATTGTACATGTATATTATTGGGTCTTCGGGAGTATTATCTCTACCTTCATTATACGTATATATAGTGATTACATAGACATCAGGTTATTCCTATTGTACATGTGTATTATTGGGCCTTCGGAGGTATTACCTCTACCTTCATTATATGTATATATAGTGATTACATAGACATCAGGTTATTCCTATTGTACATGTGTATTGGGTCTTCGGGAGTATTATCTCTACCTTCATTATACGTATATATAGTGATTACATAGACATCAGGTTATTCCTATTGTACATGTGTATTATTGGGTCTTCGGGAGTATTATCTCTACCTTCATTATATGTATATATAGTGATTACATAGACATCAGGTTATTCCTATTGTGCGTGTGTAGTGTAGGTCTTCGGGAGTATTATCTCTACCTTCATTATATGTATATATAGTGATTACATAGACATCAGGTTATTCCTATTGTACATGTGTATTATTGGGCCTTCGGAGGTATTACCTCTACCTTCATTATATGTATATATAGTGATTACATAGACATCAGGTTATTCCTATTGTACATGTGTAGTGTAGGTCTTCGGGAGTATTATCTCTACCTTCATTATATGTATATATAGTGATTACATAGACATCAGGTTATTCCTATTGTACATGTGTAGTGTAGGTCTTCGGGAGTATTATCTCTACCTTCATTATATGTATATATAGTGATTACATAGACATCAGGTTATTCCCATTGTACATGTATATTATTGGGTCTTCGGGAGTATTATCTCTACCTTCAACCTTCATTATATGTATATATAGTGATTACATAGACATCAGGTTATTCCTATTGTACATATGTAGTGTAAATCTTCGGGAGTATTATCTCCCTCGTTATTATATGTATATATAGTGATTACACGGACATTGGGTTATTCATATTGTACATATGTAGTGTAAGTCTTCGGGAGTATTATCTCTACCTTTATTATACATGTACATGCATGTATATTTAGTGATTACATAGACATCAGGTTATTCCTATTATACATGTGTATTATTGGGTCTTCGGGAGTATTATCTCTACCTTCATTATACGTATATATAGTGATTACATAGACATCAGGTTATTCCTATTGTGTGTGTGTATTGGGTCTTCGGGAGTATTATCTCTACCTTCATTATATGTATATATAGTGATTACATAGACATCAGGTTATTCCTATTGTACATGTGTATTATTGGGTCTTCGGGAGTATTATCTCTACCTTCATTATACGTATATATAGTGATTACATAGACATCAGGTTATTCCTATTGTACATGTGTAGTGTAGGTCTTCGGGAGTATTATCTCTACCTTCATTATACGTATATATAGTGATTACATAGACATCAGGTTATTCCTATTGTACATGTGTATTGGGTCTTCGGGAGTATTACCTCTACCTTCATTATATGTATATATAGTGATTACATAGACATCAGGTTATTCCTATTGTACATGTGTATTATTGGGTCTTCGGGAGTATTATCTCTACCTTCATTATACGTATATATAATGATTACATAGACATCAGGTTATTCCTATTGTACATGTGTATTATTGGGTCTTCGGGAGTATTATCTCTACCTTCATTATATGTATATATAGTGATTACATAGACATCAGGTTATTCCTATTGTACATGTGTATTGGGTCTTCGGGAGTATTATCTCTACCTTCATTATACGTATATATAATGATTACATAGACATCAGGTTATTCCTATTGTACATGTGTATTATTGGGTCTTCGGGAGTATTATCTCTACCTTCATTATATGTATATATAGTGATTACATAGACATCAGGTTATTCCTATTGTACATGTGTAGTGTTGGTCTTTGGGAGTATTATCTCTACCTTCATTATATGTATATATAGTGATTACATAGACATCAGGTTATTCCCATTGTACATGTGTATTATTGGGTCTTCGGGAGTATTATCTCTACCTTCATTATATGTATATATAGTGATTACATAGACATCGGGTTATTCCTATTGTACATGTGTATTGGGCCTTCGGGAGTATTATCTCTACCTTCATTATATGTATATATAGTGATTACATAGACATCAGGTTATTCCCATTGTACATGTGTATTATTGGGTCTTCGGGAGTATTATCTCTACCTTCATTATATGTATATATAGTGATTACATAGACATCAGGTTATTCCTATTGTACGTGTGTAGTGTAGGTCTTCGGGAGTATTATCTCTACCTTCATTATATGTATATATAGTGATTACATAGACATCAGGTTATTCCTATTGTACATGTGTATTGGGTCTTCGGGAGTATTATCTCTACCTTCATTATATGTATATATAGTGATTACATAGACATCAGGTTATTCCTATTGTACATGTGTAGTGTAGGTCTTCGGGAGTATTATCTCTACCTTCATTATATGTATATATAGTGATTACATAGACATCAGGTTATTCCTATTGTACATGTGTATTGTCGGGTCTTCGGGAGTATTATCTCTACCTTCTTTATATGTATATATAGTGATTACATAGATATCAGGTTATTCCTATTGTACATGTGTAGTGTAGGTCTTCGGGAGTATTATCTCTACCTTCATTATATGTATATATAGTGATTATATACACATCAGGTTATTCCTATTGTACATGTGTATTGGGCCTTCGGGAGTATCATCTCTACCTTCATTATATGTATATATAGTGATTATATACACATCAGATTATTCCTATTGTACATGTGTATTATTGGGTCTTCGGGAGTATTATCTCTACCTTCATTATATGTATATATAGTGATTACATAGACATCAGGTTATTCCCATTGTACATGTGTATTATTGGGTCTTCGGGAGTATTATCTCTACCTTCATTATATGTATATATAGTGATTACATAGACATCAGGTTATTCCTATTGTGCATGTGTATTGGGTCTTTGGGAGTATTATCTCTACCTTCATTATATGTATATATAGTGATTACATAGACATCAGGTTATTCCTATTGTGCATGTGTATTGGGTCTTTGGGAGTATTATCTCTACCTTCATTATATGTATATATAGTGATTACATAGACATCAGGTTATTCCTATTGTACATGTGTATTATTGGGTCTTCAGGAGTATTATCTCTACCTTCATTATACGTATATATAGTGATTACATAGACATCAGGTTATTCCTATTGTACATGTGTATTGGGTCTTCGGGAGTATTATCTCTACCTTCATTATATGTATATATAGTGATTATATAGACATCAGGTTATTCCTATTGTACATGTGCATTGGGTCTTCGGGAGTATTATCTCTACCTTCATTATATGTATATATAGTGATTACATAGACATCAGGTTATTCCTATTGTACATGTGTATTGTCGGGTCTTCGGGAGTATTATCTCTACCTTCAGTATATGTATATATAGTGATTACATAGACATCAGGTTATTCCTATTGTACATGTGTAGTGTAGGTCTTCGGGAGTATTATCTCTACCTTCATTATATGTATATATAGTGATTACATAGACATCAGGTTATTCCTATTGTACATGTGTAGTGTAGGTGTTCGGGAGTATTATCTCTACCTTCATTATATGTATATATAGTGATTACATAGACATCAGGTTATTCCTATTGTACATGTGTATTATTGGGTCTTTGGGAGTATTATCTCTACCTTCATTATATGTATATATAGTGATTACATAGACATCAGGTTATTCCTATTGTGCGTGTGTATTGGGTCTTCGGGAGTATTATCTCTACCTTCATTATACGTATATATAGTGATTACATAGACATCAGGTTATTCCTATTGTACATGTGTATTGGGGCTTCGGGAGTATTATCTCTACCTTCATTATATGTATATATAGTGATTACATAGACATCAGGTTATTCCTATTGTGCGTGTGTATTGGGTCTTCGGGAGTATTATCTCTACCTTCATTATACGTATATATAGTGATTACATAGACATCAGGTTATTCCTATTGTACATGTGTATTGGGTCTTCGGGAGTATTATCTCTACCTTCATTATATGTATATATAGTGATTACATAGACATCAGGTTATTCCTATTGTGCGTGTGTATTATTGGGTCTTTGGGAGTATTATCTCTACCTTCATTATATGTATATATAGTGATTACATAGACATCAGGTTATTCCTATTGTGCGTGTGTATTGGGTCTTCGGGAGTATTATCTCTACCTTCATTATACGTATATATAGTGATTACATAGACATCAGGTTATTCCTATTGTACATGTGTATTATTGGGCCTTCGGAGGTATTACCTCTACCTTCATTATATGTATATATAGTGATTACATAGACATCAGGTTATTCCTATTGTACATGTGTAGTGTAGGTCTTCGGGAGTATTATCTCTACCTTCATTATATGTATATATAGTGATTACATAGACATCAGGTTATTCCTATTGTGCGTGTGTATTGGGTCTTCGGGAGTATTACCTCTACCTTCATTATATGTATATATAGTGATTACATAGACATCAGGTTATTCCTATTGTACATGTGTATTATTGGGTCTTCGGGAGTATTACCTCTACCTTCATTATATGTATATATAGTGATTACATAGACATCAGGTTATTCCTATTGTACATGTGTAGTGTAGGTCTTCGGGAGTATTATCTCTACCTTCATTATATGTATATATAGTGATTACATAGACATCAGGTTATTCCTATTGTGCGTGTGTATTGGGTCTTCGGGAGTATTACCTCTACCTTCATTATATGTATATATAGTGATTACATAGATATCAGGTTATTCCTATTGTACATGTGTAGTGTAGGTCTTCGGGAGTATTATCTCTACCTTCATTATATGTATATATAGTGATTACATAGACATCAGGTTATTCCTATTGTGCGTGTGTATTGGGTCTTCGGGAGTATTATCTCTACCTTCATTATATGTATATATAGTGATTACATAGACATCAGGTTATTCCTATTGTACATGTGTAGTGTAGGTCTTCGGGAGTATTATCTCTACCTTCATTATATGTATATATAGTGATTACATAGACATCAGGTTATTCCTATTGTGCGTGTGTATTGGGTCTTCGGGAGTATTACCTCTACCTTCATTATATGTATATATAGTGATTACATAGATATCAGGTTATTCCTATTGTACATGTGTATTGGGTCTTCGAGAGTATTATCTCTACCTTCATTATACGTATATATAGTGATTACATAGACATCAGGTTATTCCTATTGTACATGTGTAGTGTAGGTCTTCGGGAGTATTATCTCTACCTTCATTATATGTATATATAGTGATTACATAGACATCAGGTTATTCCTATTGTACATGTGTATTATTGGGTCTTCGGGAGTATTATCTCTACCTTCATTATATGTATATATAGGATTACATAGACATCAGGTTATTCCTATTGTACATGTGTAGTGTAGGTCTTCGGGAGTATTATCTCTACCTTCATTATATGTATATATAGTGATTACATAGACATCAGGTTATTCCTATTGTGCGTGTGTATTGGGTCTTCGGGAGTATTATCTCTACCTTCATTATATGTATATATAGTGATTACATAGACATCAGGTTATTCCTATTGTACATGTGTATTGGGTCTTCGGGAGTATTATCTCTACCTTCATTATATGTATATATAGTGATTACATAGACATCAGGTTATTCCTATTGTACATGTGTATTGGGTCTTCGGGAGTATTATCTCTACCTTCATTATATGTATATATAGTGATTACATAGACATCAGGTTATTCCTATTGTACATGTGTATTATTGGGTCTTCAGGAGTATTATCTCTACCTTCATTATATGTATATATAGTGATTACATAGACATCAGGTTATTCCTATTGTACATGTGTATTGGGTCTTCGGGAGTATTATCTCTACCTTCATTATATGTATATATAGTGATTACATAGACATCAGGTTATTCCTATTGTACATGTGTAGTGTAAGTCTTCGGGAGTATTATCTCTACCTTCATTATATGTATATATAGTGATTACATAGACATCAGGTTATTCCCATTGTACATGTGTATTATTGGGTCTTCGGGAGTATTATCTCTACCTTCATTATACGTATATATAGTGATTACATAGACATCAGGTTATTCCTATTGTACATGTGTAGTGTAGGTCTTCGGGAGTATTATCTCTATCTTCATTATATGTATATATAGTGATTACATAGATATCAGGTTATTCCTATTGTACATGTGTATTGGGTCTTCGGGAGTATTATCTCTACCTTCATTATATGTATATATAGTGATTACATAGACATCAGGTTATTCCTATTGTACATGTGTATTATTGGGTCTTCGGGAGTATTATCTCTACCTTCATTATACGTATATATAGTGATTACATAGACATCAGGTTATTCCTATTGTACATGTGTATTATTGGGTCTTCGGGAGTATTATCTCTACCTTCATTATATGTATATATAGTGATTACATAGACATCAGGTTATTCCCATTGTACATGTGTATTATTGGGTCTTCGGGAGTATTATCTCTACCTTCATTATATGTATATATAGTGATTACATAGACATCAGGTTATTCCTATTGTACATGTGTATTGGGTC
This sequence comes from Pictodentalium vernedei, assembly GCA_031216915.1. Taxonomy (NCBI): domain Eukaryota; kingdom Metazoa; phylum Mollusca; class Scaphopoda; order Dentaliida; family Dentaliidae; genus Pictodentalium; species Pictodentalium vernedei. Next base: position 489,081,714 of record CM062291.1, on the reverse strand, counting down.
TTCGGGAGTATTATCTCTACCTTCATTATATGTATATATAGTGATTACATAGACATCAGGTTATTCCTATTGTACATGTGTAGTGTAGGTCTTCGGGAGTATTACCTCTACCTTCATTATACGTATATATAGTGATTACATAGACATCAGGTTATTCCCATTGTACATGTGTATTGGGTCTTCGGGAGTATTATCTCTACCTTCATTATATGTATATATAGTGATTACATAGACATTAGGTTATTCCTATTGTACATGTGTAGTGTAGGTCTTCGGGAGTATTATCTCTACCTTCATTATATGTATATATAGTGATTACATAGACATCAGGTTATTCCTATTGTACTTGTGTAGTGTAGGTCTTCGGGAGTATTATATCTACCTTCATTATATGTATATATAGTGATTACATAGACATCAGGTTATTCCTATTGTGCATGTGTTTTGTTCCTTGGGGAGTATTATCTCTACCTTCATTGTGTTTGCATAATTTTATCTCCCCAGGGGGTTAACCATCCCTGTAATACAAGATAAAAATAGAAGAGGTTTTGAAGAGTCAAGGTCTAATCATGTTGGCCAGTTATATAGGTGGAGGAGGCTAGTATGCCTGGAGAGAACCACTGAGCAATAGTGAGTAACTGCCAGACATTTCAACTTACTAACATGATGACATGAGTGCAGTTACGAATGTGTAACATCATCGTGCCCTATGATTTGGTACACAAAAGCTGTCTGGACACAGTGCCACTGTACTCCCACAAAGGCTGTTGAGTGCCCCTGTACATGTACTCCCACAAAGGCTAACGGGACACTGTGCCACTATACCACCACAAAAGCTGTTGGGACACAGTGTCACTGTACTCTGACGAAGGCTGTTGGGACACAGTTCCACTATACCACCACAAAGGCTGTCGGGACACACTGTCACTGTACTCTCATAAAGGCTGTCGAGACACATGTCACTGTAGTCCCACAAAGGCTGTCAGAACACAGTGTCAGTGTACTCCCACAAAGGCTGTTGGGACACAGTGCCACTATTCCACAAAGGCTGTCAGAACACAGTGTCATTGTACTCCCACAAAGGCTGTTGGGACACAGTGCCACTATACCACCACAAACACAAAGTCTGTCGGGTTGTTGAGACACAGTGCCACTAAAACTCCCACAAAGGCAGTGGGAAAACTGTGCCACTGTACTCAAATAAAGGTGTCACAAAGGCTGTTGAGACACAGTGCCACTATACCACCACAAAGGCTGTGAGAAAACTGTGCCACTGTACTCCCATAAAGATGCGACAAAGGCTGTTCAGACACAGTGCCACTATACCACCACAAACACAAAGGCTGTCGGGACACAGTGCCACTATACTCCCATAAAGGCACCACAAAGGCTGTTGAGACACAGTGCCACTATACCACCACAAAGGCAGTGAGAAAACTGTGCCACTGTACTCTCAGAAAGGTGCCACAAAGGCTGTTGAGATACAGTGCCACTAAACTCCCACAAAGACGGTGGGAAAACTGTGCCACTGTACTCCCAAAAAGGCACCACAAAGGCTGTTGAGACACAGTGCCACTAAACTCCCACAAAGGCGGTGGGGAAACTGCCACTGTACTCCCATAAAGGCCATCGGTACACAGTGCCACTGTACTCCCACAAAAGGTCTCAATACACAGCACCACTGTACTCCCACATAGGCTGTCAGTACACAGTGCCAATATACACCCGCAAAGGCTGTCAGGACACAGTGTCACTGTACTCCCACATAGGCTGTCAGTACACAGTGCCACTATACACCCACAAAGGCTGTCAGGACACAGTGTCACTGTACTCCCACAAAGGCTGTCAGGACACAGTGCCACACTACTCCCACAAAGGCTGTCAGGACACAGTGTCACTGCACTCCCACAAAGGCTGTCAGGACACAGTGCCACACTACTCCCACAAAGGCTGTCAGGACACAGTGTCACTGTTCTCCCACAAAGGCTGTCAGGACACAGTGTCACTGTACTCCCACAAAGGCTGTCAGGACACAGTGCCACACTACTCCCACAAAGGCTGTCAGGACACAGTGTCACTGCACTCCCACAAAGGCTGTCAGGACACAGTGCCACACTACTCCCACAAAGGCTGTCAGGACACAGTGTCACTGTACTCCCACAAAGGCTGTCAGGACACAGTGTCACTGTACTCCCACAAAGGCTGTCAGGACACAGTGCCACACTTCTCCCACAAAGGCTGTCAGGACACAATGTCACTGTACTCCCACAAAGGCTGTCAGGACAAAGTGTCACTGTACTCCAACAAAGGCTGTCAGGACACAATGTCACTGTACTCCCACAAAGGCTGTCACTCAGCCTGTCAGAACACAGTGTCACTGTATTCCCACAAAGGCTGTCAGGACACAGTGTCACACTACTCCCACAAAGGCTGTCAGGACACAGTGTCACTGTACTCCCACAAAGGCTGTCAGGACACAGTGCCACACTACTCCCACAAAGGCTGTCAGGACACAGTGTCACTGTGCTCCCACAAAGGCTGTTAGGACACAGTGTCACTGTACTCCCACAAAGGCTGTTAGGTCACAGTGCCACACTACTCCCACAAAGTCTGTTGGACACAGTGTCACTGCACTCTGACAAAGGCTGTCAGGACACAGAGCCACTCCGACAAAGGCTGTCAGGACACAGAGCCACTGTACTCCCACAAGGCTGAAGGAACACAATGCCACTATACTCTCACAAAGGCTGTCGGGACACAGTGCCACTGTACTAACTCCCACAAAGGTTGTCAGGACGGTAGTGCCACACTACTCCCGCAAAGGCTGTTGAGACACAGTGTGATTTCTTTATGCCTGACTCTATTGAGTTTTTCATCAAATCAAGTCCTGACCTCTCTGCAGCAGCCACAACTTGATGGTGCCAAGGAGGGATCAGCAGGGACTACAGCGCCCTGTCCTATTCTGGAGGTCAAATCCTCACAGTGGTGATGTCTAACCTGTTGGGAAAACTACCTTCTCCCTGTCAAGAGTAAATCTGGTTCAGTCCTTGTTGTACAGAGCATGTGTACACAAACAGACAAACAGTGTATTCTTCCTCAATAGTCACCCCCACCCTTTTGGGGGAGGATACACCCAATCCCTATTTCAGAGATCCAGTCTTCAGACGGAAATACTCTAGCCCCCCCCCCCCCCCCACACACACACACAAGGATAAAAAGAAGCGTTTATCCCCCACCCCCACCCCACCCCCTCCCCCCTTATCTCTCCTTCATGTCAGAGAAGTTTTGGAGCCACCCCTGTGACCACACATGTATAGACAAACTAAGAGACAGACAAACCAAACATTGTACTCTCTATAGGTGAGTGTAGATATGGTACAAGTTGGTTGTTTTATGACTTGTACTTCTGACACCTGAACAACAATGTATATTTCTACATGTAAGTGGATGCCTGGGGTGTATTTATATTACACACAGCTCATTTTCCTGCCTATATGAATTGTAAATTACAAAAGGCCTTTATATTACATTTACATAGCTAGGTATCATTACTTCTATTATAAAGTGAATTTTTCCTATCATATTGGGTTACTTTTATTTTGTATGTTGACAAAGCTTAGAGCAAGTACCACTTCAAATATATAGCCAACAGTTTCCTTTTATAAATCTAGTCTGTTGTAAGTGGTTCGTCTTTCCACAATTTAACCTTATATTTAACTCCAAACAAGCAGAGATTACTGTCTCTAAAATACCCAAACCTTAACCCAACAAGCAGATAGTGTGAGATTACTGACTCTAAAATACCCTAACCCTAACCCAACAAGCAGATAGTGTGAGATTACTGACTCTAAAATACCCAAACCCTAACCCAACAAGCAGATAGTGTGAGATTACTGTCTCTAAAATACCCTAACCCTAACCCAACAAGCAGATAGTGTGAGATTACTGACTCTAAAATACCCTAACCCTAACCCAACAAGCAGATAGTGTGAGATTACTGTCTCTAAAATACCCTAACCCTAACCCAACAAGCAGATAGTGTGAGATTACTGTCTCTAAAATACCCTAACCCAACAAGCAGATAGTGTGAGATTACTGTCTCTAAAATACCCTAACCCTAACCCAACTTGCAGATAGTGTGAGATTACTGTCTCTAAAATACCCTAACCCTAACCCAACAAGCAGATAGTGTGAGATTACTGTCTCTAAAATACCCTAACCCTAACCCAACTTGCAGATAGTGTGAGATTACTGTCTCTAAAATACCCTAACCCTAACCCAACAAGCAGATAGTGTGAGATTACTGTCTCTAAAATACCCTAACCCTAACCCAACTTGCAGATAGTGTGAGATTACTGTCTCTAAAATACCCTAACCCTAACCCAACAAGCAGATAGTGTGAGATTACTGACTCTAAAATACCCTAACCCTAACCCAACAAGCAGATAGTGTGAGATTACTGTCTCTAAAATACCCTAACCCTAACCCAACAAGCAGATAGTGTGAGATTACTGTCTCTAAAATACCCTAACCCTAACCCAACAAGCAGATAGTGTGAGATTACTGTCTCTAAAATACCCTAACCCTAACCCAACAAGCAGATAGTGTGAGATTACTGTCTCTAAAATACCCTAACCTTAACCCAACAAGCAGGTAGTGTGAGATTACTGTCTCTAAAATACCCTAACCCTAACCCAACAAGCAGGTAGTGTGAGATTACTGACTCCAAAATACCCAAACCCTAACCCAACAAGCAGATAGTGTGAGATTACTGTCTCTAAAATACCCTAACCCTAACCCAACAAGCAGATAGTGTGAGATTACTGACTCTAAAATACCCTAACCCTAACCCAACAAGCAGATAGTGTGAGATTACTGTCTCTAAAATACCCTAACCCTAACCCAACAAGCAGATAGTGTGAGATTTCTGACTACAAAATACCCTAACCCTAACCCAACAAGCAGATAGTGAGATTACTGACTACAAAATACCCTAACCCTAACCCAACAAGCAGATAGTGTGAGATTACTGTCTCTAAAATACCCTAACCCTAACCCAACAAGCAGGTAGTGTGAGATTACTGACTCCAAAATACCCTAACCCTAACCCAACAAGCAGATAGTGTGAGATTACTGACTCCAAAATACCCTAACCCTAACCCAACAAGCAGATAGTGTGAGATTACTGACTCCAAAATACTCTAATCCTAACCCTAACCCAACAAGCAGATAGTGTGAGATTACTGACTCCAAAATACCCTAACCCTAACCCTAACCCAACAAGCAGATAGTGTGAGATTACTGACTCCAAAATACACTAACCCTAACCCAGCAAGCAGATAGTGTGAGATTACTGACTCCAAAATACTCTAATCCTAACCCGAAACTAACAAGCAGATAGTGTTAGATTACTGTCTCCAAAATACCCTAACCCTAACCCAACAAGCAGATAGTGTGAGATTACTGACTCCAAAATACCCTAACCCTAACCCAACAAGCAGATAGTGTGAGATTACTGACTCCAAAATACCCTAACCCTAACCCAACAAGCAGATAGTGTGAGATTACTGACTCCAAAATACTCTAACCCTAACCCAACAAGCAGATAGTGTGAGATTACTGTCTCTAAAATACCCTAATCCTAACCCAACAAGCAGATAGTGTGAGATTACTGTCTCTAAAATACCCTAACCCTAACCCAACTTGCAGATAGTGTGAGATTACTGTCTCTAAAATACCCTAACCCTAACCCAACAAGCAGATAGTGTTACATTACTGTCTCTAAAATACCCTAACCCAACAAGCAGATAGTGTGAGATTACTGGATCTCCAACATGCTAAAGATGCCTAAAGGCTAGTCTGCTAGGGTAAGTGAGTGAGTTTGGGTTAAGGAGCAGGATCTTCAACATGCCAAAAATGCCTAAAGGCTAGTCTGCTAGGGTAAGTGAGTGAGTTTGGGTTAAGGAGCAGGATCTTCAACATGCCAAAGATGCCTAAAGGCTAGTCTGCTAGGGTAAGTGAGTGAGTTTGGGTTAAGGAGCAGGATCTTCAACATGCCAAAGATGCCTAAAGGCTAGTCTGCTAGGGTAAGTGAGTGAGTTTGGGTTAAGGAGCAGGATCTTCAACATGCCAAAGATGCCTAAAGGCTAGTCTGCTAGGGTAAGTGAGTGAGTTCGGGTTAAGGAGCAGGATCTTCAACATGCCAAAGATGCCTAAAGGCTAGTCTGCTAGGGTAAGTGAGTGAGTTTGGGTTAAGGAGCAGGATCTTCAACATGCCAAAGATGCCTAAAGGCTAGTCTGCTAGGGTAAGTGAGTGAGTTTGGGTTAAGGAGCAGGATCTTCAACATGCCAAAGATGCCTAAAGGCTAGTCTGCTAGGGTAAGTGAGTGAGTTTGGGTTAAGGAGCAGGATCTTCAACATGCCAAAGATGCCTAAAGGCTAGTCTGCTAGGGTAAGTGAGTGAGTTTGGGTTAAGGAGCAGGATCTTCAACATGCCAAAGATGCCTAAAGGCTAGTCTGCTAGGGTAAGTGAGTGAGTTTGGGTTAAGGAGCAGGATCTTCAACATGCCAAAGATGCCTAAAGGCTAGTCTGCTAGGGTAAGTGAGTGAGTTTGGGTTAAGGAGCAGGATCTTCAACATGCCAAAGATGCCTAAAGGCTAGTCCGCTAGGGTAAGTGAGTGAGTTTGGGTTAAGGAGCAGGATCTTCAACATGCCAAAGATGCCTAAAGGCTAGTCTGCTAGGGTAAGTGAGTGAGCTTGGGTTAAGGAGCAGGATCTTCAACATGCCAAAGATGCCTAAAGGCTAGTCTGCTAGGGTAAGTGAGTGAGTTTGGGTTAAGGAGCAGGATCTTCAACATGCCAAAGATGCCTAAAGGCTAGTCTGCTAGGGTAAGTGAGTGAGTTTGGGTTAAGGAGCAGGATCACCAACATGCCAAAGATGCCTAAAGGCTAGTCTGCTAGGGTAAGTGAGTGAGTTTGGGTTAAGGCGCAGGATCTTCAACATGCCAAAGATGCCTAAAGGCTAGTCTGCTAGGGTAAGTGAGTGATTTTGGGATAAGGAGCAGGATCTCCAACATGCCAAAGATGCCTAAAGGCTAGTCTGCTAGGGTAAGTGAGTGATTTTGGGTTAAGGAGCAGGATCTTCAACATGCCAAAGATGCCTAAAGGCTAGTCTGCTAGGGTAAGTGAGTGAGTTTGGGTTAAGGAGCAGGATCTTCAACATGCCAAAGATGCCTAAAGGCTAGTCTGCTAGGGTAAGTGAGTGAGTTTGGGTTAAGGAGCAGGATCTTCAACATGCCAAAGATGCCTAAAGGCTAGTCTGCTAGGGTAAGTGAGTGAGTTTGGGTTAAGGAGCAGGATCTTCAACATGCCAAAGATGCCTAAAGGCTAGTCTGCTAGGGTAAGTGAGTGAGTTTGGGTTAAGGAGCAGGATCTTCAACATGCCAAAGATGCCTAAAGGCTAGTCTGCTAGGGTAAGTGAGTGAGTTTGGGTTAAGGAGCAGGATCTTCAACATGCCAAAGATGCCTAAAGGCTAGTCTGCTAGGGTAAGTGAGTGAGTTTGGGTTAAGGAGCAGGATCTTCAACATGCCAAAGATGCCTAAAGGCTAGTCTGCTAGGGTAAGTGAGTGAGTTTGGGTTAAGGAGCAGGATCTTCAACATGCCAAAGATGCCTAAAGGCTAGTCTGCTAGGGTAAGTGAGTGAGTTTGGGTTAAGGAGCAGGATCTTCAACATGCCAAAGATGCCTAAAGGCTAGTCTGCTAGGGTAAGTGAGTGAGTTTGGGTTAAGGAGCAGGATCTCCAACATGCCAAAGATGCGTAAAGGCTAGTCTGCTAGGGTAAGTGAGTGAGTTTGGGTTAAGGAGCAGGATCTTCAACATGCCAAAGATGCCTAAAGCCTAGTCTGCTAGGGTAAGTGAGTGAGTTTGGGTTAAGGAGCAGGATCTCCAACATGCCAAAGATGCCTAAAGGCTAGTCTGCTAGGGTAAGTGAGTGATTTTGGGTTAAGGAGCAGGATCTTCAACATGCCAAAGATGCCTAAAGGCTAGTCTGCTAGGGTAAGTGAGTGAGTTTGGGTTAAGGAGCAGGATCTCCAACATGCCAAAGATGCCTAAAGGCTAGTCTGCTAGGGTAAGTGAGTGAGTTTGGGTTAAGGAGCAGGATCTTCAACATGCCAAAGATGCCTAAAGGCTAGTCTGCTAGGGTAAGTGAGTGAGTTTGGGTTAAGGAGCAGGATCTTCAACATGCCAAAGATGCCTAAAGGCTAGTCTGCTAGGGTAAGTGAGTGATTTTGGGTGCAGTTTATTTACAGAATAAGATGGTTACTAAAATCGGTTATTTATTTATTTATTTATTTATTTATTTATTTATTTATTTATTTATTTATTTATTGATGTTTTAAGGTCACATACTTATGCACAATGGCTAATCGTGACCGTGACAGTTTTACGGGTGGAGGAAGCTGGAGTACCCGGAGAGAACCACCGAGCAACGACGAGCAGCTGTCAGCTCTCCAACATCGTAACTCTGAACTCCGCACCGCAGCACAGGCAGGGTTAGATTGGTTGAAGACATGCGCACCATCGACGTGCAGTACGCCTCAGTACACAGCGTCATCGTGCCCCCATGTAGGCAATCGGGGTGAAGTGTCTTGCCCAAGGACACAACGCGGTTGCCGCAGGTGGGATTCGAACCGAGGACCTCTCGGCTTGCAGCCTGCACCTCTACCAACTAAAATCGGTTAACCTGGATAATGCAGCCTTATTCTTGTCAACGTTTAGAGATGTCAAGCCAGATACAGTTAAAACTAGAAGTCCTGTCATGAAATGCGCACAATTAGCACGTTGATATGCGCGTTAATGTACGCGTTATGGCCCAAGTAAAGCTATCAAATTTTGTACATATGGCCCGTGCACAAGCAATGTTTCAGCCAATGGACCTCCGGGTAACCCGGAGGTCCATTGGCAGAAACATTGCATGTGTTTGCTATGAGTAACCAAGAGAGCCTGCCGTGCTTTGGATGCCATTCGATATGGCAATTGCGTGCAATTCCAACGCGCAATTAAGCCTGGATAAGCGCACTATTCGTGACAGGACTTCTAGTTTTAACTGTAGCAGGGTCCTGTTGTGAGTGTCATGATAGAGTGGGGGCAGTGTAACAGATAATGCTCTGCAGTCCCAAGATTACCACAGCGGCAATATGGTTAGTGATGAAGATGGATATTGTTTTGTTAGGGAATATTACTCCATCATGTCTGTTTTCCCTTGTGTGGTGAGTTTATAAGGTAATATAACTGCCTCGTGTTTTGTTATAAGGTAATTTAACTCCCTTATGTTTTGCTATATGATAATATAACTCCGTCCAGTTTTGTTTTTAGGGAATATTTGTCCCTCAACTTTTGTTATTAGGAAATAGCACGCCCGCTTGTTTTGTTATTAGGTAGTGTCACTAACTTGTGCACTGTTTTGTTATTAGGGAATATGATTCCCCCTATGGTTTTGAAACCTGAAAACCTTTAGCACAATCTACAGGTTATATTTATGAAGAGATTTCATTGTAACTTGGTAGGATTACCCCATATAATGTCTTGATGAGAACCTCTTATAAGCTCACCTGACTGTCGGCCGTCGTGAAGGTGGTGTTTAGATCTTTTTCCCTCAAACCACTGGTCACATTTTAACGAAATTTCACATGAGTAGTGGTTATATAGGGGCATTTGAGTTTTTCTTCAAATTGGGTTTCTGCTCATATTGAAGAGGAGGTGGGGACAAAATGCCTCAATTTTTAGCTCAACTTTGGCGAAGCCAAATTTGAGGTATTACCATGGCCTGTCGTCCGTCGCACAATAAACACGGCTCTGGCTAGAGGCCGTATTTATGAACCGATCTTTACGAAACTTCTTGGGTATCTTTGTTATCACCGTGAGACGAGAACGAGTGTTTTGGGGTCCAGTCCGAAATTTAAGACTTCCGCCGCCAGCCATTTTGTACCAAAATTAGGTGCAATAAGATTTTTGCGCAGAACTTCCATATGAAAGCTCCGATTTGAATAATTTTTTGCATGAATGTTTAGTACCATGGGATACATCACATATAATACAGGTTTTTTTCTCGTGCATAAATTATGCCAATTAGACTAACTTTGATCTATTTAATTTTACTTTCAGCACTGTAACTGCAAATGCCAAAACGGCTCGGGCTAGAGGCTGTATTTATGAACCGATCTTTACAAAACTTCTTGGGCACCTTTGTTATCACCTTGGGATGAGAACGAGTGTTTTTGGGTGCAGTCTGAAATTCAAGATGGCTGCCGGTGGCCATTTTGTACCAGAATTGGTGCAATCAGTTTTTTGTACAGAACTTTTGTATGAAAGTTCTGATTTGAATAAATTTTTGTATGAATGTTTAGTAACATGGAATACATCACATAGAATACAGGTTTTTTTCTTGTGCAAAAATTATGCAAATTAGATGAATTTTGATTTATTCAGTGCTACTTATACACAGTAAGTGCACATGTCAATACGGCTCGGGCTGGAGTCTGTATTTATGAACCGATCTTCACGAAACTTCTTGGGTACCTTTGTTATTACCTTGGGATGAGAACGAGTGTTTCAGGGTGCAGTCCAAAATTCAAGATGTCTGCCAGTGGTCATTTTGTACCGAAATTAGGTCCAATCAGTTTTTTGTACACAACTTCTATACGGCTCAGGCTAGAGGCAGTATTTATGAACCGATCTTTACGAAACTTCTTGGGTACCTTTGTTATCACCATGGGACGAGAACGAGTGTTTTTGGGTGCGGTCCAAAATTCAAGATGGCCGCCAGCAACCTTTTGTACCAAAATTAGTGCAATAGTTTTTTTATCTCAACTTGACAAAGTCAATATAAGCTATTGCCATCACGCGTGCGGAAGTCTGTTAGTCTGTTCACATTTTCCTTTAGCATGGGCTACACCCTGCAGTTCTTGTCTGATCGTCTCGAAATTTCATATGCAGGTTTAGGGTCATGTCCAGATGAGAACGTCCCCTTTTGGTCGCGATCCGTCAACCGGTATGGCTGCCCGAGCCCAAAACCCGAAAACCATTAGCACTGTCTACAGGTCGTATTTATGAAGGGATTTCATTTTAACTTGGTAGGATGCCTCTGTATAATGCCTAGATGAGAATGTCCACTTTTGGGCAGGATCTGTCAACTGTAATGGCTGCCCAAGCCCGAAACCCAAAAACTTTTAACACAGTCCGCAGGTCATGTTTATTATGGAGGGATTTCATTGTAACTTGGTAGGATGACTCCTTATGATGTCTAGATGAGAATTTCCCCATTTGGGGCATGATCTGCCGACCGTGATGACTGCCCAAGCCCAAAACCCGAAAACGTTTAGCACAGTCTACAGGTCATATTTATTGAGGAATTTCATTGTAACTTGGTGGATTGACTTCATATAATGTCTAGATGAGAACAGCCCCTTTTGGACGTGATTGGGCAACTGTGATGGCTACAGGGGCCGAAGCCCGAAAACCTTTAGCACAGTTTACAGGTCATATTTATGAAGGGATTTCATTGTAACTTGGTAGGATGACTCCAAATAATGTCTAGATGAGAACGTCCCATTTTGATTACGATCATTCAGCCTTGATGGGTGCCCGAGACCAAAAACCTTTAGCATAGGCAAAAGGTAATTTCTTATCAACCTACCTCAATTGTTTACTACAGGCTTGCACTACAGTGGAAGAACCTAACTCGGATAAAATACTCTCTATTTTAATCTTTCCCAAGATTTGGGAAAGAAAAGTGGTGTAAAAACACCTCGAAAAAATAAGCCAAAACTGGGTCGAGCGCCATTGGCGCAAACCCAGTATGGGATGCTCTTCCATAGTACAAATCCACGACTTCCGTAAAACAGTGCGCAATGCACCAATTCGTCATTCTTTTGATTATCCGCACACGTGGTGGATGTGTGTGTGCCATCTTTGCTAAAGTAACAGTGATATTTTAACTCGTGGATAATGGTTTTCCTGTGACTGGAATTATGGATCTGAAGATCGTATAATAACAGGACTGTGTTTTATATATTCTCGTTTATATTTTCAACCACATTCTCATTGTATATTATTTACTATTCCGTTTTCGCGAATGTTTTGTTTGCGACATCGTGTCATCGCGATTCGACAATGAATTTTTCGGTTGATAAAAATTTAATTGTTATTGGAGTTAGGTGTCGGCCGTCTGGGTTCTGGCACCTTCTCTCGTAGTTGAGGGTGTTCTTCTACTTTCTGTTTCTGTTGAGTTCACCTTTTTCTTCTACTGCTCTCACCTCTGTTCTTTCCAGTTCGGTTCCATAAGGGCAATTCCTTTTGACCTTGCCATTGGTGCGTTCTCGTGTCCGTTTCGTCCGCACCCGCGGGTGGTGTGGAACGCTGTCGTTTCGGGGGCCTCCAGACTCGACCACGTCTGATATGAGTTTACCCCCTCCGTGGGGGTTGTGCAACTCCTCCTGACCCCACAGGGGGGGGGGGGGCACTGTCGTTTCGGGCACACCCCATGGAGGATGTGCAGCTCCTCCCACTCCCACGTGGGTGGTGGGGAACGCTATCGTTTCGGGGTCGCCCGATTCGACCACATCTGGTGAGAATTGCTCCCCCTCCATGGGGGATGTGCAGCTCCTCCCGCACCAGCAGGGGGTGGGGACCGCTGTCGTTCGGGCTTCCCGATTCGACCATGTCTGGTGAGAGTTATTCCCCTTCTGTGGGGAATGTGCATTGTTTTACTGTGGTGGATACTGCGGGAGCTGTTGGATTTCTGGTGTAGAGATGCCTGGTTCCGGGACTATGCGCCCTCTCCAGTCGACATCTGAGGCTGTCAATAGGGTTGTGACTCCTCCTTTGGAGGCCGAGCTTGGTGGCTCTCTCCGCTTTTCCGCCAGTTCCAACAGCTCCCATCGTATCTGCTGCTACTGCAGTTCCGTCTACAACGTCATTGGGCACCGTTTTTAGCCGGCCTCGGCTTCTTGCCAGGGTCTGCAGGGATGTCTGTAGTGTGGTTGTGGGGTTTCGGCCTCAGCCTTCCCAGACTTCCATTCGGCGAAGTCAGATGGGGCTGCCGACTGAACCCCCTACTGTGTCCTCTCAGCCATTGAGCACAGTAGTTTTATACCTGCAGTGGTCTGCTGCGGTGTCTGGTTGTGTAGACGTGGGGGTATCGGCCTCTGCCTTCCCTGACTTCAACTTGGTGAAGTTGGAAGTGGCTGCCAGCCAGCCCTCTCCTGTGGTCTCTGTGCTGTTGAGCACCACAGTTTTCATTGGATTCGGTTGTTCTTAGTGGGACACTATGAACTCCGTGGCGTTTCCGTCCACTTATTCTGGCCACACGACCGGTTTTGGGGGACCAACGTCTTTTGTGCAGCCTGGACCTTCTGCCCTGCAGAGGTCCGCTGTGACTCTCATGAGTTCCCGCTATGTTGATCCTCGGGGTGTGTCACACCCCTATACACGTCTGCCTTCAGATGTTTCGGCTGCCGCCCGTCGTCCCACGTCGGGTGTTTTGGAGGATTGTGACCCTTCGCTGGTTAAGAGGGTCAGAGGTGAAGCCACTTTGCCGGTTCGTTCACCTGTCGAACTGGCCAGTACGGGCAGTGAGCTTAGGGAGGCCCTCACCTTACTCACTCAGGTTCTGTCAAAGAGCCCTCCCAGTGAGGCAGGGAGTGGTTTCCAGGCGCTCCCTATGGCGCCGCCTCCCGGGATTGGAAACAGGCCGCTTTCTGATCCCCCTGGTGTTCCGACACCATGGGAGGCGTCGGCTGGTTTGCCCACGATGGGCTATGTGTCTTATGACTCAAGGGAAGAGTCAGACATGCTTGATGTCGAGAGCCAGCAGTCTTCGGACTTGGGGGCAGCTCTTGATTTCGTGTTTGGGTTCCTTCCGGATCTCAAACCATCTAACCAGTCGACAGTGTCAGCCAGGCCGTGATCATCGGTCGCGCACCAACAGCCTATGGAACAACACGCTTCTGGACGTCTTTGACCGCGCCCGTCGGTACAGTTGGTTGAAGCATTTTCAGCCTTGGACTCTAAGCTAAGTTCCAAGGCTATGAAGGCTCCGTCCTTCATCAGGGTTGACACCTTTTTGCCTCCGGCGCGTTATCATTCCTACGATTCCGCCAATCCATCAGTCTACCAGACTTTGACAGTTTTGGATCAGGACTCCAATTCCCTCGGGCTTTCCAAGTCCAAGTCTGCCGTCATTCCGATGACGACTCTGGAGTCCACATTGGGCTTATTGAGAGAGATGCTTGGTATGCTTTCTCTCTCCGATGACGTCGTCTCAGCTTTAGCTGCTTATCTGCCTCCAGATAAGTTTGACGAGGTACAGGCTCCTTTGCGTGTGCTGTCCAAGACGCTCATGCATCTTACTCACACGCATGCCTGTAACACGGCTAATCTGGAATTAGTTCAAAGGGACTCTGTGCTGGACACAGGCCGATCCCTTCCTGAGGAGCAGTGCGCTACTCTTCGATCTGTTTTTTGGCAAGTCTGCAACTTTTCCATGGTTCTGTGTTGACGGTCCGGGATGATGTCCTACGTCATTCCAACGATCAGCTGCTGTTTCTTCAGCTTGATCAGCCTTCTAGGGTAGGCACGGGCCGTTCCAAGCCTAACAAGTACCCTCTGCTTCCTCTGCGAAGCAAAGGGGCTGATCCTTCTGCCACCGCTTCTACTTCTTACTCAAGGGGTAAGGGTAAGCGTCGGCAGTCTTGAGGGAAGTCCCAGGATTCTTCATTCAGTAGAGGAGGTGTTTTCTCCTCTCGCGAGCCTTGTCGGGGTTCGAAATGAAGGTCCTCACCGCGACTCGTCCCAGGTTGGAGGAAGGATAGCAGAGTTCGCAGACCGTTGGGCCACCATCACATCCGATCCTTGGGTGTTAGATTATGTTTGGTCCGGGCTGTGAATATCCTTCCGACGGCACCCCACTCTGTCCAGGGTGCCTCTTCCAACCACAGTTCCTTCAGACATTTTACGTCAGGAACTTTTGTCCACGGAGATAGACAATCTCCTGACAACGGGGGCCATTGAGGTCATCAAGAACATTAGGTCAGTGGGTTTCTATTCCCGCCTGTTCTTGGTGCCGAAGAAGGACGGCCGATTCAGACCGGTTATCGATCTTCCTGAACCAATCTATCATTGCTCCCAAGTTCAGCATGGAGACTTTCAGGTCGGTCCTCCGTTCAATTCCCCAGGGAGATTTCGCTTCCAGCTTCGACCTGCGAGACGCTTACTTTCACGTTCCGATTCATTGGGCGTTACGGAAGTATCTCAGGTTCGTTTTTCTGGGGCGAGTTTACCAGTTCAAGGTCATGCCTTTCGGCCTCAACCTGGTTCCTTGGGCCTTCACCAGACTGATGTCACATGTGATAGCTTTCCATCGCACACAGTCCAGGGTGACTACTTCGGCATATCTGGACGATATCCTCCAGGGGCATTCCAATGCTGCCTTACTGGAGTCGGATGTCGCCACTCTGTTGAGCTTGCTCACGTCGCTAGGTTTCAGAGTCAACGAGGAGGAGTCGGACCGGGTCCCTTCTCAGTCGTTTTATCATCTGGGTATGGCTTTCCGCACACAATTCAATTTGGTGGCGGTTCCCCAGGCCAAGGCTGTGATTCTCTCAGCTTTTGCTCCGACTCTGTCCCAGTCCACATCCGCGACGGCTCGGAGTATTCTCCGGCTAATCGGTCTCTGCTGTTCGGTGACGGATCACATTCCTCTAGGTCGGCTGCGTGTCAGACCTCTCCAACACTTTCTGCTCAGTCGTTGGAGGCCGAATGTAGATTTTCTGGATCTGGTGCTTCAGTTTCCAGAATATCTTTATCCTCACCTTCTCCTCTGGGCGGATGTCCAGTGGCTTTCGCAGGGTTTTCCGTTGGACTTACCCACGTCCGATCGCGTTCTGACAGCAGATGCCAGCGATCTCAGATGGGGTGCGACGTTGGATCCTCTAGGTCTTTCCATTCACGGGATGTGGGACCAGGATCATGCAGCTCTACACATCAACCAGAAGGAGCTTCTTGCTCTTCTTCTGCGTTTCAGGCAGTGGATCCCTCACCTGTCGAATTGCCTGGTCCATCTGTTGTCTGACCTTTCGACGGTGGTTGCTTACATTCGGAACCAGGGCGGCACGCACTCTGTTCCAATGTACGAATTGGCTTGGGATCTTATACTGCTCAATCAGGATGTCCACGCCGGGGTGGCTGTTCGTCACATTCCCGGTCGCCTGAACGTCCTAGCTGACTCCCTGTCCCGTCGGGGCAGGGTTATTTCCACCAGGTGGATGCTCCACATGGCGGGTTCCATCGATCTCTTGTGTCTCGTTGGAACCATCCGGTGGACACTTTCGTGTCCCCGTGTCCAGATGCTCTGGCTTTTGCCATGGACGCTCTGGCCCTCCTTTGGGATGGTCTTGTCGGCTACGCCTTCCTACCGGTTCCAATTCCGCCTCAGGTTCTCACCCAGATATGAACCTGCAGTTGTCGAATCCTTTAGATCACACCCGTCGCCTCGGTGGGTGTGGATCAATCTGCTACGCTCTCTGTTAGCGGCGGTTCCGGCATGTCTCCCTCTACCTCGCGACTTTCTTTGCCAAAGTCGCCCGAGGAGGTTTTCAAGTTGACCCAACTTCATTGTGCCTTCGCACATGTCTTTTATCGGGTCCTGTCTCCTCCGTAGTGGTTTTTCGAGACACGCAGTGGAGTTGCTTTCTTCTTCTAGGAGGCACTCACTCTACTGGTTTAGCCTCTGTGGCTAAGTGGAAGGTTCTTCTGTCGATGGTGTGCGATCACTCTGTTGCTTCTGTCACTCCTTCGATCACACCGCTTGCGGAGTTTCTGGTATATGTTTGTTTCTGGTGGTCTCCAGCAATGGGTACATGTCCATGCTTCGGAGACATTTTTTCCTCTGTGATACCGCATTGTTTCGACACTCATCCTTGCCTCTCCAAGCTTGTTCAGCTCTTTTCCTTGAAAAGGCCTAGGACTTTGCAGTTTACTCCAAGATGGTCACTTTCTTGGGCACTGCTCTGCTTGGGGGTGGGGGGCGTTCACGCCTTTCTCCTGGATGAATATGCGTTTTCCCACATGCCAGATCTCTCCTGCATCCATTTCTTGATGGACTTGTCTTGCTATTCGTGCAGCTTCCGCTCGTCTAGCTGCTGGTGATTGTATTACCAATTGTTTTTTCTGCCACGAGGTGCGTGCATTGTCTTCCTCTTTTAATAACTCTGTCATGTTGTCGGATGTCTGATGTTATACTGGCGGCCTTCTGGAGAAATGCTACATTCTCCTTTTATTTGCGACAGTTGCAGGAGCCGACAGAGAACCTTGGGGCCCTCTTTCTTCGGCTCAGGCTGTTGTCTATTCCAGCCTTTCAGTTTTTTTCAGGGTCAGTTCCAGTTTTGTGCTGTTACTGCCCTTTCTGTCTGTGTGTCGCACTTCACCATACGCCTCATCTTTCATTGTCTTTTCTAATGTTTGTGATGCTATGGTTTGATAGGCCTAGGGATCTCTTCCTCTGTCCACGGTCCCAGTGCTATTGAGTTATGTGTGAGTTGGTTATGTGATTCCCTCCAGCCTTTTGTCTATTCAGCCTGTAGTGAACACTTGAGGTAGGTTGATAAGAAGTATAAATTTTATAGTAAATTTCCTTTCTTATTATACCTACCGAAATTGTTTACATGGAGGCCCTCCTGTCTTCTTATTCGGGTAAGAATCCTTCCTCCCCGCTGATCACATAACTCCTGTGTTGTTCGGAATCAAAAGAATGACGAATTGACGCATTGCGCAATGTGTTACGGAAGTCGTGGATTTGTACTATGGAAGAGCGTCCCATACTGGGTGTGCGCCGATGGCGCTCGACCCAGTTTTGGCTTATTTTTTCGTGGTGTTTTTACACCACTTTTCTTTCCCAAATCTTGGGAAAGATTAAAATAGAGAGTATTTTATCCGAGTTAGGTTCTTCCACTGTAGTGCAAGCCTGTAGTAAACAATTTCGGTAGGTATAATAAGAAAGGAAATTTACTATAAAATTTATACTTTCGTTGATATACGTTAACTGTGAGGGCCACATACATTAACTGTGAGGTCATATTAACCCACCCCTCAGCTCTTTAGTACAGTGCACACCTCATATTATTTTTATCACAAACATAGCATACAGGGAACAGAAATGAACATATTCCCAATTATCACAATTCTTGTCTTATTTCATAATCCTTTCATAAACATTGAACATTATCCTTTTCATCAAACACAACACACAAGTTAAGCTACAGTGTCATTGACACTTTCATTGTACAGAACTTCTGTATGAAAGTTCTGATTTGAATAAATTTTTGTAGGAATGTTTAGTAACGTGGAATACATCACATATAAAACAGTTCTTCTTCTCGTGCAGAAATTATGCAAATTAGATGAACTTTGATTTGTTCAGTGCTACTTATACACAGTAAGTGCACATGTCAATCCGGCTCGGGCTAGAGTCTGTATTTATGAACTGATCTTCACGAAACTTCTTGGGTACCTTTGTTATCACCTTGTGACAGGAACGAGTGTTTTTGGGTGCCTTTGTTATCACTGTGCTATGAGAACAAACATTTTTGGGTTCAGTCAGACCCACTCTGGGACTCAAAGATTTCTTTTCTAGTTTAGTATCTAACTGTCGCCCACCTTTACAGTACGTTACCTACACATTTGTTACAGGCTACGGTCGGCATTTATGTACAGACCGTTACAATACTTTACATGTACCTTTGTTATCAGGTCATTACCTAGATGTTTGTCATTGATGTGTCACATACTATACATGTACATGTCTTAAACAAGTTGAGCTACTGTGTCATTGACACTTTCTTTTAAAAAATCTTCTCATGACCCAGCAGTAGCAGAGACTTGACATTTGGTAAACAGCTTCCTTTTGAGGTGTAGACTCAATTTGTTCAAGAGGCAATATTTGTTGTTACGGGAGGGACAAGAATTTTTGCCCCGCCCAAAATTTCTATTTTCCAAATCGAGAGGCCGATTTGAACCAAATTGATGAAGTATTAATGGGTCATAAGTACTTGATTTATGCCCCCCAAAAATGTTCAAAATACCCTGTGGGAAGCACAGTAGCTAAAAATAGAAAAAAATTCAAACGCACATAGTTCCCAAACTACATGGCTCAGAATTTTTATTTGGTGTAAAGCTTCCTTAGGACCAACAGAATGGAGTGATCAAAAACAATTGCTATCGGTTTTACCATACGGTACTTTTTCAGTACTTTGAAAAAATCAGCATTTTTTAACACTGTGGGTTAACACTGTGGGTAATGGGGAAAATATTTAAGACTCTTCTCTCAAACCACTGCTCCAAAAGCTTTGAGATTCCAGATATAACATCTTTGGAAGATTGTTTCACAGGTTTGTTGAAATCAAATCCCTGGGTCCATATTTGGGCTCTCTGTGGGAGCCCAAATGTTTAAATTAGTGCAGTATGAGGAATATTCTTTAAAAATCTTCTTCAGATCCATCATGATATTTGGTATGCAGCATCCTTAAGGGGTGAGATTCACGTTTGTTCAAGCCAAGTCTCTGGGTTCATATTTGGGCACCCTGTGGGAGCCCGAATTATTTCTTACTTCAGTATGAGGAATATTCTTTAAAAATCTTCTTCTTCACATCCACCAGTAAGAATCTTTTGATATTTGGTATGCAGCATCCTTAGGGGGGTGAGATTCACCTTTGTTCAAGCCAAGTCTCTGGGTTCGTATTTGGGCACCCTGTGGGCGCCCAAATTATTTCTTAGTTCAATATGAGGAATTTTCTTTAAGAATCTTCTTGTTCAGATCCAGCAGTTTGAATATTTTGACATTTGGTACATGGTATCCTTAGGGAGGTGTGATTCAAGTTTGTTCAAGCCAAGTCTCTGAGTCGATACTTGGGTTCCCTGTGGCCCAGGCTGTGGGAGACCAAATTGTAACTTAGTTCAAAATGAGGAACATTCTTTAAAAATCTTCTTCACATCCACCAGTAAGAATCTTTTGATATTTGGTATACTGTATCGTTAGGGAGGTGAGATTAAAATTTGTTAAAGCCATGTCCTTGGGTTCCTATTTGGGCTCCCTATGGGAGCCCGAATTATAACTTATAACTTAATTCAATATGAGGAATATTTTTTAAAAGTTTTTCAGATACACTGGTCAGAATGTTTTGATATTTGGTATATGGTTTTCTTAATGGGGCAGATGCAAGTTTGTTCAAATCAGGCCTCTCGGTTGATAGTTGTCAGTGTCAGGTGTGCGCTCTCAGGCCCCCTGGGGCCCTCTTGTTTTGGTTGGGTTCAGTCAGCCGTGACAGGTGCAGGGGCACATTACCTAGATTCCTTCAGCACAGTCTCCGGGTTGCATTTATGAAGGAATTTCATTGTAACTTGGTAGGATAACTCGGTATACAGTCTAGATGGGAATGCCGTATTTTGGTTCAGTTCAGTCAACCGTGCTGATGCAGAGGCACGTTACCTAAATTCCTTCAGCACAGTCCACAGGGTGCATTTATGAAGGGATTTCATTGTAAATTGGTTGGATAACTGGAAATAATGTCTAGATGAGAATGTTCTATTTTTCGTGATTGGTCAACCATGACAGCCACAGAGGCACGTGACCTAGATTTGTTTAGCACAAATTTGAATTCTGAATTTTCGAAGCAATTTCATTGTAGCTTGGTAGGATGACTCTGTATGATGTTTACATGAGATTTTCCTATTTTGGTCATGATCAGTCAGTGAATATCACTCGCTCATGTTTCGTTATTAGGGAATATCACTCTCCGTGTTTCGTTATTAGGGAATATCACGCTCCGTGTTTTGTTATAAGAGTAGACAATTATTGTTGCTCTCTATTCTGCTTTCATTGTCATTATTTGGTGATATGCACTGTGGGGGTATGTTACAATATAAGGGAATATCGCTCCCTCATGCTTTGTTATAAGGTAATATCACTCCCTCGTGTTTTGTTATAAGAGAATATCACTCTCTCATGTTTTGTTATAAGGTAATATCACTCTCTCATGTTTAGTTATAAGAGAATATCACTGTCTCATGTTTTGTTATAAGATAATATCACTCTCTCATGTTTTGTTATAAGAGAATATCACTCCCTCATGTTTTGTTATAAGGTAATATCACTCCCTCATGTTTTGTTATAAGAGAATATCACTCCCTTGTGTTTCGTTATTAGGGAATATCACTCCATCATGTTTTGTTATTTGGGAATATCACTCCATCGTGTTTCGTTATTAGGGGATATCACTCCATCGTGTTTTGTTATTAGGGAATATCACTCCATCGTGTTTTGTTATTAGGGGATATCACTCCATTGTGTTTCGTTATTAGGGAATATCACTCCATCGTGTTTCGTTATTAGGGAATATCACTCCATCGTGTTTCGTTATTACGGAATATCACTCCATCGTGTTTCGTTATTAGGGAATATCACTCCATCGTGTTTCGTTATTAGGGAATATCACTCCATCGTGTTTCGTTATTAGGGAATATCACTCTCATCATGTTTCGTTATTAGGGAATATCACTCCATCGTGTTTCGTTATTAGGGAATATCACTCTCATCATGTTTCATTATTAGGGAATATCACTCCATCGTGTTTCGTTATTAGGGAATATCACTCTCATCATGTTTAGTTATTAGGGAATATCACTCCATCGTGTTTCGTTATTAGGGAATATCACTCCATCGTGTTTCGTTATTAGGGAATATCACTCCATCGTGTTTCGTTATTAGGGAATATCACTCCATTGTGTTTCGTTATCAGGGAATATCACTCCATCGTGTGTCGTTATTAGGAAATATCACTCCATCATGTTTCGTTATCAGGGAATATCACTCCATCGTGTTTCGTTATGAGGGAATATCACTCCATCGTGTTTCGTTATGAGGGAATATCACTCCATCGTGTTTCGTTACAGGGCTCGCCTTGAGTAAAATGGTCGGGGCCTAAAAAAAGTGCCCCACATATTGAGGTCGGGGCCTTTTCGGGGCTGATTTTCCATTTTGTCCATTATTGTTAATGCTTTTTTGTGGAAAATGTCGTGGCTTGAAAAAAAGCCCCCAGCAAGTGCTCTTCGGGGCTGATCTCGGGGCCTGTGCTGAAGGCAAGCCCTGTCATTATTAGGGAATATCACTCCATCATGTTTCGTTATTAGGGAATATCACACTCCGTGTTTTCTTATAAGAGTAGACAATTATTCTTGCGCTCTATTCTGCTTTCATTGTCATTGTTTGGCGGTATGCACTGGGGGGGGGGGGGGGGTATGCCCCAGGCATGCCCCACCCCCTTGTTGTTACTGTCTATTCTGCTTTCATTGTCATTGTTTGGTGGTATGCACTGTGGGGGTATGCCCCAGGCATGCCCCACCCCCTTGTTGTTACTGTCTATTCTGCTTCCATTGTCATTGTTTGGAGGTATGCACTGTGGGGGTATGCCACAGGCATGCCCCACCCCCTTGTTGTTACTGTTTATTCTGCTTTCATTGTCATTGTTTGGTGGTATGCACTGTGGGGATATGCCCGGACATGCCCCACCCCCTTGTTGTTACTGTCTATTCTGCTTTCATTGTCATTGTTTGGTGGTATGCACTGTGGGGATATGCCCTGGGTGTGCCCCACCCCCTTGTTGTTACTGTCTATTCTGCTTTCATTGTCATTGTTTGGCAGTGTGCACTGTGGGGGTATGCCCCAGGCATGCCCCACCCCCTTGTTGTTACTGTCTATTCTGCTTTCATTGTCATTGTTTGGTGGTATGCACTGTGGGGATATGCTCTGGGTGTGCCCCACCCCCTTGTTGTTACTGTCTATTCTGCTTTCATTGTCATTGTTTAGCGGTATGCACTGTGGGGATATGCCCTGGGTGTGCCCCACCCCCTTGTTGTTACTGTCTATTCTGCTTTCATTGTCATTGTTTGGCAGTGTGCACTGTGGGGGTATGCCCCAGGCATGCCCCACCCCCTTGTTGTTACTGTCTATTCTGCTTTCATTGTCATTGTTTGGTGGTATGCACTGTGGGGGTATGCCCCAGGCATGCCCCACCCCCTTGTTGTTACTCTCTATTCTGCTTTCATTGTCATTGTTTGGCAGTATGCACTGTGGGGATATGCCCCATGCTTGCCCCACCCCTCCTTGTTGTTACTTCTATTCTGCTTTCATTGTCATGCACTGTGGGGATATGCCCTGGGCTCCCCCACCCCTCCCCTGTTGTTGCTCTCTATTCTGCTTTTATTGTCATTGTTTGGCATTATGCACTGTGGGGGTATGCCCCAGGCATGCCCAACCCTCTTGTTGTTGTTGACTATTCTGCTTTCAGTGGGATAATGATGTGTACTCACTTTTGTTTGTTTTGATTGACTTTCATGCTAAATACCCTGGTCATATTTCATTCGTATTTAATCTTGCTTGGAGAAATGTAAAATGATTTAGTTCTTTATTTACTCTCTCACATGAAAAGAGAATTTATTAAACATCAAACATTTATATATACTAAGTACTTCTTAGATATAACAAACATGAACCCTTTATCTGTGAGCTCCACGGTTAGAGCATCAATAGATATAACAAACATGAACCCTTTATCTGTGAGCTCCACGGTTAGAGCATTGAACATCAAACCATTTTTGTGTTTTGTAAATTTTTAGCTCACCTTGACAAAGTCAAGTTGAGCTAATCACATCACTCTCCATCCGTCATCTGTATGTCTCTCGTCCGTCATTGTTTGGCGGTATGCACTGGGGGGGGGGGGGGGGGGGGGGGATGTTACAATATAAGGGAATATCACTTCTGCATGTTTTATCATAAGGTAATATCACTGCCGCATGTTTTGTTATAAGAGAATATCACTCCCTCAAGTTTTGTTATAAGGTAATATCACTACCTCGTCATTAGGGAATATGACTCCATCATGTTTCGTTATTAGGGAATATCACTCCATCGTGTTTCGTTATTAGGGAATATCACTCCATCGTGTTTCGTTATTAGGGAATATCACTCCATCGTGTTTCGTTATTAGGGAATATCACTCCATCATGTTTCGTTATTAGGGAATATCACTCCATCTTGTTTCGTTATTAGGGAATATCACTCCATCGTGTTTCGTTATTAGGGAATATCACTCCATCATGTTTTGTTATTAGGGAATATCACTCCATCGTGTTTCATTATTAGGGAATATGACTCCCATCGTGTTTCGTTATTAGGGAATATCACTCTCATCATGTTTCATTATTAGGGAATATCACTCCATCATGTTTCGTTATTAGGGAATATCACTCCATCGTGTTTCATTATTGTGGAATATCACTCCATCGTGTTTCGTTATTAGGGAATATCACTCCATCGTGTTTTGTTATTAGGGAATATGACTCCCATCGTGTTTTGTTATTAGGGAATATGACTCCCATCGTGTTTCGTTATTAGGGAATATCACTCCATCATGTTTCGTTATTAGGGAATATGACTCCATCATGTTTCGTTATTAGGGAATATGACTCCCATCGTGTTTCGTTATTAGGGAATATGACTCCCATCGTGTTTTGTTATTAGGGAATATGACTCCATCATGTTTTGTTATTAGGGAATATCACTCCATCGTGTTTCGTTATTAGGGAATATCACTCCATCGTGTTTCGTTATTAGGGAATATCACTCCACCGTGTTTCGTTATTAGGGAATATCACTCCATCGTGTTTCGTTATTAGGGAATATGACTCCCATCGTGTTTCGTTATTAGGGAATATGACTCCCATCGTGTTTCGTTATTAGGGAATATCACTCCATCATGTTTTGTTATTAGGGAATATCACTCCATCGTGTTTCGTTATTAGGGAATATCACTCCATCGTGTTTCGTTATTAGGGAATATCACTCCATCGTGTTTCGTTATTAGGGAATATCACTCCATCGTGTTTCGTTATCAGGGAATACCACTCCATCTTGTTTCGTTATTAGGGAATATTACTCCATCGTGTTTCGTTATCAGGGAATACCACTCCATCGTGTTTCGTTATTAGGGAATATCACTCCATCGTGTTTCGTTATCAGGGAATACCACTCCATCATGTTTTGTTATTAGGGAATATCACTCCATTGTGTTTCGTTATTAGGGAATATCACTGCATCGTGTTTCGTTATTAGGGAATATCACTCCATCGTGTTTCGTTATTGGGGAATATCACTCCATCGTGTTTCGTTATTAGGGAATACCACTCCATCGTGTTTCGTTATCAGGGAATAGCACTCCATCATGTTTCGTTATTAGGGAATACCACTCCATCGTGTTTCATTATTAGGG
This sequence comes from Pictodentalium vernedei, assembly GCA_031216915.1. NCBI lineage: Eukaryota > Metazoa > Mollusca > Scaphopoda > Dentaliida > Dentaliidae > Pictodentalium > Pictodentalium vernedei. The sequence goes on along the minus strand of CM062291.1, from coordinate 489,056,336 downwards.
AATATCACTCCATCATGTTTCGTTATTAGGGAATATCACTCCATCGTGTTTCATTATTAGGGAATATCACTCCATCGTGTTTTGTTATTAGGGAATATCACTCCATCGTGTTTTGTTATTAGGGAATATCACTCTCCGTGTTTCGTTATTAGGGAATATCACTCCATCGTGTTTCGTTATTAGGGAATATCACTCCATCGTGTTTCGTTATTAGGGAATATCACTCCATCGTGTGTCATTATTAGGGAATATCACTCCATCGTGTTTCGTTATTAGGGAATATCACTCCATCATGTTTCGTTATTAGGGCATATCACTCCATCGTGTTTCGTTATTAGGGAATATCACTCCATCGTGTATCGTTATTACGGAATATCACTCCTTCATGTTTCGTTATTATTAGGGAATATCACGCTCCGTGTTTTGTTATAAGAGTAGACAATTATTGTTGCTCTCTATTCTGCTTTCATTGTCATTGTTTGGCCGTATGCACTGTGGGGGGTATGCCCGGGCATGCCCCACTCCCTTGTTGTTGCTATCTATTCTGCTTTCATTGTCATTGTTTGGCGGTATGCACTGTGGGGGGGGGGGGGGGGGGATATGCCCCACCCACTTGTTGTTACTGTCTATTCTGCTTTCATTGTCATGCACTGTGGGGGTATGCCCTGGACTCCCCCTCCCCCTCCCCTGTTGTTGCTCTCTATTCTGCTTTCATTGTCATTGTTTGGCAATATGCACTGTGAGGGTATGCCCCGGGTGTGCCCCACCCCCTTGTTGTTGTTGTATATTCTGCTTTTATGGTCATTGTTTGGTGGTATGCACTGTGGGGGTATGCCCTGGGTGTGCCCCACCCCCTTGTTGTTGTTGTATATTCTGCTTTTATGGTCATTGTTTGGCAGTATGCACTGTGAGGGTATGCCCCAGGTGTGCCCCACTCCCTTGTTGTTGTATATTCTGCTTTTATGGTCATTGTTTGGTGGTATCCACTGTGGGGGTATGCCCCGGGCATGCCTCTCCCCCTTTGTTGTTGCTCTCTATTCTGCTTTCATTGTCATTGTTTGGTGGTATCCAATGTGGGGGTATGCCCCAGACATGCCCCACCCCCTTGTTGTTACTCTCTAATCTGCTTTCATTGTCATTGTTTGGTGGTATCCACCGTGGGGGTATGCCCCAGACATGCCCCACCCCCTTGTTGTTACTCTCTAATCTGCTTTCATTGTCATTGTTTGGCGGTATGCACTGTGGGGGTATGCCCCGGGCATGCCCCACCCCCTTGTTGTTGCTCTCTATTCTGCTTTGATTGTCATTGTTTGGTGGTATGCACTGTTCAATTAACAGGGTTCTATTGTACTGCAAGTTAATAGCAGCATTACCTGACTGTATAGATTTCTTTTTCTTCAAGTAGGCCTACCACTAATATACATGTAACTAAGTGTCACATGCTTTCTCGGGAACAAACACACTTGTTATTAGTCTGTGTGAAACACACAGACTATTGTTTTTGTACGGTTTCTCTCATCACTTTTTTGTCCACAAGATAACTCGATAACGATTTGCCCTATCGCATTGATTTTTGGCATACTGACAGAGAGTCACAAGTTTCCGGCATCTAATGTTTTTCAGATTCCTGGGGCATTAGGGGTCTCCCTGGGGGTGTTTTGAAAAGTGGGCCACGCCCATATCTCAGGCGTGGTATGACCTATGGACTTGGGACCAACACCAAAATTAATGATGGAGGTTGAAAATATGGGTCAAGGTCATGGAGGTCACCTAGGGCTCATTGAGTGCATTTTTCAGAATTGCTTGAAATCACATTTTTTGACCCTCTAATGCATTCCCGATGTAACGGTGTGGAAATATTATTGATATTGGTAACAGAAAGAAATCTGAGAATCAGCAACAATAACTAAGAATTTAACTATTCTGAAATTTAATTAAAAAAAATTAATATAAAAAAAAAATGATACAAAGATCTTTTACACTAATTGGGTTACAGAAAATAAAAACAATGGTACTTATCAATTATAGAATTAGTCCAAAGTACAGTTTGACAGAATCCAGTAATCCAGTGGTGAAGTATCTTCTGAAGAAAGTTACCAGCTGGTAGATGTAGTATCAAATCCAACAATGTCTCTTCAGAAACAGTATCCCGTAGATTGTAATAAAATTTTCACTTTGAAATTTCAGCAGTCTCCAATAAAATATAATAAAATGCTCTGCAAAATTCAAATGGAGTAAAAATCCATGAAGTATTGGTGCCACAGGTAATTTCCAAATAATCCAGTAGAATCCTGGCTTTTCACAAAATAGTATTCTGTTTCACAGAAAGTATAAATTCTCTTTTTCAAGACGAACAAATTCTCTTCAAATTCTCTTCAAAAATTCTCTTTTGGAATCAATCTTCCAAATTCACAAAGAAGCACTGCTTCTATAATAAATGCACTGTTCTGAAACAACAATAATCTCCAATGGAAACAATGAAGTGAGTCTTTCTGAAAGGGCTTTCTAAAGAAAATGAGTTTTTGAATTCTGTGACAAACCTTTATACAGTAACCAGATAGAATGTCCTAGAAGATGAAATGTCGACAATGTTCTATCAGTTTCTATCAGTTTCCAGGTGATTCTGTCACAATCCAAGTAAACAAGGTCCCTGACCTACTTAAACAATCAACAGCTATATGTACAATAATTGTAGATCAGTGTAACAAAGATGTAAACAAGGTCACTGAGTGCAAATGAGTGAGACCAGTCAGAAAATGCACAAATAAAAAATATCTTTCTCATATAATTATCTACTAAGGATATATCAATCTCAATATAATATGGGAGCTATAACACACCCCGCCTTAAAAGAAAAAGTTTGAAGGTACTGAAAACTTTTTATATAATTTTAGCAATCTCTGACTGGTTTACAATACACACACACACCATAATCTTCACAATTTTTTTTTTTTTTTTTTAAAATAAACATATATACACTTGAAGTGAATAGAGATCGATCATATCATTTTAAATTAGGATATTCTGGAAAGAGCATCAGCTACAACATTATCTCTTCCCGAAATATGCCTAATCTCTAAATTATGTTCTTGAAGGGCTAAACTCTACCGCAATAATCTTTGATTCTTGTTTTTCATTTTATTGATAAAAGTTAAGGGGTTATGATCGGTGTAAACTGTAATTGGACATTGGGTGGTTCCTAGATACACATCAAAATGGGTTAATGCCAAAATTAGAGCCAAAGTTTCTTTTTCTACTGTAGAGTAATTCTTTTGATGTTTGAGAAATTTTCTGGAGAAATAACATACAAGGTGATCAATACCTTGGGAATCTTCCTGGGCAATATATCCACCTGCTCCATTGTCACTCGCATCTATAAATAATTTGAAGGGCTTTTCATAATTGGGACTGGCTAGGACAGGGGAATTATTTAATAAAGTTTTTATTCTGTTAAAAGATTTCTGGCACTCCTCAGTCCAAACAAACCTAACCCTTTCGCTCAATAAACTGGTCAAAGGGGAGACAACATCTGAGAAATTTAAACAAAATTTTCTATAATATCCAGCCATGCCTAAGAATCTCATGAGCTCTTTTTTCGAGCTTGGTACTGAAAAATTTACAATGGCATCAACTTTCACCACAATTGGCCTCACCTGCCCCTGACCCACAACATGACCTAAATAATTTACAGTTGCTTTGCCAAATTCTGATTTTACCAAGTTAATAGTTATGTTAGCTTGGGTCACTTTGTCAAAAAATTCTTGAATATGCTTTAGATGATCAGCCCAATTTGTATCTGTGTGTATAATAACATCATTAATATAAGCTTCACTGTGATCTAAGTCTGCAATTAAGTGGTTAGTCATGTGCTGGAACATTGCCGGAGAATTTTTCATGCCAAAAGGGGTAACTTTATATTGATACAATCCAAATGGGGTAACAAAAGCAGATATTTCTTTTGCTTTTTCTGTTAAAGGGACTTGCCAATAACCCTTTAACAAGTCAAATTTTGTCACAAATTTAGCATGGCCAAGTTTGTCAATGCAGTCATCAATTCTTGGAATTGGATAATTGTCTGTTTTGGTGAGGCTGTTCACCTTTCGGTAATCCGTATAAAATCGGTAACTCCCATCAGGTTTTGGGACAAGTATACAGGGTGAACTCCAGTTGCTATGGCTAGGTTCTATGATATCACTGTCCAGCATATACTGTATTTCCTTTTGCATGATCTCAGCTTTGAAAGGGTTCAATCTATATGGATGCTGTTTGATGGGATTTGCCTCTCCTACATCAACATCATGAAAAATAACAGATGTCCTACTAGGCACATCGGGAAATAAGTGTTGATATTTGAAAATTAAATCAACTAAATCGTTTCTTTGGTCAGGCAGTAAATAATCTATTTTATTTTGTAGATCTCTCAGGACATCTGAGTTCTGTAACTTTAGAGGTACATTTTCATCGCCTTCATGAACATCCTCCACAGGATTTTCCAGCTCATCCATGTGGGTGACTGTTGAGACTGGTAGAGAGTTTGGTTCTCTCTCATAATAAGTTTTCAACAAATTTATATGGCACAGCTGAGTATTTTTGAGTCTATCAGGAGTCTCAACAACATAATCAGTATCACTGATCTTGTGCTTAACAATATAAGGGCCTGAATATCTTGCTTGTAAAGCATTGCCCTTTAAAGGGAATAATACTAGCACCTTGTCCCCAGGTTTAAAGGCGCGAAATTTTGCCTTTTTATCATACCAGGTCTTCATATGACTTTGGGCTTTCTGTAAATGTTTATTTGCCATTTCTCTGGCCTGGTGCAGTTTTTCCTTAAAAGTGGACACATAGTCCAGAAGAGAAATTTCAGGTGGCTCTTCCTCGAGCCATTTCTCCTTCAAAGCAGTGAGTGGACCCCTCACTGAGTGTCCAAACACTAATTCAAAAGGGCTGAACCCCAGAGATTCCTGTACAGTCTCACAGACTGCAAATAAGAGGAGATGTACTCCTTCATCCCAATCCTTCTCATTATCCTCCCCATAGGCCTTTATCATGGTCTTCAGTGTTTGATGGAAGCGTTCAAGAGCTCCTTGACTTTCGGGATGGTAGGCAATTGATGTGTTCTGCTTAATTTTGAGCTCATACATCACCTGCTGAAAAATGCTTGACATAAAATTTGAGCCTTGGTCTGATTGCACTGACCTGGGTGGACCGAAAGTCGTGAAAAATTTTATCAAGGCCTTAACTATAGTCTTAGTTTTAATATTTCTTAGAGGTATAGCCTCCGGAAATCGTGTAGAAGCACACATGATGGTAAGAAGATATTCATTTCCAGATCTTGTTCTAGGCAATGGGCCAACACAATCAATAATAATTCTACTAAATGGCTCCTCAAAAGCAGGGATTGATTGAAGGGGAGCAGGAGGAATCTTCTGGTTGGGTTTTCCTACAATTTGACAGGTGTAGCAGGTTTTACAAAATTCAACAACATCCTGTCGATGCTTGGGCCAGTAAAAACACTGTTGAATACGAGAGTAGGTTTTCCTAACTCCCAAATGTCCAGCCATTGGATTTTCATGAGCCAGGCTTATTATTTCATTCCGGTATTTAGTGGGGACAACTATTTGATAAATAACCTCCCAATCACTATTGGAGGGTACTTCTGGTGGTCGCCATTTCCTCATGAGTACATCAGATTTTTTAAAATAACAGACAGGGTAGTTTTGGGCTTCTGCCTCTGTTAGAACCCTTTCACGTGGCTCGGCAAGGTCAGGATCACTTTCCTGTTCCTGAATTAAAGATGTCCAGGAAATGACATTCAAGGAGGTCCCCCTATCACTCTCAGGTGTAGTGGCCTCTTTACAATCTCTGGAGGAGTCATCACACTGACTCAAAAATGTCTGAGACAAATCAATGTCTTCAGAATCCGTAATTCTGTGACTGTTCTTATTCTCAGCTTTGCTGTTCAAATCAACACAATTGAGGTTGTTATCAACCTCAGCCTTCTTTGCCATGGACCGAGTCACAGCACATGCTGGAAAGGCAAAAGGAAAACATTCCTTCAAATTAATAATTCTTTCATCTGTGCTTGGCTTATCCACCACTTGAGGTTCTACAGTGACTTTGTCACCAGCTAAGTCATTTCCCAATAATAAAGAAATACCTTTTACAGGTAGAGTAGGTCTGATTCCTACTGTCACAGTCCCATTTACTAAACTACTTCTTAAATTTATTTTATGAAGTGGGACATTTAAAGAATTTGACTCAATACCCGATATTAGAACTTGTGCCCCTGTAGCACTTTCTTCAGAAAATGGCAAAATGCCTTCTAACATTAATGACTGAGTAGCCGCTGTGTCTCTCAGTATTTTTATTGGTAAGGAACAGTGCTTATCCCCATCAAGGGAAACAAAGCCTTCAGAAATAAATGGCTTATAATTTTCTAAAGCATCTTTCTTTATTATATAATTTTCAGGGCATGGAGCACATGCTAGTGCATTCTGTGAAGTAGAGGACTCATTTTTAGCTCAACTTTGGCGAAGCCAAATTTGAGCTTATGCCATGGCCTGTCGTCCATCGTCCGTCTGGCCGTCTGTCCGTCAACAATTGGATACGGCTCGGGCTAGAGGTCGTATTTATGAACCAATCTTTACGAAACTTCTTGGGTACCTTTGTTATGACTGTGGAACGAGAACGAGTGTTTTTGGGTGCGGTCCGAAATTCAAGATGGCTGCCAGCTGCCATTTTGTACCGACGATGCAGAAATCTGTTTTTTGTACAGAACTTCCATATGAAAGCTCTGATTTGAATAATTTTTTGTATTAATGTTTAGTACCATGGGATACATCACATATAATACAGGTTTTTTTCTCGTGCGTAAATTATGCAAATTAGACTAACTTTGATGTTTTTTGGTGTTACTTTCAGCACTGTAAGTGCAAATGCCAATACGGCTCGGGCTAGAGGCCAAATTTATGAACCGATCTTTACGAAACTTCTTGGGTACCTTTGTTATCACCGTGGGACGAGAACGAGTGTTTTGGGGTCTGGTCCGAAATTCAAGATGGCCGATGGCATCCATTTTGTACGAAATTTGGTGCAATCAGATTTTTGCTCAGAACTTCCATATGAAAAGCGCTGATTTGAATAATTTTTTGTGTGAATGTTTAGTACTATGGGATACATCACATATAATACGGGTTTTTTTCTCGTGCAGAAATTATGCAAATTAGATGAACTTTGATTTTTTCAGTGCTGCTTACACACAGTAAGTACACATGTCAATACGGCTCGGGCTAGAGTCTGTATTTATGAACCGATCTTCACGAAACGTCTTGGGTACCTTTATTATCACCTTGGGACGAGAACGAGTGTTTCTGGGTACGGTCCAAAATCAAGATGGCTGCCAGTGGCCATTTTGTATCGAAATTAGGTCTAATCAGTTTTTTGTACACAACTTCTATATGGCTCAGGCTAGATGCCGTATTTATGAACCGATCTTTACGAAACTTCTTGGGTACCTTTGTTATTACCGTGGGATGAGAACGAGTGTTTTTGGGTGTGGTCCGAATTTCAAGATGGCCACCAGCAGCCATTTTGTACCAAAATTAGTGCAATCAGTCTTTTGTACAGAACTTCTGTATGAAAGTTCTGATTTGAATAAAATTTTGTATGTATGTTTAGTAACATGGAATACATCACATATACTACGGGTTTTTTTCTCGTGCAGAAATTATGCAAATTAGATGAACTTTGATTTATTCAGTGCTACTTACACTTACAAGTAGAAGTCCTGTCACGAATAGTGCGCTTTTCAAGGCTTAATTGCGCGTTGGAATTGCGCGCAATTGCCATATCGAATGGTATCCACAGCACGGCAGGTTCTCCTGGTTACTCATAGCAAACACAAGCAATGTTTCTGCCAATGGACCTCCGGGTTACCCGGAGGTCCATTGGCTGAAACATTGCTTGTACACAGGCCACATGTTGTTACGGTGTGGAATTATTAATGATATTGGTAACAGAAAGAAATCTGAGAATCAGCAACAAAACTATGAATTTAACTATTATGAAATTTAATTAAAAAGAATTAATTTATATAAAAAAAATGATACAAAGATCTTTTACACTAATTGGTTTACAGAAAATAAAAACAGTGGTACTTATCAATTATTGAATTAGTCCAAAGTACAGTTTGACAGAATCCAGTAATCCAGTGGTGAAGTATCTTCTGAAGAAAGTTGCCAGCTGGTAGATGTAGTATTAAATCCAAGAATGTCTCTTCAGAAACAGTATCCCGTAGATTTATAATAAAATTTTCACTTAGAAATTTCAGCAGTCTCCAATAAAATATAATAAAACGCTCTGCAAAATTCAAATGGAGTAAAAATCCAAGAAGTATTGGCGCCACAGGTAATTTCCAAATAATCCAGTAGAATCCTGGCTTTTCACAAAATAATATTATTCTGTTTCACAGAAAATATAAATTCTCTTTTCCAAGACGAACAAATTCTCTTTAAAATTCTCTTTTGGAATCAATCTTCCAAATTCACAAAGAAGCACTGCTTCTATAATAAATGCACTGTTCTGAAACAATAATATTCTCCAATGGAAATAACTGAAGTGAGTCTTTTTGAAAGGCTTTCTAAGAATGAGTTTTTGAATTCTGTTGACAAACCTTTATATAGTAACCAGATAGAATGTTCCAGAAGATGAAAATTCTTCAATGTTCTAACAGTTTCTAGGGGATTCTGTTAAAGTTCAAGTAAACAAGGTCACTGACCTATTTAAACAATTAAACAATCAACAGCTATATGTACAATATATCAGTGTAACAAAGATGTAAACAAGGTCACTGAGTGCAAATGAGTTAGACCAGTCAGAAAATGCAGAAATAAAAAAAAATATCTTTCTCATATAATTATCTACCAAGGATATATCATTCTCAATATAATATGGGGGCTATAACACACCCCGCCTTAAAAGAAAAAGTTTGAAGGTACTGAAAACTTTTTACATAATTTTAGCAGACTCTGACTGGTTTACAATACACACACACCATAATCTTCACAATTTTATTTTTTTTTTTTTTAATAAACATGTATACACTTGAAGTGAATAGAGACCGATCATATCATTTTAAATTAGGATATTCTGGAAAGAGCATCAGCTACAACATTATCTCTTCCCGAAATATGCCTAATCTCTAAATTATATTCTTGAAGGGCTAAACTCCACCGCAATAATCTTTGATTCTTGTTTTTCATTTTATTGATAAATGTTAAGGGGTTATGATCGGTGTAAACTGGAATTGGACATTGGGCGGTTCCCAGATACACATCAAAATGGGTTAATGCCAAAATTAGAGCCAAAGTTTCTTTTTCTACTGGAGAGTAATTCTTTTGATGTTTGAGAAATTTTCTGGAGAAATAACATACAGGGTGATCAATACCTTGGGAATCTTCCTGGGCAATATACCCACCTGCTTCATTGTCACTTGCATCTATAAATAATTTGAAGGGCTTTTCATAATTGGGACTGGCCAGAACAGGGGAATTATTTAAGTTTTTATTCTGTTAAAGGATTTCTGACATTCCTCAGTCCAAACAAACTCAACCCTTTTACTCAATAAAGTGGTCAAAGGGGAAACAACATCTGAAAAATTTAAACAAAATTTTCTATAATATCCAGCCATGCCTAAGAATCTCATGAGCTCTTTTTTAGAGCTTGGTACTGGAAAATTTACAATGGCATCAACTTTCGCTGCAATCGGCCTCACCTGCCCCTGCCCCTGCCCCACAACATGACCTAAATAATTTACAGTTGCTTTGCCAAATTCTGATTTTACCAAGTTAATAGTTAGGTTGGCTTGGGTCACTTTGTCAAAAAATTCTTGAATATGCTTTAGATGATCAGCCCAATTTGTATCTGTGTGTATAATAACATCATCAATATAAGCTTCACTGTGATCTAGGTCTGCAATTAAGTGGTTAACCATGCGCTGGAACGTTGCCGGAGAGTTTTTCATGCCAAAAGGGGTAACTTTATATTGATACAATCCAAATGGTGTAACAAAAGCAGATATTTCTTTTGCTTTTTCTGTTAAAGGGACTTGCCAATAACCCTTTAACAAGTCAAATTTTGTCACAAATTTAGCATGGCCAAGTTTGTCAATGCAGTCATCAATTCTAGGAATTGGATAATTGTCTGTTTTGGTGAGGCTGTTCACCTTTCGGTAATCCGTGCAAAATCGGTAACTGCCATCAGGTTTTGGGACGAGTATACAGGGCGAACTCCAGTTGCTATGGCTAGGTTCTATGATATCATTGTCCAGCATATACTGTATTTCCTTTCGCATGATCTCAGCTTTGAAAGGGTTCAATCTATATGGATGCTGTTTGATGGGATTTGCCTCTCCTACATCAACATCATGAAAAATAACAGATGTCCTACTAGGCACATCGGGAAATAAGTGTTGATATTTGAAAATTAAATCAACTAAATCTTTTCTTTGGTCAGGCAGTAAATAATCTGTTTTATTTTGTAGATCTCTCAGGACATCTGAGTTCTGTAACTTCAGAGGTACATTTTCGCTGCCTTCATGAATATCCTCTACAGGATTTTCCAGCTCATCCATGTGGGTGACTGTTGAGACTGGTAGAGAGTTTGGTTCTCTCTCATAATATGTTTTCAACATATTTATATGGCACAGCTGAGTATTTTTGAGTCTATCAGGAGTCTCAACAACATAATCAGTATCACTGATCATGTGCTTAACAAAATAAGGGCCTGAATATCTTGCTTGTAAAGCATTGCCCTTTAAAGGGAATAATACTAACACCTTGTCCCCAGATTTAAAGGTGCGAAATTTCGCCTTTTTGTCATACCAGGTCTTCATATGACTCTGGGCTTTCTGTAAATGTTTATTTGCCATTTCTCTGGCCTGGTGCAATTTTTCCTTAAAAGTGGACACATAGTCCAGGAGAGAAATTTCAGGTGGCTCTTCCTCGAGCCATTTCTCCTTCAAAGCAGTGAGTGGACCCCTCACTGAGTGTCCAAACACTAATTCAAAAGGGCTGAACCCCAGAGATTCCTGTACAGTTTCACGGACTGCAAATAAAAGGAGATGTACTCCTTCATCCCAATCCTTCTCATTATTCTCCCCATAGGCCTTTATCATGGTCTTCAGTGTTTGATGAAAGCGTTCTAGAGCTCCTTGACTTTCGGGATGATAGGCACTTGATGTGTACTGCTTAATTTTGAGCTCATACATCACCTGCTGAAAAATGTTTGACATAAAATTTGAGCATTGGTCCGATTGCACTGACCTGGGTAGACCGAAAGTCGTGAAAAATTTTATCAAGGCCTTAACTATAGTCTTAGTTTTAATATTTCTTAGAGGAATAGCCTCAGGAAATCGTGTAGAAGCACACATGATGGTAAGAAGATATTCATTTCCAGATCTTGTTCTAGGCAATGGGCCAACACAATCAATAATAATTCTACTAAATGGCTCCTCAAAAGCAGGGATTGGTTGAAGGGGAGCAGGAGGAATCTTCTGGTTGGGTTTTCCTACAATTTGACAGGTGTGGCAGGTTTTACAAAATTCGACAACATCCTGTCGAAGCTTGGGCCAGTAAAAACATTGTTGAATACGAGAGTAGGTTTTCCTAACTCCCAAATGTCCAGCCATTGGATTTTCATGAGCCAGGCTTATTATTTCATTCCGGTATTTAGTGGGGACAACTATTTGATAAATAACCTCCCAATCACTATTGGAGGGTACTTCTGGTGGTGGCCATTTCCTCATAAGCACACCAGATTTTCTGAAATAACCGACAGGGGAGTTTTGGGCTTCAGCCTGTGTTAGAGCCTTTTCACGTGGCTCGGCAAGGTCAGGATCACTTTCCTGTTCCTGAATTAAAGATGTCCGGGAAATGACATTCAAGGAGGTCCCCCTATCACTCTCAGGTGTAGTGGCCTCTTTACAATGTCTGGACGAGTCATCACTTTGACTCAAAAAAGTCTGAGACAAATCAATGTCTTCAGAATCCGTAATTCTGTGACAGTTCTTATCCTCAGCTTTGCTGTTTAAATCAACACAATTGAGGTTGTTATCAACCTCAGTTTTCTTTGCCATGGACCGAGTCACAGCACATGCTGGAAAGGCAAAAGGAAAACATTCCTTCAAATTAATAATACTTTCATCTGTGCTCGGCTTATCCACCACTTGAGGTTCTACAGTGACTTTGTCACCAGCTAAGTCATTTCCCAATAATAAAGAAATACCTTTTACAGGTAGAGTAGGTCTGATTCCTACTGTCACAGTCCCATTTACTAAGCTACTTCTTAAATTTATTTTATGAAGTGGGACCTTTAAAGAGTTTGACTCAATACCTGATATTAGAACTTGTGCCCCTGTAGCACTTTCTTCAGAAAATGGCAAAATGCCTTCTAACATTAATGACTGAGTAGCTCCTGTGTCTCTCAGTATTTTTATTGGTAAGGAACAGTGCTTATCCCCATCAAGGGAAACAAAGCCTTCAGAAATGAATGGCTTATAATTTTCTAAAGCATCTTGCTTTATAACATAATTTTCAGGGCATGGAGCACATGCTAGTGCATTCTGTGAAGTTGAGCACTCATTTTTCCTTTTTAACAGCCAGCAATCAGATAATAAATGACCTGGTTTCTTACAATAATTACAAGTTTTACTTGAACTGTTGGGTCGTAATGGTGTGGGACTGGCATTAGATGGCTTATTCTCATTAGGCTTCCTATTAAATTTGGGTGGTGAAAAGTTTGGAGGATTGGAAGGATGATTAGAAGGATGAGTTTTATCTGAAGTAGGTCTAGGTCCACTTTGGAAAGAATTCTTGTGAGGCCAAAAATTTGTGGAGTTACGACTCATTTTATGAGTTAGGGCATAGTCATCTGCCAGTACTGCTGCTCTATTTAACGTGTCAACTTTTTGTTCATCCAGGTGGGCCTTTATATCTGAATGTATCTTTCCTTTAAACTCCTCAATCAGCATCATTTCCTTTAATTTTGTAAAATCTTTCCCTATTTCTTTTGAGTGGCACCACCTGTCAAATAAATTTTGCTTTTCTCTGGCAAATTCCACATGAGTTTGATTTTCATTTTTATAATAATTTCTGAATTTCTGCCTATAGGCCTCTGGAACAAGTTCATATGCCTTAAGTATTGCCTCTTTAACAGCGTCATAATTGTTGCTTTGCTCAGAAGATAGAGCGGAATAGATTTCTTGGGCCTTCCCTTTCAAAACACTTTGCAATAGCAAAGTCCAGACATCCCTTGGCCACTCTAAACTTGTTGCCACTTTTTCAAAATGTAAAAAATATTTATCAACTTCTTTTTCTTGAAAGGGGGGAACTAGCCTAATATGTTTAGTTGCATCAAATCTACTTGGGGAAATTACATTTGAGCCTTGACGCTGTGATTCTAATTCTTTTATTTTTATTTCCTTTTGAATTTCTAATTCTTTTAAGTGCATTTCTTTTTGAGTTTCTATTTCCCTTAATTTTAATTCGCTATCCTCCTTTTCTTTTTGAGCCTGAATTTGTATTTGTTCCCTTTCTTTTTGAGCTTCTAATTCTTTTAATTTTAATTCCCTGTCTTCTTTTTCTTTTTGAGCCTGAATTTGTTTTTGTTCCCTTTCTTTTTGAGCTTGTAATTCTTTTAATTTTAATTCCCTGTCTTCTTTTTCTTTTTGAGCCTGAATTTGTTCCCTTTCTTTTTGAGCTTCCAATTCTTTTAATTTCATTTCATTTTCCTGCCTTTTCATTTCTTGTTGCATTTCTAATCTCTTTAGTTCCAATTCTAACTTTTTAAGTTCAAGAGCATCAGTAGGTTGTGGTTCAGCGACAGGTGACCCAGACTGAGGCAAAAGACCCTCCTCAATATAATGATTAACAATGAGCTGTTTAAGTTTATGCTTGTTCAGACCAGGGGTGGCAGGTAATTTTAGATACTGAGCAAGTTGAAATAAATCCTCCTTCTTAAGAGATTCTAAAAGGGCCAAACTAGGAGATCTTTCAAATTCAGAAATAAATTCTGTCACAATAAATACCATGATGAAAAGGTTTGCTGGTTCTCAGAATATAAATAATGAATTAAATGATACTGAAATTTTCTAACAAAATTTAAATATTTTGAAAGTGAGCCAAAATAATAATTGCAATTTGCAATTTTCTCGTTATCTAATATTCAATCTCGGCAACGAGCCCCCAATTTCTGTTACGGTGTGGAATTATTAATGATATTGGTAACAGAAAGAAATCTGAGAATCAGCAACAAAACTATGAATTTAACTATTATGAAATTTAATTAAAAAGAATTAATTTATATAAAAAAAATGATACAAAGATCTTTTACACTAATTGGTTTACAGAAAATAAAAACAGTGGTACTTATCAATTATTGAATTAGTCCAAAGTACAGTTTGACAGAATCCAGTAATCCAGTGGTGAAGTATCTTCTGAAGAAAGTTGCCAGCTGGTAGATGTAGTATTAAATCCAAGAATGTCTCTTCAGAAACAGTATCCCGTAGATTTATAATAAAATTTTCACTTAGAAATTTCAGCAGTCTCCAATAAAATATAATAAAACGCTCTGCAAAATTCAAATGGAGTAAAAATCCAAGAAGTATTGGCGCCACAGGTAATTTCCAAATAATCCAGTAGAATCCTGGCTTTTCACAAAATAATATTATTCTGTTTCACAGAAAATATAAATTCTCTTTTCCAAGACGAACAAATTCTCTTTAAAATTCTCTTTTGGAATCAATCTTCCAAATTCACAAAGAAGCACTGCTTCTATAATAAATGCACTGTTCTGAAACAACAATAATCTCCAATGGCAACAATGAAGTGAGTCTTTCTGAAAGGGCTTTCTAAAGAAAACGAGTTTCTTTTCAACCTACTCACAATTGTTTACAATTGGCTGTAACATAAATGCACTGTTCTGAAACAATAATATTCTCCAATGGAAATAACTGAAGTGAGTCTTTTTGAAAGGCTTTCTAAGAATGAGTTTTTGAATTCTGTTGACAAACCTTTATATAGTAACCAGATAGAATGTTCCAGAAGATGAAAATTCTTCAATGTTCTAACAGTTTCTGGGGGATTCTGTTAAAGTTCAAGTAAACAAGGTCACTGACCTATTTAAACAATCAACTGGTAGAGTGCTGGAAGCCCATATTTGGGCTTTACACTGAGGTGAAGGTACTGCACTTTTAAGGCTTCATACTCAGTGGATATGCTTTGTATTATCTTTGAAGTGATATTATTTAGTCTGTAAGGACCTGGGTTGTTAGAATTTATGAGAGAGTGCCTGTTGGCACTCTCCCATAAATTGTAACAAGGCCAAGATATGTGAACAAATTTTGATGGCCAAAAATAATTTAGCACTCAACCAGTTAAACAATCAACAGCTATATGTACAATATATCAGTGTAACAAAGATGTAAACAAGGTCACTGAGTGCAAATGAGTTAGACCAGTCAGAAAATGCAGAAATAAAAAAAAATATCTTTCTCATATAATTATCTACCAAGGATATATCAATCTCAATATAATATGGGGGCTATAACACATGTACAGAATTTGATAGCTTTACTTGGGTCATAACGCGTACATTAACGCGCATATCAACGTGCTATTTGTGCGCATTTCATGACAGGACTTCTAGTTTTAACTGTATACTCTGTAAGTGCACATGTCAATACGGCTCGGGCTAGAGGCTGTATTTATGAACCGATCTTCACAAAACTTCTTGGGTACCTTTGTTATCACCTTGGGACGAGAACGAGTGTTTCTGGGTGCGGTCCAAAATTCAAGATGGCTGCCAGTGGCCATTTTGTACCGAAATTAGGTCCAATCAGTTTTTTGTCACAACTTCTACACAGCTCATATTTGCGAACTGATCTTCACGAAACTTCTTGGGTACCTTTGTTTTCACCTTGGGACAGGAATGAGTGTGTTTTGGGGTGCCTTTGTTATCACTGTGCTATGAGAACAAATATTTTGCGGTTCAGTCAGACCCACTGTGGGACTCAAAGATTTTTTCTAGTTTAACATCTGACTGTCACCCACCTTTACAATACTTTACCTATACATTTGTTACAGGCAATGCTCAGTATTTATGTACAGACCGTCACAATACTTTATATGTACCTTTGTTATCAGGTCATTACCTAGATGTTTGTCATTGCTGTGTCACATACTATACATGTACATGTCTTGACAAGTTGAGCTACAGTGTCATTGACACTTTCATTCCTTTTTAACAGCCAGCAATCAGATAATAAATGACCTGGTTTCTTACAGTAATTACAAGTTTTATTTGAACTGTTGGGTCGTAATGGTGTAGGGCTGGCATTAGATGACTTATTCTCATTAGGCTTCCTATTAAATTTGGGTGGTGAAAAGTTTAGAGGATTGGAAGGATGAGATTTATCTGAAATTGGTCTAGGTCCACTTTGGAAAGAATTCTTGTGAAGCCAAAAATTTGTAGAGTTACGACTCATTTTATGAGTTAAGGCATAGTCATCTGCTAGAACTGCTGCTCTGTTCAAAGTGTCAACATTTTGTTCATCCAGGTGGACCTTTATATCTGAATGTATCTTTCCTTTGAACTCTTCAGTTAGCATCATTTCCTTTAATTTTGTAAAATCTTTCCCTATTTCTTTTGAATGGCACCACCTGTCAAATAAATTTTGCTTTTCTCTGGCAAATTCCACATGAGTTTGATTTTCGTTTTTATAATAATTTCTGAATATGCCTTTAGTATAGCCTCTTGAACAGTGTCATAATTATTGCTTTGATCCAAAGATAGAGCGGAATAGATTTCTTGGGCCTTCCCTTTCAAAACACTTTGCAATAGCAAAGTCCAGACGTCCCTTGGCCACTCTAAACTTGTTGCCACTTTTTCAAAATGTGAAAAATATTTATCAACTTCTTTTTCTTGAAAGGGGGGAACTAGCCTAACATGTTTAGTTGCATCAAATCTACTTGGAGAAATTACATTTGAGCTTTGATGTTGAGATTCTAATTCTTTTATTTTTATTTCCTTTTGGGCCTGAATTTCAATTTCCCTTAAATGCATTTCTTTTTGAGCCTGAATTTGTTCCATTTCCTTTTGAGCCTGATTTTGTTCCATTTCTTTTTGAGCTTCTAATTCTTTTAATTTTAATTCCCTGTCCTCTTTTTCTTTTTGAGCCTGAATTTCAATTTCCCTCATTTTTTGTTGCATTTCTAACTTTTTTAATTCCAATTCTAACTTTTTGAGTTCAAGGGTATCACTGGGTTGTGGTTCAGAGGGGAGAGTTTCAGACTGAGGCAAAAGGCCTTCCTCCATATAATGCTTAACAATGAGCTGTTTAAGTTTATGTTTCCAAAGACCAGGGGTGGCAGGTAATTTTAGATACTGAGCAAGTTGAAATAAATCCTCCTTCTTAAGAGATTCTAAAAGGGCCAATTCTAAAAGGGATGTTTTGAAAAGTGGGCCATGCCCATATCTCAGGCGTGGTATGACCTATGGACTTGGGACCAACACCAAAATTAATGAGTCGACACTTGATGGAGGTTGAAAATATGGGTCAAGGTCACGGAGGTCACCTAGGGCTCATTGAGTGCATTTTTCAGAATTGCTTGAAATCACATTTTTTGACCCTCTAATGCATTCCCGATGTAACGGTGTGGAAATATTATTGATATTGGTAACAGAAAGAAATCTGAGAATCAGCAACAATAACTATGAATTTAACTATTCTGAAATTTAATTAAAAAAAATTAATATAAAAAAAAAATGATACAAAGATCTTTTACACTAATTGGGTTACAGAAAATAAAAACAATGGTACTTATCAATTATAGAATTAGTCCAAAGTACAGTTTGACAGAATCCAGTAATCCAGTGGTGAAGTATCTTCTGAAGAAAGTTACCAGCTGGTAGATGTAGTATTAAATCCAACAATGTCTCTTCAGAAACAGTATTCCGTAGATTGTAATAAAATTTTCACTTAGAATTTTCAGCAGTCTCCAATAAAATATAATAAAATGCTCCGCAAAATTCAAATGGAGTAAAAATCCAAGAAGTATTGGTGCCACAGGTAATTTCCAAATAATCCAGTAGAATCCTGGCTTTTCACAAAATAATATTCTGTTTCACAGAAAGTATAAATTCTCTTTTTCAAGACGAACAAATTCTCTTCAAAATTCTCTTTTGGAATCAATCTTCCAAATTCACAAAGAAGCACTGCTTCTATAATAAATGCACTGTTCTGAAACAACAATAATCTCCAATGGCAACAATGAAGTGAGTCTTTCTGAAAGGGCTTTCTAAAGAAAACGAGTTTCTTTTCAACCTACTCACAATTGTTTACAATTGGCTGTAACATAAGTGCAAGCCCTACTTCGGAACTAACTCAAGCTTTTAGAATCTTTTCCAAACGAGTTGGAAAAGTACTAGAGTGCAAAAGCACGAAAAAGATCGAAAAAAGGGTCGAGCGAGACCAGCGCTCGAAATTACAGGTACTCTCTCTGCACACCTCTTGCGTTTACCGAGCGCATGCGCAACAACCGTGACGTCAATTCCTTTATTTTCCGCCATTGTACATGGTCGGAAATTTTTGTGACTCGTGCTAATTATGCTATGTATTCTTCGTGAACAACTTATTCTTCATATTTAGTGTGCTACTGGATTGTATCCTTTTATCAAGCTACCAAATTATTATTATTATTTAATGTTAATTTGTATTTTTATTGCTGTTCTCTTCACACTTTATCTTGTCTTTCCCCCACGTGTGAACACGACCTTAGTACTGTTTTCCGTCGGCGGGAAGCTTGATTATTGTATTGATATCATGCCTAAGACTATTCCTTGTACCTCTTGTTTGCAGGTGAAACATGTGGACGATTCTCATACCACATGTGTCACTTGCAACAATTGCACTCAGGCCCAATCATGTGGTATCTGTGGGGTTTGGTCCTCTAAATTTTGGGCTTCTGTGAACAAGGTGGTTCTTTCCAGAGCTAGAACCCCTCGTTCTCGGGGTAAGGGTAGCCGTGCCGTAGCAGACATTTCTGCTGGTGCACGTGGTGACTCTGTCACACAGGATTCGGATCTGACTTCTGTGGCGAGTTCCTCTGCATCTGTTGGTGGTGTTAGTTCAGTGATACCTGACGAGGAGACCGTGGTCTCTTTGTCTTCTGATGTCACTATTGAGGCGTCTGTTTTCGTTGAGAGCTTTTCCGAGGTCAGCTCGGTAACCCTCTCCGATCTGCCTCCTACACCGTCGACCGTTGTTGAGGAGGTTGCTACTCCAGATCCTATTCTGTCTGATGGTGGCTCTTCCATCTCCTCTGGGGATGGTCTACAGTCTCGGGGGACCGAGGCTGTATCTGCTGGTGTGTCTGTGTGTTCTCAGCCTCCCCCAGCCTCGCGGCGGGGCTGTGCGGGTTTGCTGTCTGCTCCGTCTCATCTGGCTAGGTTTGCTCCTAGTCGGTTGAGCCGGCCAGTCGCTTCGGCAGCGATTCCTCATCCCTCGAGTGAATCGTTTATTGTTCCACCTTCGCCTGCTAGTGTGCCGACTAGCGGGATGGTGTTGGGACGTTGGCATCCAGGGCCTGCTGTTCGGCAGCGGTCAGTGACAGCCCCTGTTAGCTGTCACTCTCGGAACCTTCCTCCGGTGATTCCTCACTGTGTTCCGAGTCTGGGTGTCGATCGATGCTTGCAGTCAGGCTCAGAGGATAGGCAGTTGGGGCCGTCTGCTGCGCAGAGGCCAATGACAGGTTCCTGTCATTCTTGGGACAATCCTCCGGTGTCTTCTCACCATGCTCCTATTCTGTCTGCCGATCGACGTGCGCCGTCGGTCTCTTCTGAGGATTTGGGTTCTTCTACCAGAAGGGTCCATTGGGAGGACACTCCGTCGGGCGATTCTGCTGCGACGGATTCTCAGGGTGACCTGCGCCAGGCTGTTTTGGCGCTCACCCGGTTGCTTTCTGGCAACCCTCAAGTTGGCCTCCCTGTGCCTCCTGAGGCACAACCTCCTTTGGTCGGTCGCCGAGATGTCTCGCCTGGCCCCTTGGATACTGCACAGTATTCACAGAAGGTTTCTGCTGGTCAGCCCGAGTTGGGCTACGTCTCCTCTGCTACGGAGGATGACGAGTATCTTGAAGGTGATGGGCCCCCCTCGTCAGTCTTGGGGCAGGCTTTGGATTTCGTCTTTGGCTTATTGCCGGACGTTCAACCTTCCGACCAGCCTTCTGTGACCGTCCGGCCGCGGTCCACTGTGGAGCGCCGTAACCCTGTTGAGCCTTCTAGCTCCAGGGCTTTGCGTCCTCTGCAATCAGCTCAGGTGGTTGAGTCCTTCCAGGGCTTAGACGCCAAAATGCGTTCTAAGGCCCTCAAGGGTTCCTTCTTTTCTAGAGCTGATGCCTTTCTGCCTCCATCGCGGTTTCGTGTGTACGATTCCGTCTCTCCACCAGTCTTCCAAGGGATGACTACTGTGGATGAGGATTCTTCTTCCCTCGGGTTGACTAAGCCTAAGTCGGCAGTTCTCCCGATGTCGGTAGTTGAGTCTATGGTGGGCCTGTCCCGAGAGATGCTGGGTATGTTATCTCTCGCGGACCATGTCGTCGCTGCTCTGGCTGAATATTTTCCACCAGGGGAGTTTGATGACGCTCAGGCGCCTTTTCGTGTTTTGTCACAGGCTCTTATGAACTTGACTCACGCTCACGCCTGTAACACGGCCAATTTGGAGCTGGCACGCCGGGATGCGGTTTTGGATTCTTTACCATCCCTTCCTTCTGAGCAACGTGCTGTTCAGAGGTCTGCCTCTTTGGTGGGACCTCAGTTGTTCCATGGTTCCGTGGAAGCTGTTCGTGGCGAAGTTCTTCGTCATTCGAAGGACCGGCTTTTGCTGAGACAGCTTGACCCACCTGCTGCTGCGGGTGGGGGTCATTCCAGGCCCGCCAAGCGTGCTGCTGCGTCTGCCTCGTCGGCGACGTCGGCTACGCCTTCGGCTCCGTCTGCTCCTTCTGCTCATAAGAAGCGCCGACGTGGCCAGGCCCGCTGGCAGCCTCAGGCTGGAAAGTCTCAGGCTGGTTTCTCCTCTCGGGGGCCTCGTCGAGGCCGCAAGTGAAGGTTCTCACCTCGATTCGCCTCCAGTCGGGGGAAGGCTGTCGCTGTTTTACGACCGTTGGACAGAGATAACGTCGGACTCTTGGGTCCTCGACGTCATTCAATCCGGTCTGCGACTGTCCTTCCATCGGCACCCCAGTTTATCTTGGGTGCCCCTTCCGACTCAGGTCCCTTCAGATTCTCTGCGTCGGGACCTTCTGGTGCAGGAGATCGACAATCTCCTCTCCAAAGGGGCGATCGAGGTGGTCAGGAACACCCTTTCACCGGGGTTTTACTCGAGACTTTTCTTGGTGCCGAAGAAAAACGGCCAATATCGTCCTGTCATCGATCTGAGTACCCTGAACGAGTACATAATTGCTCCTCGTTTCAGTATGGAGACTTTCCGGTCGGTTCGACGTTCAGTTCATCAGGGCGATTTTGCGGCCAGTATCGACCTGAAGGATGCCTACTTCCATGTGCCCATTCATCTGGCGTCACGGAAATACCTTCGGTTCTCGTTTCGGGATCGAGTTTTTCAATTCAGAGCTCTCCCGTTCGGTTTGAACCTGGCTCCTTGGGCCTTCACCCGACTGATGTCACATGTGCTTGCTTTCCATCGCACTCAGTCGGCAGTGACTTCGTCAGCCTACCTAGACGACATCCTCCAATGGCACCACGATGCTGCTGTTCTGGAGTTCGATGTCCGGCAGTTTCTTTGCCTGCTAGCGTCGCTGGGTTTCAGAGTCAATCGCGAGAAGTCGGATCTTCTTCCTTCTCAGCGATTCCGTCATTTGGGGATGGATTTCGACACTCTTCACAATGTAGACTCGGTCCCCCAGGCTCGGGCGATGATTCTTTCCGCCTTGACTCGGGACCTGCTTCAATCTTCCTCGGTCTCGGCCAGGACTTTCCTTCGGATGCTGGGCCTTTGCGGTTCGGTGACAGATCTCATTCCGCTCGGTCACTTGTTTGTCCGACCTCTCCAACACTTCCTGTTGGATCATTGGCATCCGAATGTAGATCTGCTGGACCTGGAACTCACTATTCCTCGGTCTCTGCTTTGTCACCTCCGCACTTGGGCAGATATTCCCTGGCTGACACAGGGTGTTCCGTTGGATCTTCCTTTGGCCGATCGCATCCTTACTGCGGATGCCAGCGATCGGGGCTGGGGTGCGACGTTGGATCCTCTCGGTCTGTCTACTCACGGAGAGTGGGACAGCGAGCAGGTGGGCCTTCATATCAACCAGAAGGAGCTCCTTGCTCTTCTGTTGAGTTTTCGGCTTTGGATCCCTCATCTGTCGGACCATGTTGTCCTACTTCTTTCGGACAATTCGACAGTAGTGGCCTACATACGGAATCAGGGAGGCACACATTCGATTCCCATTTATCGGCAGTCTCGGGATCTTCTTCTGTTGGCGTGGGATGTGAACGCTCGGGTGTCCATTCGACACATTCCCGGGCGTCTCAACGTCCTAGCAGACTCCCTGTCCCGACGCGACAGTGTCCTTCCAACCGAATGGATGCTACATCGGTCGGTGTTTCAGGTGATTTGCGAGCAGTGGGGTCGTCCTCAGGTCGACCTTTTCGCTACTCGCTGGAATCATCAGGTAGAGACTTTTGTCTCCCCTTGTCCAGATCCTCTGGCATTTGCAGTAGACGCTCTGTCTCTGGACTGGACAGTTTGGGTCGGCTATGCCTTTCCTCCTGCACCGATTCTTCCTCAAGTTTTAGCGAAGATTCGTGCTTGCAGTTGCAGGATCATTCTGATCACACCCCTGTCTCCACAGAGGGTGTGGATCAATCTGCTGCGGCCTCTATTGGCCGATCGACCGATTCGTCTACCTCTACGTTGCGATCTTCTTTCACAGGGTCGTCCCAGGAAGTATCACAACAACCTGGCGAGCCTGTCCCTTCACACCTGTCTTTTATCAGGTCCAGTCTCCGACGTAGAGGTTTTTCGAGACGATCAGTGGAGTGCATTTCTGCATCGCGGCGACCTTCCACTGGAATGACTTATGCCGCCAAGTGGAAGGTTTTTTGCCGCTGGTGTTCAGATCACAATGTGAATTACCGTGATCCGTCAATCGCTCAAATTGCGGATTTTCTGGTTTTTCTTTTTGACTCCAAGGGCCTCCAGCCTATTACGATTAAGGGCTATCGGTCTATGCTGTCTGATACTTTCTCTTATGTGGGAAAGCGGTGTATCGGTCGTAATCTTTTCCTCTCCAAACTTATTCGGCACTTTTCTTTGAAGAGGCCTCGAGTTTTGCGTCTTACACCCAAGTGGAACTTGGCATGGGTGTTGCACTGTTTGGAGGGGGCGCCATTCGAGCCTTTATCTGAGACCAACATGCGTTTTCTCACCTATAAGACGGCTTTTCTTCTAGCGTTTGCTTCTGCTCGTCGAGTCAGTGAGCTTCATGCGCTATCTGTTGATTCTGCCTTCTTCCGAAATGAGGCTAACAGTGTCACATTCACTACTGATTGCTCTTTTCTGGCTAAGAATCAACTCCCCGATTCGGTACCTCCTCCCATCTGCATTCGGGCTCTCCCTGCTGTAGATGGACGGAGGCCTCTTCTTTGTCCTGTTCGTGCGGTCAAGACTTACATTACTCGCACTCAGTTCATTAGGAGGGGTCGGAAGAGATTTTTTCTGTCTCTCATTCCTAAGAGGCAGTCTATCTCTTCCCATTCTATTTCCAGGTGGATCTGTCTTGCAATCAAGCTGGCTTATTCTCGCTTGTCTGCATCGGATCTTGTTTCGAACCGGCTTAATGCTCATGAGGTTCGTGCCATTTCAACATCCTGGGCGTTCTCCAATTCTGTTTCGCTCCGTGATGTTATGAATGCGGCTTACTGGAGGAATGCTTCTACCTTCTCCTCCTTTTATCTCCGCCACCTTCAGCAGCAATCTGAGGACCTTTATTCTTTAGGCCCTCTCGTTGCTGCTCAGGCTGTTGTGCACCCTCGTTAAAATTGTTTTTGTCGAGGTTGCGCTTCACTCAGCCTTGTTCTTTTCAGGTGCCTTCTCTCTATCTTCATTACAGGTTTTCGTTTTTGTTCTCTACCATCCTTGCTTTCGTTCTGCTACTCTTGTTGGTATTGGTTATGTGATTCACCTCCTCCTATTGTTTATTCAGCCAATTGTAAACAATTGTGAGTAGGTTGAAAAGAAATTAAAATTTTTTAGTAAATTTTGTTTCTTAACATACCTACCACAATTGTTTACTGGAGGCCCACCCTCCTTGGGGATATCTTTGATATCGATGCCTCCCCGCTAAATCACAAACTTCTCGTTGGCGGAAAATACGGAATTGACGTCACGGTTGTTGCGCATGCGCTCGGTAAACGCAAGAGGTGTGCAGAGAGAGTACCTGTAATTTCGAGCGCTGGTCTCGCTCGACCCTTTTTTCGATCTTTTTCGTGCTTTTGCACTCTAGTACTTTTCCAACTCGTTTGGAAAAGATTCTAAAAGCTTGAGTTGGTTCCGAAGTAGGGCTTGCACTTATGTTACAGCCAATTGTAAACAATTGTGGTAGGTATGTTAAGAAACAAAATTTACTAAAAAATTTTAATTTTTGAATTCTGTTGACAAACCTTTATATAGTAACCAGATAGAATGTCCTAGAAGATGAAATGTCTACAATGTTCTATCAGTTTCTATCAGTTTCCAGGTGATTCTGTCACAATCCAAGTAAACAAGGTCCCTGACCTACTTAAACAATCAACAGCTATATGTACAATAATTGTAGATCAGTGTAACAAAGATGTAAACAAGGTCAATGAGTGCAAATGAGTGAGACCAGTCAGAAAATGCACTAATAAAAAATATCTTTCTCATATAATTATCTACTAAGGATATATCAATCTCAATATAATATGGGGGCCATAACACCAATGTTCATTAAATAGTCCGACACAAGGTGAAAGTGGCTGTCAAAAGTGCCATTAAACCCAATAAAATAAATAAATAACATTCATAGAAGGCATGGCTTGATGGTGTAGTTGTAATATTTCTGCCTTCTGTGCTCTGTTTGTGAACACAGATAATGATAACCCCAATGCAGTCAATCCTATCTTAATGCTTTTAGCAAAGTCAAGATAAGCTATTGCCATCACGTGTGTGGAAGTCTTTTAGTCTGTGAGTCTGTGAATCTGTGAGTCTGTTAGTCTGTTCACATTTTCCTTTAGCACGGGCTACACCCTGCAGTTCTTGTCTGATCGTCACAAAATTTCATATGCAGGTTTGGGGTCATGTCTAGATGAGAACGTCCCCTTTTGGTCACAATCGGTCAACCGGTATGGCTGCCCGAGCCCAGAACCCGAAAACCATTAGCACAGTCTACAGGTCATATTTATGAAGGGATTTCATTTTAACTTGGTAGGATGCCTCTGTATAATGCCTAGATGAGAATGTCCCCGTTTGAGCATGATCTGTCAACCGTGATGGCTGCCCAAGCCCTAAACCCAAAAACTTTTAGCACAGTCTGCAGGTCATGTTTAATATGGAGGGATTTCATTGTAACTTGGTAGGATGACTCATGATGTCTAGATGAGAATTTCCCCATCTGAGTGTGTAGAAACCAGTTTTGAAAAAAAAATCACCGTTTTTGAAAAAAAAAAACAGCTTTTGAAAATAAATTTACCACTTTTGAAAAACAAATTCTAACCACATTTGAAAAAAAAAACGACCACTTTTGAAATAAATTGTCGTTTTTTCAAAACTGGTTATCTTTTTCAAAACTAGTTATTTTTTTTTCAAAACTGGTTATTTTTTCAAAACTGGAAATTTTTTTTATCAAAAGTGGTTATTTTTTTTTCAAAACTGGAGAAAATTAATGGAAAATAGTTCTTTTTTAGTTTCAAACTTTTTACCAATCTTCAGCCTTCAAAACCGGATGTCTCCTGGTGCCGACTTGAATCTGTCTGACCTGTGCAGGATGCTGGGTGTCGACTATACAGTTGACAGAAGATATCTGCATTGTTTTGTACGACATCGAAGAATCGCCACCACTTCTAATACTAACTCGTTAAAACAAGAGCAACGCGAAGTGTGGCATATGCCCCCTCCCAAAATGCCAAGTGTATCAAACGCCAAATTTATAGAAGTAGCTGTAACCTAAAAAGAACTAGAGGGGGCTGCCAAGGGTGGCTAATTCTCCCGAATTAATTCCTTGATTCTGTAATGCCTCGATACTGTAATGCTGTGATACTATAACTAATAATACGGTCTAGCAGAATTTTAAACCTCTTACTTGGCAAAAAATCAGTAATTTGACCTTCAGGTCAAAGGTCAGTGTTATATGTTGGTCATGATGATACGCGACACATAATCTCATGGTGATACACCCACATGCCAAATACCATAAGCCTAGGTCAAAAGATAAAACAGTTCTGAGCTGGACATGAATTCCGTCAACAGACGGACGTACAGACGGAATTGGGTTTATGTGTTTAAATTTATAACCCTACCCTACTACTGACTGACCCTAACCCCCACCTGTACTTGAAAATAAGTCACATAAGCCAAAAATAGCCACATAAACCGAAAAACAGCCAGGGCAGACATAAACCCCTTCCGTACTTACAACTAAACACTTAAACCCATTTCGTTAGCTCGGACGTACTGACTGACAGATAGATGACGCCACGACTAGATTCCCCTGAAATTAGTTTTCGGGGAAATAATTATTTAAATCCAACATTGATGACAGCAAATATGTTGGACGGACACATTTTGCAATCATCTCCTAAGTTAAACAAGGGCAGATAACTATGTAAATGTTTATGCGAAGATGTTTATTCTGTTTCAGGATCCGTTCCCCCATATTGAGGTATGAGCATGGCAAACATTATTTGATTTCAACAAATAATGACAGTGCCACAGCAGCAAATATGTTGGACGGACACATTTTTCAATAATAATCCCCCAAGTTAAACAAGGGCAAATAATTCAGTAAATCCTTCGGCAAAATTATTAATTCTGCTGTAGGATCCGTTCCCCCATGTTGAGGTACAAGCATAGCAAAATTTATTTGAATGTGACAAATAATGACAGTGCTGGAGCGGCATATATGTTGGACACGTACTGACTGACAGATAGACGACGCCACGACTACATTCCCCCAAAATTATTTTTCGGGGAAATAATTATTTAAATCCAACATATGATGACAGCAAATATGTTGGACGGACACATTTTGCAGTCATTTCCTAAGTTAAACAAGGGCAAATAACTATGTAAATGTTTATGCGAAGATGTTAATTCTGTTTCAGGATCCGTTCCCCCATATTGAGGTATAAGCATGGCAAACATTATTTGATTTCAACAAATAATGACAGTGCCACAGCAGCAAATATGTTGGACGGACACATTTTTCAATAATAATCCCCCAAGTTAAACAAGGGCAAATAATTCAGTAAATCCTTCGGCAAAATTATTAATTCTACTGTAGGATCTGTTCTCCCATGTTGAGGTACAAGCATAGCAAAATTTATTTGAATCCGACAAATATTGTCAAAATAATTTCGGGGAATGTAGTCGTGGCGTCATCTATCTGTCAGTATGTCTAAGCTAACGAAATGGGTTTAAGTGTTTAGTCGTAAGTATGGAAGGGGTTTATGTCTGCCCTGGCTGTTTTTCAGTTTATGTGGCTATTTTTGGCTTATGTGACTTATTTTGAAGTACAGGTGGGGGTTATGTGGTAGGATGACTCTTTTTTCACCTTTAGTCATATAGTGTAAATTTATGATCCTGGGGGGGGGGGGGGGGGGGGGGGGGAGGGGGGAGGGGGGGTAGGGATTAGGGTCAGTAGTAGGGTAGGGTTAGGGTTAGCTACCACCCGAAAAATTTCCTAAAAATCACTTTTTTTTTCTATTTGAACATGTTTTTTTTTAGAATAAACACAGAAATTTAAACACATAAACCCAATTCCGTCTTCGTGTCCGGCTCAGAACTTTTTTATCTTTTGACCTAGACTTATGGTATTTGGCATGTGGGTGTATCACCATGAGATTGTGTGTCGCGTATCATTATGACCCAAATAATATAACACTGACCTTTGACCTCAAGGTCAAATTACTGATTTTTTGCTAAGTAAGAGGTTTAAAATTCTGCTAGACCGTATTATTAGTTATAGTATCACAGCATTACAGTATCGAGGTATCGAGGCATTACAGTATGAAGGAATTAATTCGGGAGAATTAGCCACCCTTGGCGGCCCCCTCTAGTTCTTTTTAGGTTACAGCTACTTCTATAAATTTGGCGTTTGATACACTTGGCATTTTGGGAGGGGGCATATGCCACGCTTCGCGTTGCTCTTGTTTTAACGAGTTAGTATTAGAAGGGGTGGCGATTCTTCGATGTCGTACAAAACAATGCAGATATCTTCTGTCAACTGTATAGTCGACACCCAGCATCCTGCACAGGTCAGAGATTCAAGTCGGCACCAGGCCACATCCGGTTTTGAAGGCTGAAGATTGGTAAAAAGTTTGAAACTAAAAAAGAACTATTTTCCATTAATTTTCTCCAGTTTTGAAAAAAAATAACCACTTTTGATAAAAAAAATTTCCAGTTTTGAAAAAATAACCAGTTTTGAAAAAAAAATAACCAGTTTTGAAAAAAATAACCACTTTTGATAAGAAAAAATTCCAGTTTTGAAAAAATAACCAGTTTTGAAAAAAAAATAACCAGTTTTGAAAAAAATAACCAGTTTTGAAAAAACGACAATTTATTTCAAAAGTGGTAATTTTTTTTTCAAATGTGGTTAGAATTTGTTTTTCAAAAGTGGTAAATTTATTTTCAAAAGCTGGGTTTTTTTTCAAAAACGGTGATTTTTTTTTCAAAACTGGTGATTTTTTAAAATATTTTTTTATTTTTTCAAAAGCTGTTTTTTTTTCAAAACTGGTTTCTACATGGGTGTGATCTGCCAACCGTGACGACTGCCCGAGCCCAAAACCCAAAAATCTTTAGCATAGTCTACAAGTCATATTTATTGAGGAATTTCATTGTGACTTGGTGGGTTGTCTTCATATAATGTATAGATGAGAAAGTCCCCTTTTGGACGTGATTGGGCAACTGTGACGGCTACAGGGGCCCGAAGCCCGAAAACTTTTAGCACAGTCTACAGGTCATATTTATGATGGGATTTCATTGTAACTTGGTAGGATGACTCCAAATAATGTCTAGATGAGAATGTCCCATTTTGATCGTGATCATTCAGCCTTGATGGGTGCCCGAGCCCAAAAACCTTTAGCATAGGCAAAAGGTCATATTTATGGAAGGATTTCATTGTAACCTGTTAGGTTGACTCCATATAATGCCTAGATGATGACATCCCCTTTTGGTCGTGATTGGTCAACTGTGATGGCTACAGGTGCCCGAAGCCCGAAAACCTTGAGCACAGTCTACAGGTCATACTTATGAAGAGATTTCATTGTAATTTTCGTAGGATCACTCCATATGATGCCCAGATGAGAAGGTCCCCTTTTGGTTGCGATCATTCAACCATGATGGCTGCCCAGCCCAAAGCCCAAAAACCTTTAGCACAGTCTACAGGTCATATCTATGAAGGGATTTCATTGTAACTTAGTAGGTTGACTTCATACAATGTCTAGTTGAGAGCGTCCCCTTTGGATGCAATTGGGAAACTGACGGCTACAGGGGCCTGAAGCCCGAAAACCTTTAGCACAGTCTACAGGCCATATTTATGAAGCGATTTCAATGTAACTTGATAGGATGTTTTGGAATAATTTCACAGTAACTTGTTAACTTTTGTTAATATACGTTAATTGTGAGGTCCACCTACATTAACTGTGAGGTCATATTAACCCACCCCTCAGCTATTTAGTACAGTGTACTCCTCATATTATTTTTATCAAATACATAGCATACAGGGAACAGAAATGAACATATTCCCAATTATCACAATTCTTGTCTTATTTCATAATCCTTTCATAAACATTGAACATTATCCTTTTCATCAAACACAACACACAAGTTAAGCTACAGTGTCATTGACACTTTCATTGTTATACTGATGGACCGAACTGGTAAAATGAGTCCACTGAAAATATAAGCCATTATTTAAAGATATGTCAGAGAGAAAGCTGTAACATAGAATATAGAACTGTAGGTTTTTAAATTTCTTGTTCGGTTTCGGTTTTGGTTTTTCAGGTGGAGTAAAACCTCGGTTCGGTTCGGTTTTCGGTTTGTTCATGAGGCCAAATAAAATTCAATAAAACTCATTCTTTTGTCCGGAGTCATAACTGAATGGCAGTGAAATTGAGTGAAACTCAATGAATGCCTGAAATAAGCTATAATACATGAAGAATCTGGAAGGCCAATATAATAATTACCTAAATATACAGAACTTTTATTGTGCTTGGCCATTTTTAGAGGTCTGACACCTACATGCAACATGAGGAAACTGAAAACACAATTAAACTGAAATGTCGGAAATTCACAGAATGTAGCCTTCCCAGATTAGTGAGAGTACCCAGACACTGCCGTTGGCAGTGCCTGGGTACTCTCACTAGTCTGGGATGGCTACATTCTGTGAATTTCTGCAGCAAGAGAGTATTTAATAAAAAAACGAAAAACCTTAGATTACGGGATGTCGACGGTTTCGGGTTCGGTTTTTTAAAAAAACTAGAAACCTCGGTTTGGTTTCGGTTAATCTACAGCTCTAATAGAATATAGCATTGTATGTTTCTTTAATATCATGTTACAAAAATTAATTCCTTTTGAAGAAAGAATCCTTCGCATTTCAACGCATTTTTAAAATTTATTTATACTTGATCATAACTCAGGATCAACAGGTTTCGGGATGGAGTGATGTGTGGCTTTCTCGAAACACCTATCACAATTATGAAGTAATGAAATGGAATATTTGAATGGTCTGTTTTTAACCCTCTTAATACTTCAATGTGAGTGCAAACACATTTCATATAACTCATGGCGACAGAATGTTTTTACGCTTTCTTTTCTATAATATTTAATTCTATATGGAATCGGACACCTTTTCAGATGTACCTTCCAAAGTAAGGCATTCTTAACCCTTTACCCAACACAATGGTGAAAACCATCCAGCGTCATTCATGGAAATTTCCATTCAATTTTCATTATTTTTTCGTTCTTCCTTGAAAAACATTGCTTATGACCTCTCATTGGAATGAGCTCGTTTATAAAGGGTCAAAATGGAGTATTTAAAGGGATTATGTTAACCCTCTCAATATCTTAATATGGGTCTCCAAACTTTTACTTTTGCAATACAGAAATAATGACAACACTTTCTGTTCTCACAATGTTGCTCTAAACACGCATCGGCATTGATGGGACCTTGTTTTAAGTAGTCTTTGTTGGTCTATTAGCTGAAATATCTTTTAACCCTCAGTGGCCAAGTCCAATTTCAAATCTGAGTATTGTCCGTTAATTTTACCCATAGCCATCACTTGAGAATCGGTCCTGATTAACCCTTACTGGTCATTGCCCAGCACTTAGGAACTCCTGTGCTCTGTTACATTATTTATTCTCAATCATAATTCAAGATCGACGGGTTTCAAGAAGCAATGGTGAGTGGCTTTCTCAAAACACCTATCACAATTATAATAAAATAGAATATTTAAATGGCCTCTTTTTTAACTCTCTTAATAGTTCAATGCAGTTCCAAATACTTTCATTTAACTCACGACAGCAGAATGTTTTGTAGGTTTTCTGTTGCATTGTCCCTCATTTTACAACAGCCATTCTTAAAATCCAACCATCTTCTCATTTCCTGTATGTCTTGTTTAGGACCCCAGATGCATTTAAGGTCTTTTAAATGGATCATTCAGGCACTTGATGGCGATGAGGTTACGGCGTTGGACTTTAAACTGAAAAGGTTCACGCTTCCCACACCACCAGGTGTATCTGCGTTGTGTCCTTGGCAAGGCACATAATCCCGATTGCCTGCGAAGAGGCACGGTGACGATGTGTACTTTTTAAATGGCTTGCTTTTAACCTCTCAATAAAACATTCATAACTCTTTATTCAACTTAACAGAGAAAACCAGACAGGGTTATTCACAGAAATTCCCATTCAATTTTCATTATGTTTTTTATTTTTGCTTGAAAAAAACATAGCTTATGACCCCTCATTGGAATGAGATCATTTTTAAAGGGTTAAAATGGAGTATTTAAAGCGCAGTATTTTAATCCTCTTCAGGTCTTAATATGGGTCCCAAAAATTTTATTTAATGCAGTGTGAGAGTAATCTTAACCCTTTCCATTCTCACAATGTTGCTCAAAACACGCATGGGCATCGATGGGACCTCAGTATTTTGCAAATGCCAATAAGCTTTCAGATAGGCTCTTGGGGGGCCTTTAATGCCTGACATCTATATTCCAGCATTACTGAATCTATTTCACTAGCAATATATTTTCCATACAGTTAAAACTACAGTTAAAACTAGAAGTCCTGTCACGAATAGTGCGCTTATCTAGGCTTAATTGCGCGTTGGAATTGCACGCAATTGCCTTATCGAATGGCATCCAAAGCACGGCAGGTTCTCCTGGTTACTCATAGCAAACACATGCAATGTTTCTGCCAATGGACCTCCGGGTTACCCGGAGGTCCATTGGCTGAAACATTGCCTGTGCACAGGCCATATGTTCAGGATATGACAGCTTTAATCGGGCCATAACGCACACATTAAAGCTGATATCAACGTGCTATTTGTGTGCATTTCATGACAGGACTTCTAGTTTTAACTGTAGAAGTCCTGTCATGAAATGCACACAAATAGCATGTTGATCTGCGCGTTAATTCATGCGTTATGACCATAGTAAGGCTATCAAATTCTGTACATATGGCCTGTGCACAAACAATATTTCAGCCAATGGACCTCCTGGTAAGCCGGAGGTCCGTTGTCAGAAACATTGCCTGTGTTTGCTATGAGAAACCAGGAGAACCCGCCATGCTTTGGATGTCATTCAATATGGCAATTGCGCGCAATTCTTATGCAGAATTAAGCCAAGATAAGCGCACTGTTCGTGACAGGACTTCTAGTTTTAACTGTAGGTACTGTGTACCGTAACATTTTTAGCTAATATGAATATTTGCTTTCATCTACAATTATGGCACATCCGGAGTTGGCGGAGCCAATATTTTTTAAGTGGTTTATACTCATACTTCAGGCTTGTTATGACTAATGGACTTCGGACCTACATTGAATGAGTTGAACTTGCTGGAGGTTCAAAATATGGTCCACCTCAATGTGATAAAGGGAGGTCATTAAGTGCGTATTTTTCATAATTGTAAGGAATTGCATTTTATAAAAACTATAATGCAGATCTGAAGAATATACATGTATGTCTTCATTCAAATAAGTGGCAGAAGTAGTAATGTCCATTTCTGATTCCTTGATCTAACCCCTTAAATGCTGTGCACATAAAAAATGCCTTTTCTGATTTCTTAGAAAAATTGTTCTGATTCCTTTATGAATACCTGTAAATACTCTTAACAAAATCCATTTCTGATTTGTTTAAAAATATTTTACTCCTGAAAATAAGCCTCCATAAATTCTCTTTCTATGCAGTTTTTTCCTGATACTTTACCCCTTTACCCAACGTATCGCCCGCATCCGCCCACGTAATATGCAAATTCAGCAGCTGAAAAAATATTATTTTTCGAAAAATTTCAGCAAAAATATCATGTGACCCCTCTTTGGAACGAGCTCGTCGAGCTCGTTCCAAAGAGGGGTCACTTGATATGGTTTTGTTGAAATTTTTTGAAAAAAAATTAAAAAATGATATTTAAAATAATAAATTTTGAAATTGTATGCGTAGGTTAAAGGGTTAACCCTTTTTACACAGACTTGAATTTACTGGTGGCAGTAAATTCTGTTTCTCTAGTTGTATATTGAATTTGAAACATAAAAATGCTACACAATTTTCAAAAAATGCTGCATATTTTTTGAAAATGTATAGCATTTCGCTATACAAATAAAAAAAAGTATTTTGATCTCTCTTTTGAATGGGAAGATAATAAAATATTACACTTATAAAATAAAATAATGTTTGCTCGGAATAAAAATAAACAGCAAATAACCTCATCTTTAGTTTGGCCTGGCTGTATGAGGGTTTCTATTTTTTCATTTGTGCTATTTAAATGATGTGTTTGTCAATATATTTGACACTTGAGCAAGGTTCCCTCATCTCACTCAATATTACAAGGTAAATAATTATATCCCTGTGATTAGGGTTTTTTTTGTTGTTGTGAATATTCTTACATTTCTGTTGGGATCATATTACGTGAAACTTGTATTTATGTTGATAAATTTGATACTATTGACATTAGTGGGAGAGCTACCTGCTGTAACAAGTAAATAGAGGTTAGTGTCACTCTATGATGTCTTTCTCCATCACTAACTGCTTTTATTTCCATTCCACACAGGTTAGTCTGACATTCAAATTTTCTCTACTTTTATTTCTCATTTTCAGCCTAGTAAGTTTTCGTTTTGACCTCTATAGGGACATATGCAATAGAGTGTGTAGGTAAAAACGCAATATCTTTTTTTTTTATTACATTTGAAACTAGAAGTCCTGTAACTGTATTCTGTTCTATTTTGAAGTACAGTTAAAACTAGAAGTCCTGTCATGAAATGCGCACAAATAGCACGTTGATATGCGCGCTAATGTACACGTTATGGCCCAAGTAAAGCTATCAAATTCTGTGCATATGGCCTGTGCACAAACAATGTTTCAGTCAATGGACCTCCGGGTAACCCGGAGGTCCATTGGCAGAAACATTGCATGTGTTTGCTAAGAGTAACCAGGAGAACCTGCCGTGCGTTGGATGCCATTCGACATGGCAATTGTGTGCAATTCCAACGAGTAATTAAGCCTAGATAAGCGCACTATTGGTGACAGGACTTTTAGTTTTAACTGTACATGTGTCCCTGTCAAACTGAACCATTAGCACAACTTAATTCCTTAACCCTTTACCCTGGTGGTATCTTCCATGTCAGTTCAATG
Organism: Pictodentalium vernedei; assembly: GCA_031216915.1. NCBI lineage: Eukaryota > Metazoa > Mollusca > Scaphopoda > Dentaliida > Dentaliidae > Pictodentalium > Pictodentalium vernedei. Next base: position 489,021,188 of record CM062291.1, on the reverse strand, counting down.
ACAGCAGTAGGAAAATTTCTTCAAAACCATATCATGTGACCCCTCTTTGGAACGAGCTCGACGAGCTCGTTCCAAAGAGGGGTCACATGATATGGTTTTGTTGAAATTTTTTGAAAAATATTTTTCCAGCAGCTGTATTTGCATATTATGTGGGCGGATGCGGACAATTCGTTGGATAAAGGGTTAAAAGATATCACCCAGTGCTGCAGTGCAACCACCTATCGAAAACACTCACAGTTGGAATTTACACCGGTGGCACCCCCCCCCCCCCCCCCCCCCCCCAAGCTGAAACCCTCTAGCCACATCCCTGTGTATTTCCTTACATTTGGGCAGAATTTATTGATCCAAACAATGTTTTATCTCTTAATTATCATTATTTGAATACTCGTGAAGCGTCAATGAATGTTTTGATACCGTCCATGTTTTTGTCTAAATATAAAACAGTAAAAACAATAACCTGGTAATGGCGCCGAAATAAATAGACCTTTTCATCAATGCGGAATCGGAATCTCGATCGCATTTATGCAGATGAGGTTCGCAAGTATTCAAATAACAATAATTAAAGGATAAAACATAGTTTGGATCAATAAATTATGCCCAAATGTAAGGAAATATGTGTACTATCGAATGTAGCAGGCAATAAGGGCGAAAGCTTCATATGTATTCCTATTTTTAGCTCAACTTGACAAAGTCAAGCTGAGCTATTGCCATCACTTCTTGTCCGTCGGCATACGTATGTACGTACATTAGTACGTACGTCCACAATTTCCTTTGGCACACCTCACAGGTCGCATTTATGATCAGATTGCTTTGAAACTTGGTATGCTTGTTTGGGGCGACCTCTAGATCGGAGCTATCGATTTTCTTCAATTTCCGTCCAAAAATGTTGCCGCGGCCAACGTTCTTCGAACTTTAATCAAACCTCAATATTTCCCTTTGGCACTCCCTACAGGGCACATTTATGATTGGATTGCTTTGAAACCTGGCATGTTTATTTGGGGTGACCTCTAGATGGGAGCTATCAATTTTCTTCCATTTCCGTCGAAATTTGTTGCCGCGGCCAACGTTCTTAGAACTTAGTTTAGTCAGGCCTCAATATTTCCCTTTGGCACACCCTACAGGGCACATTTGTGATCGGATTGCTTTGAAACTTTGTATGCTTGTTTGGGGTTTCCTCTAGATGGGAACTATCGATTTTCTTCCATTTCTGCCAAAAAATGTTGCCATGCCCAACGTTCTTAGGACTTAGTTTAGTCAGACCTCAATATTTCCCTTTGGCACACCCTACAGGGCACATTTATGATCAGATTGCTTTGAAACCTGGCATGCTTGTTTGGGGTGACTCTAGATGGGAGCTATCGATTTTCTTCCATTTCCGTCCATCCGTCAAAACATGTTGCCACTGGCAACGATCTTTGAACTTAGTTTAGTCAGGTATCAATATATTCCTTTGGCACACCCTACAGGGCACATTTATAATCAGATCGGTTTGAAACTTTGTATGCTTGTTTGGGGTTTCCTCTAGATGGGAGCTATAGATTTTCTTCGATTTCCGTAAAAAAATGTTGCCACTGGCAATGACCTTCGATGAACTTAGTAAAAACTAAGTGCAGTTAAGCATCCATATTTCCCTTTGACACACCCTGCAGGGCACATTTATGATTGGATCGCTTGCAAACTTGGTGTGTCCTACCCCGACCCCCCCCCCCCCCCACCCCCGAAAAAAAAACCATTGCTACAAGCAATGACCTTCTACTTAGTGCATTTGTGCATTAACATCTTCCTTTGGCATGCCTCAGAGGGCACATTCATTATCAGGTTGTTTTGAAACTTTGTATGCTTATGCAGGGTGACAAAGATAGGAGCTATTGATTTTCTTTTCATTTCCATCAAAAACTGTTGCTGTTAGCAACAATCTTTGAATTTATTGCATTTGTGCATCAACATTCTTTGACATGGCCTACAAGCCACATTTATCATAGGATTGTTTTTGAACTTGGTGTGCTCATTAGGCAAGACCTTCAGATAAGAGCTATTGATTAGCATTCATTTCTGTGAAAAAAGTTGCCATTTACAATAACCTCTGAACATACTGCATTTGTGTATCAACATTCTTCCATTAGCCAGTCTACAGTTTACATTTGAAAATGCATGGATTACTCTGATGTTGTACACACACAATGCAGTTATGTTGATATTTCATCAAATAACATTGGTACCAATGATCTTCAATTTTGCCGTTTCATTTGTAACTTACCAAGTTCAAGTTTGTCAAGTTGAGCTACAATGTCATTGACACTTTCATTGAGTTTTGGTTTAAACAATATTTTATTCTTTAAAAATGTCATATGTTACAAAATGTTTCCAAAAAGTGACAAAGTAGGATGAGATATCTTATATAACATTTGTTCAACAATGTACAGTTAAAACTAGAAGTCCTGTCATGAAATGCGTGCAAATAGCACGTTGGTATGCGCGTTAATGTACGCGTTATGGCCCAAGTAAAGCTATCAAATTCTGTACATATGGCCTATGTACAAGCAATGTTTCAGCCAATGGACCTCCGGGTAACCCGGAGGTCCATTGGCAGAAACATTGAATGTGTTTGCTATGAGTAACCAGGAGAACCTGCCATGCCGTGGATGCCATTCGATATGGCAATTGTGCGCAATTCTAACACGCAATTAAGCCTAGAAAAGCGCACTATTCGTGACAGGACTTCTAGTTTTAACTGTAGAGTAACAGAATAATAGAGGGATTTGACAAAAAGCTGAAAGCTTATGTGTGTCATCTCCCCAAACCGTGAAATATATCAATTATCTGAGGTGATTAAAAACACTACTTAAACTTGTCCGAAGCTACCTAAAGTCAAAACCCATATTCAAAATTATAATATAGTCTGGGCAGGTGCTCAGCTAACTGGGTGGGGCATCGCATCCATGAGAACACAACAGTGTATGGGTGCTATTCCCCGGCCTGTGCAAGGCTAATAGTCTGATCAAAGTTAGCTTGAAGCATAGGAAATTAAACGTGAGTTGTCAGAACATATGACGACAATACCTGATATTTCTTAAACCATGAATGTGAGAAAAGTAAAAAAGATGGAAAAAGAGTAAAGAGAAGTGCGTAACAGTTATTATTATATGCAGCCTATGTACCTTACTTGGAGATGGGGCGGGGTAGAGGTGTTTCACAGTTAAAAGTAGAAGTCCTGTCACGAATAGTGCGCTTATCTAGGTTTAATTCAGCGTTGGAATTGCACGCAATTGCCATATCGAATGGCATCCAAAGCACTGCAGGTTCTCCTGGTTACTCATAGCAAACACATGCAATGTTTCTGCCAATGGACCTCCTGGTTACCCGGAGGTCCATTGGCTGAAACATTGCCTGTGCACAGGCCATATGTACAGAATAAGATAGCTTTAATTGGGTCAGCACAATAATTTCACTATCGACCTTGCTAACAGTGCATTATAGTTTGCATTACACAGCACAATAATTTCACTACCGACCTTGCTAACAGTGCATTATAGTTTGCATTACACAGCGCAATAATTTCACTACCGACCTTGCTAACAGTGAATTATAGTTTGCATTACACAACGCATTAATTTCACTACCGACCTTGCTAACAGTGCATTATAGTTTGCATTACACAGCGCAATAATTTCACTACCGACCTTGCTAACAGTGAATTATAGTTTGCATTACACAGTGCAATAATTTCACTACCGACCTTGCTAACAGTGCATTATAGTTTGCATTACACAGCGCAATAATTTCACTACCGACCTTGCTAACAGTGCATTATAGTTTGCATTACACAGCGCAATAATTTCACTACCGACCTTGCTAACAGTGCATTATAGTTTGCATTACACAGTGCAATAATTTCACTACCGACCTTGCTAACAGTGAATTATAGTTTGCATTACACAACGCAATAATTTCACTACCGACCTTGCTAACAGTGAATTATAGTTTGCATTACACAGCGCAATAATTTCACTACCGACCTTGCTAACAGTGAATTATAGTTTGCATTACACAACGCAATAATTTCACTACCGACCTTGCTAACAGTGCATTATAGTTTGCATTACACAGCACAATAATTTCACTACCGACCTTGCTAACAGTGAATTATAGTTTGCATTACACAACGCAATAATTTCACTACCGACCTTGCTAACAGTGAATTATAGTTTGCATTACACAACGCAATAATTTCACTACCGACCTTGCTAACAGTGAATTATAGTTTGCATTACACAGCGCAATAATTTCACTACCGACCTTGCTAACAGTGCATTATAGTTTGCATTACACAACGCAATAATTTCACTACCGACCTTGCTAACAGTGCATTATAGTTTGCATTACACAGTGCAATAATTTCACTACCGACCTTGCTAACAGTGCATTATAGTTTGCATTACACAGCGCAATAATTTCACTACCGACCTTGCTAACAGTGAATTATAGTTTGCATTACACAGCACAATAATTTCACTACCGGCCTTGCTAACAGTGCATTATAGTTTGCATTACACAGCGCAATACCGACCTTGCTAACAGTGGCTTATAGTTTGCATTACACAGCGCAATAATTTCACTACCGACCTTGCTAACAGTGAATTATAGTTTGCATTACACAGCGCAATAATTTCACTACCGACCTTGCTAACAGTGAATTATAGTTTGCATTACACAACGCAATAATTTCACTACCGACCTTGCTAACAGTGAATTATAGTTTGCATTACACAGCGCAATAATTTCACTACCGTCCTTGCTAACAGTGAATTATAGTTTGCATTGCACAGTGCAATAATTTCACTACCGACCTTGCTAACAGTGCATTATAGTTTGCATTACACAACGCAATAATTTCACTACCGACCTTGCTAACAGTGAATTATAGTTTGCATTACACAACGCAATAATTTCACTACCGACCTTGCTAACAGTGCATTATAGTTTGCAATACACAGCACAATAATTTCACTACCGACCTTGCTAACAGTGCATTATAGTTTGCAATACACAGCACAATAATTTCACTACCGACCTTGCTAACAGTGCATTATAGTTTGCAATACACAGCACAATAATTTCACTACCGACCTTGCTAACAGTGCATTATAGTTTGCAATACACAGCACAATAATTTCACTACCGACCTTGTTAACAGTGCATTATAGTTTGCATTACACAGCACAATAATTTCACTACCGACCTTGCTAACAGTGCATTATAGTTTGCATTACACAGCGCAATAATTTCACTACCGACCTTGCTAACAGTGCATTATAGTTTGCATTACACAGCGCAATAATTTCACTACCGACCTTGCTAACAGTGCATTATAGTTTGCATTACACAGCGCAATAATTTCACTACCGACCTTGCTAACAGTGCATTATAGTTTGCATTACACAGTGCAATAATTTCACTACCGACCTTGCTAACAGTGCATTATAGTTTGCATTACACAGCACAATAATTTCACTACCGACCTTGCTAACAGTGCATTATAGTTTGCATTACACAGCACAATAATTTCACTACCGACCTTGCTAACAGTGCATTATAGTTTGCAATACACAGCACAATAATTTCACTACCGACCTTGCTAACAGTGCATTATAGTTTGCATTACACAGCGCAATAATTTCACTACCGACCTTGCTAACAGTGCATTATAGTTTGCATTACACAGCGCAATAATTTCACTACCGACCTTGCTAACAGTGCATTATAGTTTGCATTACACAGTGCAATAATTTCACTACCGACCTTGCTAACAGTGCATTATAGTTTGCATTACACAGCGCAATAATTTCACTACCGACCTTGCTAACAGTGCATTATAGTTTGCATTACACAGCGCAATAATTTCACTACCGACCTTGCTAACAGTGCATTATAGTTTGCATTGCACAGCGCAATACCGACCTTGCTAACAGTGCATTATAGTTTGCATTACACAGTGCAATAATTTCACTACCGACCTTGCTAACAGTGCATTATAGTTTGCATTACACAGTGCAATAATTTCACTACCGACCTTGCTAACAGTGCATTATAGTTTGCATTACACAGTGCAATAATTTCACTACCGACCTTGCTAACAGTGCATTATAGTTTGCATTACACAGCGCAATAATTTCACTACCGACCTTGCTAACAGTGCATTATAGTTTGCATTACACAGCGCAATAATTTCACTACCGACCTTGCTAACAGTGAATTATAGTTTGCATTACACAGCGCAATAATTTCACTACCGACCTTGCTAACAGTGCATAATAGTTTGCATTACACAGCGCAAACACTCTTGTGTATTTCATACTACTTTATTCTCCTGCAGTAAGGAGTGCATTTACTTATGAGTATTTTCTGCGCTAATTGTGACAGGATTTCTGGTTTCAACAGTAGTTGTAATTTTGCTGAGTTTGTTTTCTTACATGTACATCACAGTACATGTATACAAACACACCTTTTCCTACATACAGTACAAGTCAAATAAGTTGTAGGATAACCACTATAAACTTAACCTTTGCAGTTTTTTTTGGAATTCCAGGAAATTCCGGGAAATAATATGGGTCTTTTTCATGTCCGGAAACCCTGAAAATCCAGGGAATTCCATAGAATATCAATTCAAGAGAATCAAGAAAACTAGGATTCTACGGTATTGGTCACCCTGGAATTCCAATGACGTCCAGAGAATTCTGGGTTACAACCCTTTACCTAACATGAAAAGCAGACGACACTTGCAAACAAAATTTTTGAATAACTAATTTTTATTCAATTTTTGTCTCAAAAACTTAGGTTGACCCCTCATTGGAGCAAGCTTAACGAGCTCATTCCAAAGAGGGGTCATAACCTGTGTTTTTGTGACGAAAAATGAAAAAAATAAAGGAAATGAATTGACGATTTTTGTGAATAGCATTGGCCAATTTTGGCCATTACATTGGGTAAAGGGTTAAACAAACCTGCGTGAGTAAAAATTCCTGAATTTCCAGATTTCCAGGAATTCAACTGACATTTCATTGTTAACAAAATTCCCGATTTTTGCAAATTTCCAGACTACTGTTTTATTTTGTGAGAACAGAATAATTCTGGGTTTCCTGGAATTCAATATTTGTTACAAATTAAATAATATAATTAAAGTTCACAGACTGATAAATTCACACCTCAGTAATGCAATTTTTTGCAGCTGATTGGATCAAGAATCTCTTGAAATGATGGACATATTATTTTTTTTAACTGTTTACCTAATTTAACAGAAGATGACACCTGCCATTCTTTTAGCTCATTGCACTGAGATTGCTACAAATATGGATGTTTCATGGTACATGTACTTATAGGCACACTATATTTGAGAAAAATTTATCCTTAGAGGAATTTCATAAAACATACAGAGAGACGTACAGTATTATAGAAATGCATTCACGATTCAATATTAAAAAGGGAATGACTTTTGGGAAAACAAGCTAGAATCAGGAATTATAAATTCATCTGATGAAACCACCCATGAAATGTATTGAAGTGAGAAACAAAGATTTTGATGAAACAAATTGTTGAACAGTTAATATTTCCTCTACCTTTATCCGTTAGGCTCTGAAGATTATTGTTTATTAATTAGAAGTGTATTGTCAAGTTGAAAAATTGAAAACTCACACGCATAAGTTTATTTCCTTTCAGAATATTCTCTTCACCAAACATACAACATGGCACAGGCTTGGCAATTTCAGGAGAGCGATTTTGTAGCTCTCCTTACTGCCCTCCTGAAAGAATTAAGGAGAGCGAAAAATTGCCCTCCTAAATATTTTGGTCTGGGATGATTGAGATTACATGTATTATGCTCACATTAAATTTTTGTTGTAAAGCAAAAATGTAATTTAACTTCGAAGTCACATAACATCACGTAATTTCATTTTGAAAGTGGTTTAGTGGTAAAAGGTAATGGCTGCAACTGTGTTTGGATATGTACTTTGTATACCCAAAACGCAGTTGCAATCATTTGAAGCAAAATGGGTCACAGCAATATTTTTTTTTCTGTCTGTTTCAAGTTTAACAACTGACATCACAGTTTGAGGGGTAATTATTCAGGGAATATTGACACTATAATATACTACCATTACTACTATCCTGTCACTTGAAGCACTTGCACCAGGATGTGACTGTAGATTCAAGCAGACCCGTTGTCCAAGAAAGTCATACGCCTACCACTACCACCTTCAACCCCCTTGGGGGGTTGAAGGTGGTAGTGGTAGGTGTATGACTCTCTTGGACAACAGGTCTGGGCACACACACAGGTCTTGTCAAGTGTGTGTTCGGTTGCTGAGTGAGACATCTAGATGTCTAAGAGATTTCGCTTTACCTTAGTAAAGTTAATAAAATCACTGATGTAGTCTGTTGGTTTCAGTTTCAATGAGTTTGTTCAACTGGATACTTAAAATGCTGTGTAAAGCTAATTGCTCTCCTAAGCTGATTGAGGAGAGCGATTTTTTGCCCTCCTGCATTTTTCAGAATGCCAGGCCTGATGGCAGAGATGTGAAACTTTTCCCTTCAATTTTAAATTATCCAATGGGGACATGACATAAATATACATAATATATTTCTACTCCAACGGAGTAAAAATTCCAGACTTTTCCAGAAAACCAGGAATTTAAAACAGTCGTCAGATGCTTTTTATGAGAAATCCTGATTTTTCTGGGAAATCAGGAATTTAAAATCAGGAAAAATACAGGAATTCTCTGGAAAAGTGTGTTCACAAATAATTACTTCTTTTTCTTGATTTTTTCAAGCTTTGTCTTGATTATTCTCCCAGAATTCCCTGGAATTCCTGAAAAACTGGAATAAAATTCACACAGGTATGTATCTTTCTCTTCCTACACTGATAAGACCAGAAGCTGACATCATTTTCTGGAAAGCTCTAACATGTATACATGTATTTCGACCACAAAATTATGGGAGTCGTGCAAAATACGACAATAAGTACATCCTTTTCTCTCAGGTGCCCTAGAAATTAATTACAGCTGTAATCTGTGACTGTGAATCACGACAATTTTAATATCATGTCGGACATTGACTCGAGAAACAATATTAGCCGATGACTTTTCTTAGATCTTGAGTGAAGATATCATGGACCTGGGATATTCATGTAATAGTCGCTTGCACAGTAGTGTAGTTTATTTTGCAGTTATTCTACAATTTATTTTGACTTGTACTGTACAGGATTTTTGTGGTCTTGCTGGTGGTAATTAAAGTACCTTAGCAGTGGATTCTAGTGAAGTCCTGGCTGCCTGTATAGGCCTGTACAGTGGAACCCTGTTAATTGAATAGACACTTTGCCAATGAAAATTATTCAATTAAAATGAGTATTCAATTAACGGACTGTGTCACTTTCCTGTATTCTAGAGATAAACTTAGCATTTACTCTATTATATCTTATTTGACAGAGCTCCATGACCTCTTTCAAACACGTTATAAAGTTTAAATGCCTGAATTGGATGTACTGAGGCCTAATAGATCTATAAACAAACGAAAACTGGGGGAGAGTCAAGGTAATTTCTCGACAGGTTACAAGATTTTTTATTCAAAATTAACAGGATTATATAACCTATATTCAATTAACAGGTCAGATTTGTACTGCAGGTATGGTAAATGGTTTTGTGTTGGGAAATTGTATTCAATTAACAGGGTTATTCAGTTAAGAGATATCCAATTTAGTGGTCTCCACTGTATAGACTTCACTTGTTACCACTGTTAAGTCTCAGTGTTAAATTATTATGAGAAAGCAAACAATAAACAGAATTCTCCAGATCTTTAAGGACACTTTTAGAATCTGTGACATGAATCAAATGAACATTATGCAAGAATCAAAGTTCACTGCGAGAATCATTTGCACAAATCAATTCTATTGTCGCATGAATATTTAGTCGTGATAGGAAGCTGGAAAATCGGTAGTCAAGTTTGTTGTATGAACAAATAGCAGTCGTTATGAAAACAAGAAATTGATACTTAATAATAACCAACATCTTGTTTTGACTTGTGACGTGCCATGTACAGTTAAAACTAGAAGTCCTGTCATGAAATGTGCACAAATAGCATGTCGATCTGCATGTTAATCTACACGTTATGACCATAGTAAGGCTATCAAATTCTGTACATATGGCCTGTGCACAAGTAATGTTTCAGCCAATGGACCTCCAGGTAACCCGGAGGTCCATTGGCAGAAACATTGCATGTGTTTGCTATGAGTAACCAGGAGAACCTGCCGTGCTTTGGATGCCATATGATATAGCAATTGCGTGTAATTCCTACATGCAGTTAAGCCTAGATAAGCACACAGTTCATGACAGGACTTCTAGTTTTAACTGTATAAACCTACAATGCAGATAATCTATTCAGTTCATTACCTCCATCAGTAACATTATAATGACAAGACAATATTTTCACACTCAATGATCTCATCTATTTACAGATTGTAGTTCAAGTACAGAATATATGATGATCTATATACAAAATCACTGATAACTCAACAACATGAAGTTTGCTGAGCACCTTGGAGCTCATATCACTCCAGAATGGCGTAAACAGTACATCCAGTATGAGGTTAGTATAGAATATATGTTATATATACAAAATCACTGATAACTCAACAACATGAAGTTTGCTGAGCACCTTGGAGCTCATATCACTCCAGAATGGCGTAAACAGTACATCCAGTATGAGGTTAGTATAGAATATATGTTATATATACAAAATCACTGATAACTCAACAACATGAAGTTTGCTGAGCACCTTGGAGCTCATATCACTCCAGAATGGCGTAAACAGTACATCCAGTATGAGGTTAGTATAGAATATATGTTATATATACAAAATCACTGATAATTCAACAACATGAAGTTTGCTGAGCACCTTGGAGCTCATATCACTCCAGAATGGCGTAAACAGTACATCCAGTATGAGGTTAGTATAGAATATATGTTATATATACAAAATCACTGATAATTCAACAACATGAAGTTTGCTGAGCACCTTGGAGCTCATATCACTCCAGAATGGCGTAAACAGTACATCCAGTATGAGGTTAGTATAGAATATATGCACAAAATCACTGATAACTCAACAACTTGAAGTTTTCTGAGCACCTTTGCACTCATTACTCCTGATTAGCGTAAACAGTACATCCAGTATGAGGTAAGTATAGAATATATGTTATATGTACAAAATCACTGATAACTCAACAACATAAAGTTTTCTGAGCACCTTGGAGCTCATATCACTCCAGAATGGTGTAAACAGTACATCCAGTATGAGGTAAGTGTAGAATATATGATATATGTACATAGTCACTGACAACTCAAAAATATGAAGTTTTCTGAGCACCTTGGTGCTCATATTACTCTGGAATAGCGTAAACAGTACATCCAGTATGAGGTTAGTATAGAATATATGATGATATGATATAAAACAATCACTGATAACTCAAAAACATAAAGTTTTCTGAGCACCTTTGCACTCATTACTCCTGATTGGCGTAAACAGTACATCCTGTATGAGGTTAGTATAGAATATATGTTATATGTACAAAATCACTCATCAGATTGGCGTAAACAGTACATCCAGTATTGCATTAGTGTAAAATATATGATAAATATACATAGTCACTGATAACACCTTAGCGCTTATTACTCCAGATTGGCGTAAACAGTACATCCAGTATTGCTTTAGTATAAAATATATGATAAATATACATAGTCACTGATAACACCTTAGCGCTCAGTACTTCAGATTGGCGTAAACAGTACATCCATTATTGCATTAGTATAAAATATATGATAAATATACATAGTCACTGATAACACCTTAGCGCTCATTACTCCAGATTGGCGTAAACAGTGCATCCAGTATTGCTTTAGTATAAAATATATGATAAATATACATAGTCACTGATAACACCTTAGCGCTCATTACTCCAGATTGGCATAAACAGTGCATCCAGTATTGCATTAGTATAAAATATATGATAAATATACATAGTCACTGATAAAACCTTTGCGCTCATTACTCCAGATTGGCGTAAACAGTACATCCAGTATTGCTTTAGTATAAAATATATGATAAATATACATAGTCACTGATAACACCTTAGCGCTCATTACTCCAGATTGGCGTAAACAGTACATCCAGTATTGCTTTAGTATAAAATATATGATAAATATACATAGTCACTGATAACACCTTAGCGCTCATTACTCCAGATTGGCGTAAACAGTACATCCAGTATTGCATTAGTATAAAATATATGATAAATATACATAGTCACTGATAACACCTTAGCGCTTATTACTCCAGATTGGCGTAAACAGTACATCCAGTATTGCTTTAGTATAAAATATATGATAAATATACATAGTCACTGATAACACCTTAGCACTCATTACTCCAGATTGGCGTAAACAGTACATCCAGTATTGCTTTAGTATAAAATATATGATAAATATACATAGTCACTGATAACACCTTAGCGCTCATTACTCCAGATTGGCGTAAACAGTACATCCAGTATTGCTTTAGTATAAAATATATGATAAATATACATAGTCACTGATAACACCTTAGCGCTCATTACTCCAGATTGGCGTAAACAGTACATCCAGTATTGCGTTAGTATAAAATATATGATAAATATACATAGTCACTGATAACACCTTAGCGCTCATTACTCCAGATTGGCGTAAACAGTACATCCAGTATTGCTTTAGTATAAAATATATGATAAATATACATAGTCACTGATAACACCTTAGCGCTCATTACTCCAGATTGGCGTAAACAGTACATCCAGTATTGCATTAGTATAAAATATATGATAAATATACATAGTCACTGATAACACCTTAGCGCTCATTACTCCAGATTGGCGTAAACAGTACATCCAGTATTGCTTTAGTATAAAATATATGATAAATATACATAGTCACTGATAACACCTTAGCGCTCATTACTCCAGATTGGCATAAACAGTACATCCAGTATTGCATTAGTATAAAATATATGATAAATATACATAGTCACTGATAACACCTTAGCGCTCATTACTCCAGATTGGCGTAAACAGTACATCCAGTATTGCTTTAGTATAAAATATATGATAAATATTCACAGTCACTGATAACACCTTAGCGCTCATTACTCCAGATTGGCGTAAACAGTACATCCAGTATTGCATTAGTATAAAATATATGATAAATATACATAGTCACTGATAACACCTTAGCGCTCATTACTCCAGATTGGCGTAAACAGTACATCCAGTATTGCTTTAGTATAAAATATATGATAAATATACATAGTCACTGATAACACCTTAGCGCTCATTACTCCAGATTGGCGTAAACAGTACATCCAGTATTGCATTAGTATAAAATATATGATAAATATACATAGTCACTGATAACACCTTAGCGCTCATTACTCCAGATTGGCGTAAACAGTACATCCAGTATTGCGTTAGTATAAAATATATGATAAATATACATAGTCACTGATAACACCTTAGCGCTCATTACTCCAGATTGGCGTAAACAGTACATTCAGTATTGCATTAGTATAAAATATATGATAAATATACATAGTCACTGATAACACCTTAGCGCTCATTACTCCAGATTGGCGTAAACAGTACATCCAGTATTGCTTTAGTATAAAATATATGATAAATATACATAGTCACTGATAACACCTTAGCGCTCATTACTCCAGATTGGCATAAACAGTACATCCAGTATTGCATTAGTATAAAATATATGATAAATATACATAGTCACTGATAACACCTTAGCGCTCATTACTCCAGATTGGCGTAAACAGTACATCCAGTATTGCTTTAGTATAAAATATATGATAAATATTCACAGTCACTGATAACACCTTAGCGCTCATTACTCCAGATTGGCGTAAACAGTACATCCAGTATTGCTTTAGTATAAAATATTTGATAAATATACATAGTCACTGATAACACCTTAGCGCTCATTACTCCAGATTGGCATAAACAGTACATCCAGTATTGCATTAGTATAAAATATATGATAAATATACATAGTCACTGATAACACCTTAGCGCTCATTACTCCAGATTGGCGTAAACAGTACATCCAGTATTGCGTTAGTATAAAATATATGATAAATATACATAGTCACTGATAACACCTTAGCGCTCATTACTCCAGATTGGCGTAAACAGTACATCCAGTATTGCTTTAGTATAAAATATATGATAAATATACATAGTCACTGATAACACCTTAGCGCTCATTACTCCAGATTGGCGTAAACAGTACATCCAGTATTGCGTTAGTATAAAATATATGATAAATATACATAGTCACTGATAACACCTTAGCGCTCATTACTCCAGATTGGCGTAAACAGTACATCCAGTATTGCTTTAGTATAAAATATATGATAAATATACATAGTCACTGATAACACCTTAGCGCTCATTACTCCAGATTGGCGTAAACAGTACATCCAGTATTGCTTTAGTATAAAATATATGATAAATATACATAGTCACTGATAACACCTTAGCGCTTATTACTCCAGATTGGCGTAAACAGTACATCCAGTATTGCATTAGTATAAAATATATGATAAATATACATAGTCACTGATAACACCTTAGTGCTCATTACTCCAGATTGGCGTAAACAGTACATCCAGTATTGCGTTAGTATAAAATATATGATAAATATACATAGTCACTGATAACACCTTAGCGCTCATTACTCCAGATTGGCATAAACAGTACATCCAGTATTGCATTAGTATAAAATATATGATAAATATACATAGTCACTGATAACACCTTAGCGCTCATTACTCCAGATTGGCGTAAACAGTACATCCAGTATTGCGTTAGTATAAAATATATGATAAATATACATAGTCACTGATAACACCTTAGCGCTCATTACTCCAGATTGGCGTAAACAGTACATCCAGTATTGCGTTAGTATAAAATATATGATAAATATACATAGTCACTGATAACACCTTAGCGCTCATTACTCCAGATTGGCGTAAACAGTACATCCAGTATTGCTTTAGTATAAAATATATGATAAATATACATAGTCACTGATAACACCTTAGCGCTCATTACTCCAGATTGGCGTAAACAGTACATCCAGTATTGCGTTAGTATAAAATATATGATAAATATACATAGTCACTGATAACACCTTAGTGCTCATTACTCCCGATTGGCGTAAACAGTACATCCAGTATTGCTTTAGTATAAAATATATGATAAATATACATAGTCACTGATAACACCTTAGCGCTCATTACTCCAGATTGGCGTAAACAGTACATCCAGTATTGCATTAGTATAAAATATATGATAAATATACATAGTCACTGATAACACCTTAGCGCTCATTACTCCAGATTGGCATAAACAGTACATCCAGTATTGCATTAGTATAAAATATATGATAAATATACATAGTCACTGATAACACCTTAGCGCTTATTACTCCAGATTGGCGTAAACAGTACATCCAGTATTGCTTTAGTATAAAATATATGATAAATATACATAGTCAGTGATAACACTCTACGAGCTAAGGTTTAGTATGTCTACAAACTAAGGTTTTGGCCTTCTATGAGCTAATCTGATTCAAGTTTATCCAATTTGGGTTCCTGGGTTAATATTTGGGCTCTCAGTTGAAGGCCAGAGTTTAACTTAGTGCAGTATGAATGAATTTCTTTAAAAATCTTCTTCAGATTCTCCAGTAAGAATCCTTTCATATTTGGTATACAACATCTCTAGGGGTGTCAAGTTCTAGTTTGTTCAAAGTGGGTCCCTGGGTTAATATTTGGGCTCCCTATGGTAGCCAAAATTTTAACCTTATGCAATATAGGAAATTTCTTTTTCAGATCCACCAGTCTGAATGCTTTCATATTTGGTATACAACATCTGGGGGAGGTCAGATCTAAGTTTGTTCACATCAAGTCCTTGGGTTAATATTCGGGCTCCCTATTAGAGCCTGAATTTTAACTTAGTCCAATATAAGAAATAATCTTCAAAAATCTGCTTCTTGAGATACAATCAGAATCTTTCGATCCTTTGAGGGTTTAGATTCAGTTTGTTCAAATAAAGTGTCTGGGTTGATATTTGTGTTCCCTATGGTGGGGAGGGGGGGGAGGGGTGGTCAAATTTTAACATAGTGCAAAATTGGTAATATTCTCAAAATCTTTTTCTCCAGAACCACCAGTTAGAATCTTTTGATATTTCGTATACAACATCCTTCAAGTCAAGTCCTTAGGTTGATATTTGGACTCCCAAGTTTTTCGTTATTGAAAATCTGGGCATTATTTCTGTTGTTGCATCCCAATAGAAGAAAAAGGTCATCTGGCATGGACAGCAAAGTTTTAAATAATTAAATGACTTCGTTCCTCTGTTATGTTAACTAGCCATAGATGGTAATTAAATCCTTCTTTAAACAACTTTGGTCAGGTGAATGCCTAAGGCCCCATGGGGCCTCTTGTGTTTGTTTCAGATAGTTTTACGGGTGGAGGAGGTTGGAGGTTTTGACTCTGAGCAAGTTTGAATTGGTTCAATTCCTAGTGAATAAAACAGATTTTAGTACGGTGTGGGTCAGCCATCCTTTGTACCCACTTTGAGCAGTTTTTTTTAGTTTTGTTTTTAGCTCATCTTGACAAAGTCAAGCTGAGCTAATCTCATCTCTCTCCGTCCATCGTCCGTCTGTCGTCCATTGTCCGTCGTCTGTCAACACCATGTGTTGGTCTTCTCCTCCAAAGCCACTGGGCCAATTCAAATGAAAGTTTGTGTGAGTGATGGTCCCAAAGGGTCATTGCATTTTTGTTCAACTCAACATACCCAGCCTCATAGGGAGGGAGTGGGGAAAAAGCTTCAAAATATTTTTAAAATCTTCTTCTTATGAACCAGTGTGTACAGTGACGTGATATTTGCTATGGAGCTTCCTTTTGAGGTGTAGAATCAAATTTGTTCGTGAAGCAATATTTGTCTTTGTATTGGGAGGGGTAAGATTTTTGGCCCCGCCAAAAATTTATATTTTCTGAACCGATGGCTCCGGTTTGAACCAAATTTGGTATGTGGTATTATTGGGTCATAAGTACTTGACCCGTGCAAAAAAAATAAATTCCCACAACCCCTTTGGAACCCTGGGAGCTAAAAATAGAAATATTTTCAAATGCCTATATTTCCCAAACCACACGGAACAGAGAGCTGTTATTTGGTATGAAGCATCCTTAGGCCCAGTAGAATTGAATGGTAAATAGAAATTGCCATCAGTTATGTTAGGGTGTTCTGTAATGGGCATCGAAAAAATGCTGAGTCAGCATATTTACAAAATTTTTTAAAAATTTTTTCTCCAGAACCAATTATCCGAATCAGATACACAGATACATGTTTGTTAAAATAAAGCCCATTGGTTCATATTTGGACTCATTGCAGGAGCCCAAATTTTTTACATAGGGTAATATGGGGAATATTCTTTAAAAATCTTCTTCTTCAGAACCACCAGTCAGAATCTTTTAATGTTTGATATACATCATTGTTATGAGGGTCAGATTCAAGATTGTTCAAATGAAGTCCCTAGGTTAATATTTGGGCTCCTACGGAAGCCCAAATTTTAACTTTGTTCAATATTTTTAAAAATCTTCTTCTTCAGTTCCACCAGTCAGAATGCTTTCATATTTGGTATACAACATCTCTAGGGGGGTCAGATTCGAGTTTGTTCAAATCAGATCCCTAGGTGTATATTTGGGCTCACTATGGTAGCCCAAATTTTTACTTAGTGCGATATGAGGAAATTTCTTTAAAAATATTCTACTTCAGATCCACCAATCGGGCTTTCATATTTGGTATACAACATCTCTAGGGGAGGGGGGGGGGGGGGGAGAGATTCCAGTTTGTTCAATTCGAGTGCCTGGGTTAATATTTGGGCTTCATATGGGAACCTGAAATTTAATTTAGTACAATAAGGGGGGGGGGGGGGGAGGGGCAGATTCAAGTTTGTTCAAATCGGATCCATAGGTTAATATTTGGGCTCACTATGGTAGCCCAAATTTTAACTTGGTGCAATATGAAGAAATTTCTTTAAATTTCTCTTCTTCAGATCCAACAGTCAGAATGCGTTCATATTTGGTGCACAACATCTCTAGGGAAGTCAGATTCAACTGTGTTCAAATCGAGAGCCTGGGTTAACATTTGGGGTCCCTATGTTAGCCGGAATTGGCCATTTTGCTGAAGAATTAAAAATCTTGTATTCAGTACCTTCTAGAGGTGTGTAACTAAGATTAATCCACATAGGTTGTATCAAGGGGCTTCATTAGGGAGCTCTACATTTTACATTATGATCGACTGAAGAAAAGGCATGATGCCCAGGTTATTTTTGTCACTCCTGAGGAACTCAAGGATTGACAGTGTAGCATATGGATATGGAATGTAGACTCATTCTTGAACTCTGTATATATTGTGTTTTCTTCAAAGCCCTGTGGAGCCTCTTGTTTTTTATCTGATTTTGTTCTGCATACTTTACATTAATTTTGTAGAATCAATAATAATGCGATCGGAAAAGTTGCAGTAATAAAAACATTGGCATTCCCCATTTCAATACATTCCCTCACTGTCCTCCCGAACCCATTAGACTGTCTACTGGACGAAATTCAAAATATATTTTTTATCTTTCTTTGGTCCAACAAAAACGATAAAATTAAAAAAAAAAAATGTTGATCAATTTAGTTGAAAATGGGGGTTTCAAGTTTCCTCACGTAAAAACATTTTGCCACTCCTTGAAAATAGTTTGGGTTAAGATATTAATAGATCCCGAATTCATTGCCCAATGGAAATTACTAATTCTGGACTATTTTGAAGAATATGGGGGAGACAAGATGTGGTTTCTGACGAAAAGAGGGATCCAGAAAATTGCACAAAGTATGGACCCTTTCTGGAAAAATGTACTTTTCTCATGGTCACTTCTTAAAAAGGGTGAACCCACAATCCCGAGCGAGGTCCAATCGCAGCCTCTCTTCTATAGTGATTTTATAAAAATAGAAGGCAAAGCCGCAAACCCTTTTTTTATGGGGAGTGGGTCAGGATGGGGGTCTTCTTTATAAACGATATAGTCAACAATGAAAGACACACTATTGATTTTGATGAATTTCTGATGAAATATGACCTCGATATACCATTCACCACCTATTTAGGGGTGGTCGGGGGGGGGGGGGTGTGGTGGCTCAGTTGGTAGGGGTGCAGACTGCAAGCCGAGAGGTCCTCGGTGCGAATCCCGCCTGCGGCAACCGCGTTGTGTCCTTGGGAAAGACACTTCACCCCAAGTGCCCACGTGGGGGCACGGTGACGCTGTGTACTAAGGCGTACTGCACGTCGATGATGCACCTGTCTTCAACCAATGCTAACCCTGCCTGTGTGGAGTTGGTATGTTGGGGAGCTGACAGTTGCTCGCTGTTGCTCGGTGGTTCTCTCTGGGTACTCCGGCTTCCTCCACCCATGAAACTGTCACGGTCATGGTTAGCCATTGTGCAGAAATATGTGACCTTAAACACCAATAAATAAATATTAGGGGTGGTCAGTGCTATACCGAGATTATGGAAAAGAATTTTGCACAACATCTTGAGACTTGATAATGTCACTGTCCCAAATGTCGAGGACATTAAATCCTGTACAAAAGCAAATCGGCATTTTTACCCCGTATTTCTGGAAAAAGTATCACCTATTCACACTCCAAAAAAATGGATTACAGTTCTGAAGAAAAATATACCTCACAGCGATTGGCAACACATTTATAGACAAACATTTAAAGCAACAGACGATACATATTTACAGTCCATGCAATTTAAAATCAGTAACATAATTTTGTTTACAAACTCTCGTCTCTATAAATGCGGTTTATCAGAAACAGAACTCTACTACTTCTGTGGAAATGTGAAGGAGACTATTACTCACTTATTTTTCGAGTGTTGTTTTTCGAAAACAGTTTTAGTGAGAT
The DNA here is from genome assembly GCA_031216915.1 of Pictodentalium vernedei. Lineage (NCBI taxonomy): Eukaryota > Metazoa > Mollusca > Scaphopoda > Dentaliida > Dentaliidae > Pictodentalium > Pictodentalium vernedei. The sequence goes on along the minus strand of CM062291.1, from coordinate 489,001,104 downwards.
TAGTAGAACGTATTGACGACAGCCTACCATTGAATTCACATTTAGCCGTAACTGAACGTGAAATTATTTTAGGCCCCTCCTCCCAACTTGACCAACCCATAGTTTGGAGCACATGCCTCCTTATATACAAAAAGTACATCTACAGCTGTAGCCATAAAAATACACCTCCCGACTTCTCAGGTTTTCTAGGCATTATAAAACTCTACAGAAATATTGAACTGTACTCAACATATATCTACCCAATCGACAAGGCAGTTCTTATTGAGGAGAAATGGAACTTTTTGATTAATTGAAATGTAGTGCTTTAATTTTCTAATCTTCTATATTCTGTGTATTTTAACTATTTCTATGCAACATGTATTTTCGCCAAATGTTTTTAATAAAACAAAAAAAACAACAAAAAAATAAAATAATAATGGGATCCTTTTATTTTTAGATGATGAAGGATGAACTGTATGCTGCTCAGGAACAAGCTCCATCACCAGAAGGTTAGATATTTTTTATAATTCAAGGTTTACATTAGGGTTGTTAGGAACTAGTTAAAACACGCTATTAATTGAAAATAAAATATGTTTTCAGTTTTGGAATTCACTTAAAAAAGCAATGAGGGGTGTAAAAGTGAGTTTGAATGCTTTTGAGAATATAGTTTTGGCCGGTTTTGGACATTACTTTGGGTAGAGAGTTGATTTAGATAAAATTTACACTAAAGCTGTACAGTGCACACAGTTAGTTACTCAGTTAATAATAAATATTTTTATAACCAGAAAGTGTGACTAACCCTGTACAGTGCACAAGGTTAGTTACTCAGTTAATAATAAATATCTTTATGACCTAAAAGTGTGACTAACCCTGTACAGTGCACATGGTTAGTTACTCAGTTAATAATAAATATTTTTATAACCAGAAAGTGTGACTAACCCTGTACAGAGCACAAGGTTAGTTACTCAGTTAATAATAAATATTTTTATAACCAGAAAGTGTGACTAACCCTGTACAGTGCACACGGTTAGTTACTCAGCTAATAATAAATATTTTTATAACCAGAAAGTGTGACTAACCCTGTACAATGTACACGGTTAGTTACTAAGTTAATAATAAATATTTTTATAACCAGAAAGTGTGACTAACACTGTACAGTGCACATGGTTAGTTACTCAGTTAATAATAAATATTTTTATAACCAGAAAGTGTGACTAACCCTGTACAGTGTACACGGTTAGTTACTCAGTTAATAATAAATATTTTTATAACCACAAAGTGTGACTAACCCTGTACAGTGCACACAGTTAATTATAAATATTTTTATAACCAGAAAGTGTGACTAACCTTGTACAGTGCATACGGTTAGTTACTCAGTTAATTATAAATATTTTTATAACCAGAAAGTGTGACTAACCCTGTACAGTGCACATGGTTAGTTACTCAGTTAATAATAAATATTTTTATAACCAGAAAGTGTGACTAACCTTCAATTTTATTTGTTGATTTTCCTTTTCTAACAGTTTTTTTGTCATGATAACTACCATATTTATTCTATTTATTGGGACAGATAAAAATAATTATTTTCACTGGTGTCCCAATTCTTAGAAAATAGGGAAAGAACACAGCCTGGTCTTGATTTGATGCTTAATAATGTTGTGTGTGATTCGTTTTCCATGACTATATATGAAAATCGCCGTCCAATTTACTAGCGATTGGCCAACTGGAAACAAATCTCCTGAATGTCCCAAACTTATTAATTTATGATTAGATGTGTACATTTTATTCCATTCAGTGTGAAATATGTGGGGTATGTTCTATAATTGGCGTCAGGTATTTTTGTATACACTTCAATGTCCCGATACCAACCAGCCACAATACCTTGCAGTGATTGGTCAATGCCTCATTGATTTTATTTTATGTCATCGGGCACATGCATATGTCTACTGTCAGCGATTCTTAGGTCCACTGTCAAGGAAAGTGTCTCGTTGCATGGGTAATTATTTATGAAACCGATTAGATTATAAGGTCTCTTTTCATTAATTTACTGTAACATAAACTGAAATGAATTGAGAGCATCTCGCCCCGTTGATTGCATACATAAACATTGAATAAAGGGAAATCACTCCAGCCTGTTATGATAAAAGTTAACACCTTATCGAAACAATGTCTGCTTTCTAATATTTGCTGTACAAAAACAAATTTTAAAATTATTCGAATGAAGCGATTTGCGACCCACATTCCAATTCAATTTTACTTGTGTTAGAATGGGACATATACGTTATTCTGTTTGTTGACAGGGGACATGGTCTCGCGTTCCCTGCACGAAACATATGTTCAACCTCGGATGATGCCTCGGTTGAATACAAATTTCATGCAGGGAACGTGAGACCATGTCCCCTGTCAACAAACAGAATAACTTATATTATCAAAAGCATTTGCTGAGAATTATTTATTTATTGGTGTTTAAGGTCACATACTTATGCACAATGGCTAATCGTGACCATGACAGTTTTATGGGTGGAGGAAGCTGGAGTACACCCAGAGAGAACCACTGAGCATCAATGAGCAACTGTCAGCTCCTCAACATTCTAACTCTGTTCAAGCTCCTTTCAAGCAGGGTTACATCGGTTGAAGACATGTGCACCACTGACGTGCAGTATGCCTTAGTACACGGTGTAATCGTACCCCCATATAGGCAACCAGGATAAAGTGCCTTGCCCAAGGACACAATGCAGGTCGTCCTGGATGGGGATTGAACTCGGGACCTCCAATAGTCTACCAACCGAGCCACTGCACTCACGTTCACTGAGAATAAAATGTAGAAATTTTAATTAGACTGAATTTACATTTGGACAGATATTTAACTGGCTCTACTGAAAAGTGCTGATAGCCACTTTACAGTTAAAACTAGAAGTCCTGTCACGAATAGTGCGCTTATCTAGGCTTAATTGTGTGTTGGAATTGCGCGCAATTGCCATATCGAATGGCATCCACAGCACGGCAAGTTCTCCTGGTTACTCATAGCAAACACAAGCAATGTTTCTGCCAATGGACCTCCGGGTTACCCTGAGGTCCATTGGCTGAAACATTGCTTGTGCACAGGACATATGTACAGAATTTGATAGCTTTACTTGGGCCATAACGCGTGCATTAACGCGCATATCAATGTGCTATTTGTGCGCATTTCATGGCAGGACTTCTAGTTTTAACTGTAGTGGCTTTACACTTTATGCATTAGCTCGTGGTTTGTGATGCAGTACAGTTAAAACTAGAAGTCCTTTCATGAATTGTTCACTTATCTAGGCTTAATTGCGCGTGGGAATTGCGCGCAATTGCCATATAGAATGGCATCCAAAGCACGGCAGGTTCTCCTGGTTACTGATTGAAAACACAGGATACCCAGAGGTCCATTGGCTGAAACATTGCTTATGCACAGGCCATATGTACAGAATTTGATAGCCTTACTATGGCCATAAGACGTAGATTAACACGCAGATCGACGTGCTATTTGTGCACATTTCATGACAGGACTTCTAGTTTTAACTGTAGATAAAGAAATGTTTCTATAAAATTGTGCACTCTCCAACAAATAGTAACAAAACAATTATTGATTAACAAAATCTTGCTAAACTAAGACTCCCCTTGCTGTATCTTTGCAAAAAAAACTCATGTTACAAATTAGATTTAAAAAATAATTTAGCACTCTACCAGTTAAAAATTATCCTGTTCTATTACTTCTTTAACTGGTAGAGTGCTGGAAGCCCATATTTGGGCTTTACTCAGAAGTATCGGTACCAACACTTAAAGGCTTCATATTTTGTGCATGTTGTTCATATCATCTTTGAAGTGAAATTATTTAGTCTGTTAGGATTTGCCTTGTTAAATTTATGGGAGACTGCCTATTGTAACAAGCCAAACATATGTGAACAAATTCTGATGACCAAAAATAATTCAGCACTCTACCAGTTTGTAAGTTTATCCTCTCACTGGAAACTAAATTTCTTTCATGTATATTGTGGAAGGAATCTGCAGTTGTTCATTCTTAGTTTGTGGCTTCATTTCATTTATGGATTTTTTTTTCAAACAGTTCTTTGTGGCTTTATTCCTGATCAGTTTCTCCCAACAACATTTATCTATATATTTATGATCAAATGGGCCATATTGGTCCGCCTTAACAATACTGTTTTCTTTTCAACATTCAGTATTTTTGGTTAGTTCCATTACTGGCATAAAGTACTCTTGAACATACAACATCAGGGACCGATCAGGACTATTTAAAATACGCGCTAGACTCGGAGCCTATTTTTTCAATTCATGTGCCAGATTTCAATTTACGGAGTCACACTGCTGTTTGTAACACACACTGCAAGTATGTAATAGCTCTCATCATTTTCATTCAGTACACTATAGCAAATATTAATCTTCACTGTGGTTTCTGATCAAGTCTTGGCTGCCTATTTAGTGAAGATTAATGCTTGGTAATTAAGACTTGAAGTATTAACTTAAGCACTCTACAACAATGATAAATGATAATCATATATATAATACATGTAAGAGTGTCTCTCTCGATTATCCATCGAAAGAATATCAAAATATGATCTGAGAAGTTACGCGCCAACTGAGAAGCCTATTTCTGAGATTTAAGAGCCAGGTCCTGATATTTCAGAACCAAATACGCACTGGAGCATGCTCAGGTCAGTCCCTGCTACATCATAAATAATTGGTTCCAGATGATAACTTGACAATGGTTGAACCCACATTCATGAAACTTCATATGTAGATGGCCTTCATGAGAGGAAGAGGCCTATTTATTTTGGACTCGCTACGTCAAAGGTGAAGGTCATAGTGACCCTGAACATATTAAATCAAAATAATTGGTTTCCATATGATAACTTGATAATGGTTCGACCCACATTCATAAAACTTCATAGGTTGATTGGCATCAGTGAGAGCAAGAAACCTATGTATTTTAGACGCGCTAGGTCAAAGATCAAGGTCACAGTGACCTTGAACATAGTAAATCATAAACAATTGTTTCCGGATGATAACTTGACTATGGTTCAACCCACATTCTTGAAACTTCATATGTAGGTTGGACTTCTTGAGAGGAAGAACCCTATTTATTTTGGACTCACTAGGTCAGTTGTCAAGGTCTTGTTAACCCTGAACATAGTAAATCAAAACAATTGGTTTCCGGATGATAACTTTATAATGGTTCGACCCACTTTCATGAAACTTCATAGGTAGGTTGGCATCAGTGAGAGGAAGAACCCTATTTATTTTGTACTCACTAGGTGAAAGGTCAATTTCACAGTAAACATAGTAAATCATAAACAATTGGTTTCCGGATGATAACTTGATAATGGTTTGACCCTCATTCATGAATCATCATAGGTAGATTGGTCCAGGTGAGTGGAAGACCCCTATTTATTTTGCCTTGGACTCAAACAATTGGTCTCCAGATGATAATTTTACAATGGTTCCACCCATGTTCATAGGTAGGTTGGCATTGGTGCAAGAAAGAGCCCTATTTATTTTAGAATTACTAGGTCAAAGATCAAGGTCACAGTTACCCTTCACATAGTAAATCATAAACAATTGGTTTCTGAACATTAACTTGATAATGGTTCGACCCACTCATGAAACTTCATAGGTAGGTCGGCATAAGTGAGGGGGGGGGGGGGACCTTGTAAAAAGATTGTGTTACAGGGATGTTTGCTGTTCTAACCAACCTCACAGTGACCTTGAACATAGTAAATCGTAAACAATTGTTTCCGGATGATAACTTGACTATGGTCCAACCCCACATTCATGAAACTTCATATGTAGGTTGGCCTCCTTGAGAGGAAGAACCCTATGTATTTTGGAATCACTAGGTCAAAGTTCAAGGTCACGATGACCTTGAACATTGTATATCAAAACAATTGGTTTCCACATGATAACTTTATAATGGTTCGACCCACTTTCATAGATAGAGGTTGGCATCAGTGAGAGGAAGAACCCTATTTTGGACTCGCTAGGTGAAAGGTCAAGGTCACAGTAGCCTTCAACATAGTAAATCCGTAAAACAATTGGTTTCCGGACGATAACTTGATCATGTTTGACCCACATTCATGAAACTTCAAAGGTAGTATGGCCCCTATTTATTTTGGACTCGTTAGGTCAATGGTCAAGGTTACAGTGTCCTTGAACATAATTAATCGTAAACAGTTGGTTTCCAGATGATAATTTGACAATGATTCCACCCACATTCATGAAACTTCATAGGTAGGTTGGCATTGGTGCAAGAAAGAGCCCTATTTATTTTGCACTCACTAGGTGAAAGGTCAAGGTCACAGTAAACATAGTAAATCATAAACAATTGGTTTCCGGATGATAACTTGATAATGGTTTGACCCTCATTCATGAATCGTCATAGGTAGATTTGTCCAGGTGAGTGGAAGACCCCTATTTATTTTGCCTTGGACTCAAACAGTTGGTTTCCAGATGATAATTTGACAATGATTCCACCCACATTCATGAAACTTCATAGGTAGGTTGGCATTGGTGCAAGAAAGAGCCCTATTTATTTTAGAATTACTAGGTCAAAGGTCCCTCACATAGTAAATTGTAAACTACCGGTTTCTGGACAATAAGTTGATAATATTTAAACCCACTTTTGTGCTGTCAGAATTTGACATTGGATCAGTGATCCTATCTGCATTTTTAGCTCAACTTGACAGAGTCAAGCTGAGCTATGGCCATCACTTCTCATCTGTCAGCGCACGTACGTTAGTTTGTACGTACATCCACAATTTCCTTTTGCACACTTCATAGGTCACATTTATGATCAGATCGCTTTGAAACTTGATATGCTTGTTTGGGGTGACCTCTAGTTGGGAGCTATCAATTTTATTCCATTTCCATCAAAAAATGTTGCCGCGGCCAACGTTCTTAGAACTTAGTTTAGTCAGACCTCAATATTTCCCTTTGGCACACCCTAGAGGGCACATTTATGATCGGATTGCTTTGAAACCTGGCATGCTTGTTTGGGGTGACATCTAGATGGGAGCTATCGATTTTCTTCCATTTCCATCAAAAAATGTTGTCGCGGCCGACGTTCTTAGAACTTAGTTTAGCCAGACCTCAATATTTTCCTTTGGCACACCATAGAGGGCACATTTATGATTGGATTGCTTTGAAACTGTAGATGGGAGCTATCGATTTTCTTCCAATTCCGTCCGTCTAAATATGTTGTCGCTGGCAACAATCTTTGAACTTTGTTTAGTCAGACATCAATATATTCCTTTGGCATGCCCTACAGGGCACATTCATGATCAGATCGGTTTGAAACTTTGTATGCTTGTTTGGGGTTTCCTCTAGATGGGAGCTATTGATTTTCTTCAATTTCCGTCAATAAATGTTGCCACTGGCAATGACATTCAATGAACTTAGTAAAAACTTAGTGCAGTTAAGCATCAATATTTCCATTTGACACATCCTGCAGGGCACATTTAAGATTGGATCACTTGCAAACTTGGTGTGCTTGTGTGGGGTGACATCTATATGGGAGCTGTCGATTTTCTTCCATTTCTGTCAAAAAACATTGCCGCTGACCTTTGAACTTAGTTTAGTCAGAACTCAATATTTCCCTTTAACACACCCATGTGACCCTTCAGGGCACATTTATGATCGGATCACTTTGAAACTTGGTATGTGTGTTTGGAGTGACCTCTAAATGTGAGCTATTGCTTTTTCTCATTTCCATAAAAAATTATTGTCATTATACCAGCCTTTGAACTTACTGCATTTGTGCATCAGCTTATCCCTTTTGCACTCTCTGCAGGGTATATTTTTGAATTTCCATAAAAAAAACCATTGCCACAAAGCAATGACCTTTTACGTAGTGCATTTGTGCATTAACATCTTCCTTTGGCATGCCTCAGAGGGCACATTCATTATCAGGTTATTTTGAAACTTTGTTTGCTTACGCAGGGTGACAAAAGATAGGAGCTATTGATTTTCTTTTCATTTCCATCAAAAACTGTTGCTGTTAACAACGACCTTTGCATTTATTGCATTTGTGCATCAACATTCTTTGACGTGGCCTACAGGGCACGTTTATCATAGGATTGTTTTTGAACTTGGTGTGCTCATTAAGTCAAGAACTCTAGATAAGAGCTGTGATTAGCATTCATTTCTGTGAAAAAAGTTGTCATTTACAATAACCTCTGAACATACTGCATTTGTGTATCAACATTCTTCCTTTAGCCAGTCTTACAGTTTACATTTAAAAATGCATGGATTACTCTGACGTTGTACACACACAATTCTGTTATGTTGAAATCTCATCAAATAACATTGGTACCAATGATCTTCAATTTTGCCATTTCATTTATAACTTACCAAGTTCAAGTTTGTCAAATTGAGCTACAGTGTCATTGACACTTTCATTGTATATTTTAAGATTATAACATGTTAATGTTGTATTTTTGTGTATTTAGCTGACTACATTGATGATTATTTCTATAATTAGTGTTTGCAATCTAATATTATTGCGTCTGTGGAGAGTGACCAGTCCACAGCGGCCATACTGTATTCGGTCTACAAATAAATATAAAATTAATAGTAATATGAAAAGTAAAGAGATTTCTTCTTCGTCGAAAATGTCATAGACTGAATAAGAGTCTTAATTAGGGCTGTCACGATTTTTAGCTCAACTTGACAAAGTCAAGCTGAGCTATTGCCATCACTTCTCGTCCGTCCGCGTACGTTAGTACGTACGTCCACACGTACGTCCACAATTTCCTTTGGCACACCTCACAGGTCGCATTTATGATCAGATTACTCTGAAACTGGGCATGCTTGTTTGGGGTGACCTCTAGATGGGAGCTATCGATTTTCTTCAATTTCCGTCAAAAAATGTTGCCGCGGCCAACGTTCTTACAACTTAGTTTAGTCAAACCACAATATTTCCCTTTGGCACACCCTACAGGGCACATTTATGATTTGATTGCTTTGAAACCTGGTATGCTTATTTACGGTGACCTCTAGATGGGAGCTATCGATTTTCTTCCATTTCCATCAAAAAATGTTGCCACGGCCAGCGTTCTTAGAATGTCTAGTCAGACCACAATATTTCCCTTTGTCACACTCTACAGGGCACATTTATGATCGGATTGCTTTGAAACCTGGCATGCTTGTTTGGGGAGGCCTCTAGATGGGAGCTATCGATTTTCGTCGGTTTCTGTCAAAAAATGTTGCCACTGGCAAAAAAAATGACATTGGTACCAATGATCTTCAATTTTGCCATTTCATTTATAACTTACCAAGTTCAAGTTTGTCAAGTTGAGCTACAGTGTCATTGACACTTTCATTTAATTTAGGAATCGAATAATCATCGCAAATAATCGATGATAATCGATTGATCGTACCTAGATGACCCCCCTCTTCTTCTCTTTGAAGTCAATAAAAATGAAGTTCAAGTCAGTTGACCTACCTCAAATAAACAACGAAGACGATCCTCTTTTAGTTACATTCAAAGCTTTGATGTTCTGAACTTTTGAACCATCAGTGTAATAATCAAGACAGGGCGGCAGTTGCGAACTTCGCAACTGCTGACCGGTCTTGATTAATACACTGACGGTTCAAAAGTTCAGAACATCAAAGCTTTGATGAATGTACCTGAAAGACAAATGTTTCCCACAGCTTCTTGAGGTTTAACATCGATGTTCATAACTCTTCACCTTTAGAAACAATATTTTTATCATCAAATTTTCTTTTAGTTATTAAATGTCTAAAATGGGATACAATTTACCGATTACTCGACAACGAAAAATACTAATCGATTTCACCATGACCGATCAACAATCAATTAATCGATTACTCATGACAGCCCTAGACTTAATCCCTGTAGTTACCCCTGGAAGTAGAGCAGTGCTTGTTTACTGTGGTTTATATCCATGTTGCAATCAGGATTAGCATGTCCAGAAATATGAGACTTTAAACATGAAATAAATAAGTGAATAAATAAAATGTAAGGGTCTTTAGAAAAAACATTTATTTTGTTGAAATTGCATAAAATTGTGGCTTTCAGTATACTCAACTCAAAACAGTGTGATGTTTGGAGAAAGTATGCGATGATGATGGAATTTGTCATGATTGGAGAGATAATTGAACTGGTTGTTACAGACCACCTCCCTTCTGTCCATCCATCCAAAACAAATGATTTCCATATGATAACTCGAGTTTGCTTTGATGTATACCTTATAGTCTTGCAACATTACGATCTTTAGGTCAAGTTCTATTTTCACCACTACAGTAAAACCTGTCTTGAGAGACCACTCTCAACACCTGTCTTGAGAGACCACATCTGCCAGCACCGATTGGTTTTACTCTACAATGGACCTGCTATGGGAGACCACCTGTCTTGAGAGACCACTGTGACCTGGTACCAACTTGTATTTTTATGCCATAATGGACTTGTCTTGAGAGACCGCCCCTTTGAAGACCATGACAAAACTTTTTACCTGTTCTGGAATTGGAAAATCCATTGTGGTTACACTAACATAATTAAAAGTATTAAAAGCTCTTAATTGGGTGGCCTCTCAAGACAGTGGTCTCTCAAGACAGGTTTTACTGTATCTTTGTTATCACCTTGGGACAGGAACGCATGTTTTAGGGTGCCTTTGTTATCACTGTGCTATGAGAACAAATATTTTTGTGTTCAGTCAGACCCACTCTGGGACTCAAAAGATTTCTTTTCTAGTTTAGCATCTAACTGTCGCCCACCTTTACAATACTTTACCTATACATTTGTTACAGGCTGCGGTCAGCATTTGTGTACAGACCGTTACAATACTTTATATGAACCTTTGTTATCAGTTCATTACCTAGATGTTTGTCATTGCTGTGTCACATACTATACATGTACATGTCTTACACAAGTTGAGCTACAGTGTCATTGACACTTTCATTTACTTCTAACCATGGCTTATTACACCTTATTGGAAAAAGCTTATCAAGCTTGTTCCATTAATCAGTCATGAGGTATGTTTTGGAGTAGAGAAGTGAAAAAATAAAATTTGAATAGCAAATTTTGTATATAGTCCAGGCACATTAGACATAAAAATGAGAAAGTAAGGAAAAAAATCAGAGAAAGCTGATTTTTTTATATGTTTCCGGGACACACATTGCGGATAAAGTGTGAAAAGTCCCCGCGAATCCGAGTTGAGCTTTTTTAGTTATAGCGTTTTTTTGATGAAAAATTCGACCCAGCTCCATATTTCTCATTCTTATTCGCCTTAGTAGGGTGAGAATCATAAATATCGTGCTGAATTATATTGAGAATACATATCCCCAACAGAAAATGCCAACTTTGTACCAATCCTCACACTCAATGGTGAAATATTCACGAAAATGTACAAAATTACGAAAAAAAAATTTATTGTTTTCATACACACAACGGTACACAATGTCCATTAAATCAAATCTACGACTACTTTGGGAGTTAAATTATATATCAAAAATTGCAGAAAAGCAGTGGCTTTATAATGATATATAACAATAGTCATTTATTCCATAATGAACTGGTGAAACGTGTGAAATATTAACCATACCCCCTAAACTCAAATTCAAACGGCATCGACAATTTACACTGCTCTCATGTTTGCACAAACTGAATGTGAGAAACAGGGACTGAACGTTTGTCCAGTGACGTTTGACCAACCACTTTATATCAAAGCAGTGGAGATTGTGTCTTCGTCAGATAAGTTGACAAAAGTTTTCGTTAGACTCGGCGGCTTCCATATGATTATGTCATATTTAGGGGCAATTGGTTCGATCATGGCTGGTAGCGGCTTGGATGAACTTTGGGGGACTGTTTATGCTGGTGGGTCAATCCATCATTTGATCAGTGGTCATGCATATTCAAGAGCAGTTCGTGCCCATTTGCTAACACAAATTGCCATTACAAAACTTGTGTTTGAAGAAAGCCGAACACTAGATAACATAGACTGCACAGAAGTCAATGAAATATTCTGTGGACTTGCCAGAGGTGACTGTACAACAGCTGACGCTGTCAATCAAGAAAGTGTCAACCATCTACTGTCAAAATTACACGAACTGATCCAGAATGCGTCCGTAGGACGCACAGGAAAGCTTTGGGTACAATACTACGGGCAAATAGGTCTTCTCCAGTTGTTCTTGAGAGCAGAGCGCACAGGCGACTGGGAACTCCACACATATTGTGTTCGCAATATGATTCCAGTATTTCACGCAGGTGGTCATTTTGCATACGCAAAAAGTTCTCATCTCTATTTGCAGCAGATGAATGAGCTAACAGAAATAATGCAACAGGATGATTTGAAGTTGTTCACTGAGAAAGGTTACTTTACCATAAGGTGCTCAGATAAACTCTGGGACGGGATATATTCTGATCAGACCATAGAGCAGTGTTTAATGAGAATGTTCAAGCTCCCAGGTGGTCTCACACATGGCAGGGGAATAACCGATAGCACTGTTGCGAAATGGGTACATGGACTACCTCTTTGCCTTCCGATATGTAATGCTCTCGAAAATTTTGTTCATGTTCACACTGGTCAAGGCGAACAACATCGGGATCTCCGTCAAAGTTCACAATTGACTGATGCCAATGATATCACCAAATTATTGAACTGGCTCAGAGTGCATTCCCCCTTTCAGAATAGAGATCCACTACAATTAGTCTCTATAGCGACCGGGCTTGTGGCCGACGAAACTGTGAACTGTGACCAAGTTCGCAAAATTGGTGAATGTTGCGTATCGAATGTTGTAAGCAAAACGTTCAACAGCATCAAACTGCGACGTGTTGACACTGTGAAGTCTTTCGCATCGATGGCAAATAGCATCAAAGTCCGTGGAAGTAAGGTAGTGATTGACCCCACAATTCTGTTCAACCGCATCACATGTGTTATTCAGTCACAAGCAGAGATGGAAGAGTATCTCAAATATGAACTCGCCCCGAAACCACCAGCATTGTTTGATTCTGCTGGAATGAGGAAGACACAGAAAAGCACGCTCGGTAAGATCCTCAAAACATACGGTTCCGAGCAAACTAAAATCCCAGAACATTCTCTGTTTGTTGTAGATGGTGGATTTTTATTGAGGGCAGTTGTATGGCCTAAACAGTCGTCATATAAAGACATATGTACATCATATTCCAATTATCTAGTGAGACATTTTGGGGCGAACGTCGTGGTTGTTTTTTATGGTTATGCTTGTACAATGTCGACAAAGGGCATGGAACAAGCCTGTAGATCTAAAGACAGGTATTCCATTGATATCAATATCTCACCCGAGTTACCAGCCACCACACCCCAATCCGATTTCCTTGCAAATGCCAAGAACAAAACCCAACTGATCGATCTTCTAATGCAGGAGCTATCTGCTATCAATATTCAGTCCAAGCAGGCCGAGGCTGATGCTGATGTACTGATAGCCGAAACTGCACTTGACATCGCTCAGGGAACAACTTCTCCTGATCTTATACGGGAGTAAAACTGTTTCCTCTCTCGACCAATATAGATATGTCACTTACAAGCGTTATGTAGCAAAATCTAAACTGAATAAACCCATTGACCTAGCCTCACTCCCACCAAGCAGCGATGCTGCACAACAACATGTCTACAGATGTTATCTCCAGGTCCAACAATGGCTGGGCACTTCGCTTCCTCCGACGGATTGGGGGTGGTCGCTAGACAATGGACTTCTTGTACCGACTGCAGCCACAAAGCCATGTGCCCCCGATAACCTACTGAATCTGATCAGTTGTGGTTGCAAGAGTGCTTGTACAAAAAGGTGTGGGTGTAAGAAGGCAAGACTCTCTTGCTCAGGTTTGTGTAATTGCAGTTTCGGATTCTTGTAACAACCACAGAAACACTGTCCTGTCGGAAATTTCTGAGTTCGATGAATAATATGTATATAGGTCATGTCATTTCTGTATATAGCGTTGATAATAGTCAATGTAACTTAATCCATGTTGATCGATTTGTACATTCTGTAAATATTATTTATTGATTTTTGTACATTCTGTAAATATTATTTATTGATCTAATGCTGCCAGACACAGACGTGTCTGTTTGGTCCCAAGCCCGAAAATAGTTGAGTTCTCATGCTGACGAATTTTATGCCAAAAGGGGAACTCGGCCAGAAGCAGAGGAGGTCTTCCATAATGTCTATTTTGTAAGCAATGATAAAAGTCTTCAAATGGTGGTGGATTTTTTATCGTCTGTCCAACTAACATCCCGTTCTGTACTACGACCCTTTGGGCAAATCCGTTAGGAAAATCGTCATTTTTTGCGTAAATCCGATACTTTTTTGTGAATTTTCAATAATTTTTCGCAGAAATTGTCACAGAATGCACATTTTCCTCTAGGTAAATGTATATTAGACATTATGTAGCTCGAAATACGCGTAAACAAAAAATACAGTTGGATCAATTCGAGGTTACAAAGTTCGTGCGATTTTTTTTGATTTTTTTCAAACGCGTTTTCGAAAAAAGGCTGTAGAAAAAAAAGCTCAACTGGGATTTTAGGGGACTTTTGTCTAATCGTTCAGTGACATGTACTCGACAGCTTTCTCCGATTTTTTTCCCTAGTGAAACCTAATGTTCTTGGGCTAATATCACGAGTGCAGATATGGCAGATTCGTTAGGTAAATGGTTAACAAAAAATGGCTCCCACTATTTTGTGTCTAAGTATAGCCACTGCTGAGACAGTCGGGCCGCATGCGTGACATCACTCTAGTTATTTGTTGATTTTCCTTTTCTAACAGTTTTTTTTTGTCATAACTAATCAATATCTTCCCTTTATTTAACCCTTTACCTAACGTAACGGCCAAAACCGGCCAGCGCTATTCTCAAATATCGCCAATTAATTTTCAGTATTTTTTCATTTTTTGTCTCAAAAACATAGGTTATGACCCCTCGTTGGAACGAGCTCATCGAGCTCGTTCCAACGAGGGGTCATAACCTATGTTTTTGAGACAAAAAATAAAAAAAAATAGTTACTCAAGAATTTTTTTGGCAAGTGTTGTCTGCTTTTCATGTTAGGTAAAGGGTTAACAGTATGTTTATTTATGATTAGATGACTACATTTGATTCCACCTTAACAACATATATATTTTCTATTCAATTAATATTAGATTCCAAACGCTAACTATAGGAATAATCATTGAAAATTTAATTGAATTAACGAGGCTCCTGTAACCAGTGCTTCATTAATTGAACTTTTGCTTATTAAGATGTTTATTACCCAGTAAACGCTTTGTATGGACATCACTGCTCACAAGTGGAGTGTGACCAATCCACGGTTGTATGGACATCACTGCTCACACGTGGAGCATGACCAATCCACGGTTGTATGGACATCACTGCTCACACGTGGAGCATGACCAATCCACGGTTGTATGGACATCACTGCTCACACGTGGAGCATGACCAATCCACGGTTGTATGGACATCACTGCTCACACGTGGAGCATGACCAATCCACGGTTGTATGGACATCACTGCTCACACGTGGAGCATGACCAATCCACGGTTGTATGGACATCACTGCTCACACGTGGAGCATGACCAATCCACGGTTGTATGGACATCACTGCTCACACGTGGAGTATGACCAATCCACGGTTGTATGGACATCACTGCTCACACGTGGAGTATGACCAATCCACGGTTGTATGGACATCACTGCTCACATGTGGAGTATGACCAATCCACGGTTGTATGGACATCACTGCTCACACGTGGAGTATGACCAATCCACGGTTGTATGGACATCACTGCTCACACGTGGAGTATGACCAATCCACGGTTGTATGGACATCACTGCTCACACGTGGAGTATGACCAATCCACGGTTGTATGGACATCACTGCTCACACGTGGAGTATGACCAATCCAAGGTGACTGTACTGTATGAGGAATAATCTTTGAAAATCGACTTCTTCAGCGCCTAAGGAAAATCAGCTTCTTCAGAGTCGAAGATCAGACTCCTAATTTGGGGGTGTGGGCAGGTT
Organism: Pictodentalium vernedei; assembly: GCA_031216915.1. Lineage (NCBI taxonomy): Eukaryota > Metazoa > Mollusca > Scaphopoda > Dentaliida > Dentaliidae > Pictodentalium > Pictodentalium vernedei. The sequence continues at coordinate 488,985,084 of CM062291.1, read as the reverse complement.
TGATGGTGCTCAGTCAGTTCAAGTTTGTTAAAGTTGAGGCTCCAGGTTGATATTTAGTCTCCCCACTTCCCGTTATTGAAAATTTTGGCGTTACTTGGGCTCCCCACTTCCCATTATTGAAGATCTTGGCATTAATTTGTGTGATGGTGTCTCAATACCCGGAAAAATCATTGAAAACAGATTGAATATGATTGAATAATTACTTGACTTCAAAATAAGCAACTTTTATCTGCAAAATGAGGTCCCCAGAGGGTGAATTTAGTGATGCTACCCTGCACAGCAGGGTAGCATCACTAAATTTACCCTCTGTGACCCTCAGTCTGAATCAGGGTCTCAAAACTAAACAGAAAGAGGTACCCAGAGGATAAATTGTATGGGATAGTATCATCAAATTCACCCCCCTGGGGACCTCATTCTGCAAATAGCAGACTGCTTATTTTCAGGCCTGTTTATCTGTAGTGTTTACCGGCCATAGATGCAAATTAAATCCTGTAAACAATTTTGTCGGGTGAGTGCCTCAGGCCCCATGGGGCCTCTTATTTTTCTTTACTTTTTGATTCAGTAACTTCTATACAGATTTACACAAACTGGTTCATCCACTGATCAATTAGCTGACATTTTATATTTTACTTTTTGTTTCAGTAACTGATCCTGCTTCTATACAGAGATTCTTTGCAAGATTTGATGAAAAGTTCTTCCAACTTTGTGACAAAGAGCTGGCAAAAATTAATACCTTTTTCTCAGGTAAATTATTTTATTTCATATGGTATTACAACACTCACAGCCTACACATCAGGTTAATGGAATTATTTTCATTCCTTGTTTTCTACAGTTTTACAGAACTGAGAGGTTACAAATCAGGTTAATGGAATAATTTTCATTCCTTGCTTTCTATAGTTTTACAGCAGTGAGAGGTTACACGTCAGGTTAATGGAATTATTTTCATTCCTTCCTTTCTGTGGTTTTCAAAGCAATGAGAGGTTACACATCAGGTTAATGGAATTATTTTTATTCCTAGTTTTCTACAGTTTTTCAGAACTGAGAGGTTACACATCAGGTTAATGGAATAATTTTCATTTCTTGCTTTCTATAGTTTTACAGCATTGAGAGGTTACACATCATGTTAATGGAATTATTTTCATTCCTTTGCTTTCTATGTTTTTACAGCAGTGAGAGGTTACACTCCTGGTTAACTGACAGTATTCTATTGTGTTATCCGAAGGTCTTGAAGTAAAAGCTTAGAGTGGAAATAGAATCGTTTGTTTTATCAATTAAAGTTGTAATGTAGGTTTTATGTTCAGGACACTATTTATACATTAAATTTTAATTGCTTGCATTATGATGTTCCTAAATTCAAGGTAAATGACAAGATCTTTAGTGGTATCAAAATAATTGAACAGAGACTAAAGAGACTGTATGAACATGATTGGATGTGACTGTTACAATACAGAGACTGTATGAACATGATTGCATGTGCCTGTTTGTTAAAATACAGAGACTGTATGAACATAATTGCATGTGACTGTTTGTTACAATACAGAGACTGTATGAACATGATTGCATCTGACTGTTTGTTACAATACTGTGACTGTACGAACATGATTGCATGTGACTGTTTGTTACAGTACTGGGACTGTATGAACATGATTGCATGTGACTGTTTGTTACAATACAGACACTGTATGAACATGATTGCATGTGACTGTTTGTTACAATACAGAGACTATGAACATGATTGATGTGACTGTTTGTTACAATACAGAGACTGTATGAACATGATTGCATGTGACTGTTTGTTACAATACAGAGACTGTATGAACATGATTGCATGTGACTGTTACAATACAGAGACTGTATGAACATGATTGCATGTGACTGTTTGTTACAATACAGAGACTGTATGAACATGATTGCATCTGACTGTTTGTTATAATACAGAGACTGTATGAACATGATTGGATGTGACTGTTTGTTACAATACAGAGACTGTATGAACATCATTGCATGTGAATATTTGTTGCAATACAGAGACTGTATGAACATGATTGCATGTGACTTACAATACAGAGACTGTATGAACATGATTGCATGTGACTGCTACAATACAGAGACTGTATGAACATGATTGCATGTGACTGTTTGTTACAATACAGAGACTGTATGAACATGATTGCATGTGACTGTTACAATACAGAGACTGTATGAACATAATTGCATGTGACTGTTTGTTACAATACAGAGACTGTATGAACATGATTGCATGTGACTGTTACAATACAGAGACTGTATGAACATGATTGCATGTGACTGTTACAATACAGAGACTGTATGAACATGATTGCATGTGACTGTTTGTTACAATACAGAGACTGTATGAACACGATTGCATGTGACTGTTTGTTACAATACAGAGACTGTATGAACATGATTGCATGTGACTGTTACAATACAGAGACTGTATGAACATAATTGCATGTGACTGTTTGTTACAATATAGAGACTGTATGAACATGATTGCATGTGACTGTTACAATACAGAGACTGTATGAACATGATTGTATGTGACTGTTTGTTACAATACAGAGACTGTATGAACATGATTGCATGTGAATATTTGTTACAATACAGAGACTGTATGAACATGATTGCATCTGACTGTTTGTTACAATACTGTGACTGTACGAACATGATTGCATGTGACTGTTTGTTACAGTACTGGGACTGTATGAACATGATTGCATGTGACTGTTTGTTACAATACAGACACTGTATGAACATGATTGCATGTGACTGTTTGTTACAATACAGAGACTATGAACATGATTGATGTGACTGTTTGTTACAATACAGAGACTGTATGAACATGATTGCATGTGACTGTTTGTTACAATACAGAGACTGTATGAACATGATTGCATGTGACTGTTACAATACAGAGACTGTATGAACATGATTGCATGTGACTGTTTGTTACAATACAGAGACTGTATGAACATGATTGCATCTGACTGTTTGTTATAATACAGAGACTGTATGAACATGATTGGATGTGACTGTTTGTTACAATACAGAGACTGTATGAACATCATTGCATGTGAATATTTGTTGCAATACAGAGACTGTATGAACATGATTGCATGTGACTTACAATACAGAGACTGTATGAACATGATTGCATGTGACTGCTACAATACAGAGACTGTATGAACATGATTGCATGTGACTGTTTGTTACAATACAGAGACTGTATGAACATGATTGCATGTGACTGTTACAATACAGAGACTGTATGAACATAATTGCATGTGACTGTTTGTTACAATACAGAGACTGTATGAACATGATTGCATGTGACTGTTACAATACAGAGACTGTATGAACATGATTGCATGTGACTGTTACAATACAGAGACTGTATGAACATGATTGCATGTGACTGTTTGTTACAATACAGAGACTGTATGAACACGATTGCATGTGACTGTTTGTTACAATACAGAGACTGTATGAACATGATTGCATGTGACTGTTACAATACAGAGACTGTATGAACATAATTGCATGTGACTGTTTGTTACAATATAGAGACTGTATGAACATGATTGCATGTGACTGTTACAATACAGAGACTGTATGAACATGATTGTATGTGACTGTTTGTTACAATACAGAGACTGTATGAACATGATTGCATGTGAATATTTGTTACAATACAGAGACTGTATGAACATGATTGCATGTGACTTTGTTACAATACAGAGACTGTATGAACATGATTGCATGTGACTGTTACAATACAGAGACTGTATGAACATGATTGCATGTGACTGTTACAATACAGAGACTGTATGAACATTATTGCACGTGACTTACAATACAGAGACTGTATGAACATGATTGCATGTGACTGTTTGTTACAATACAGAGACTGTATGAACATGATTGCATGTGATTGTTTGTTACAATACAGAGACTGTATGAACATGATTGGATGTGACTTTGCTTCAATACAGAGACTGTATGAACATGGTTGCATGTGACTGTTTGTTACAATACAGAGACTTTATGAACATGATTGCATGTGACTGTTACAATACAGAGACTGTATGAACATTATTGCACACGACTTACAATACAGAGACTGTATGAACATGATTGCATGTGACTGTTTGTTACAATACAGAGACTGTATGAACATGATTGCATGTGACTTTGCTTCAATACAGAGACTGTATGAACATGGTTGCATGTGACTGTTTGTTACAATACAGAGACTGTATGGACATGATTGGATGTGACTGTTTGTTACAATACAGAGACTGTATGAACATGACTGCATTTGACTGTTTGTTACAATACAGAGACTGTATGAACATGGTTGCATGTGACTGTTTGTAACAATACAGAGACTTTATGAACATGATTGCATGTGACTGTTACAATACAGAGACTGTATGAACATGATTGCATGTGACTGTTTGTTACAATACAGAGACTGTATGGACATGATTGGATGTGACTGTTTGTTACAATACAGAGACTGTATGAACATGACTGCATGTGACTGTTTGTTACAATACAGAGACTGTATGAACATGGTTGCATGTGACTGTTTGTAACAATACAGAGACTTTATGAACATGATTGCATGTGACTGTTACAATACAGAGACTGTATGAACATGATTGCATGTGACTGTTTGTTACAATACAGAGACTGTATGGACATGATTGGATGTGACTGTTTGTTACAATACAGAGACTTTATGAACATGATTGCATGTGACTGTTACAATACAGAGACTGTATGAACATTATTGCACACGACTTACAATACAGAGACTGTATGAACATGACTGCATGTGACTGTTTGTTACAATACAGAGGCTGTGTGAACATGCTTGGATGTGAATATTTGTTACAATACAGAGACTGTGTGAACATGCTTGGATGTGACTGTGTTACAATACAGAGACTGTGTGAACATGCTTGGATGTGAATATTTGTTACAATACAGAGACTGTGTGAACATGCTTGGATGTGACTGTGTTGCAATACAGAGACTGTGTGAACATGCTTGGATGTGACTGTGTTACAATACAGAGACTGTGTGAACATGCTTGGATGTGATTGTGTTACAATACAGAGACTGTGTGAACATGCTTGGATGTGACTGTGTTACAATACAGAGACTGTGTGAACATGCTTGGATGTGACTGTGTTACAATACAGAGACTGTGTGAACATGCTTGGATGTGACTGTGTTACAATACAGAGACTGTGTGAACATGCTTGGATGTGACTGTGTTACAGTACAGAGGCTGTGTGAACATGCTTGGATGTGACTGTGTTACAATACAGAGACTGTATGAACATGATTGTATGTGACTGTTACAATACAGAGACTGTATGAACATGATTGCATGTGACTGCTTGTTACAATACAGAGACATGTGTATATTTGTTACAATACAGAGACTGTATGAACATGATTGCATGTGACTGTTACAATACAGAGACTGTATGAACATGATTGCATGTGACTGTTTGTTACAATACAGAGACTGTATGAACATGATTGCATGTGAATATTTGTTACAATACAGAGCCTGTATGAACATGATTGCATGTGACTGTTACAATACAGAGACTGTATGAACATTATTGCACGTGACTTACAATACAGAGAGTGTATGAACATGATTGCTTGTGACTGTTTGTTACAATACAGAGACTGTATGAACATGATTGCATGTGACTGTTACAATACAGAGACTGTATGAACATGATTGCATGTGACTGTTTGTTACAATACAGAGACTGTATGAACATGATTGCATGTGAATATTTGTTACAATACAGAGACTGTGTGAACATGCTTGGATGTGACTGTGTTACAATACAGAGGCTGTGTGAACATGCTTGGATGTGACTGTGTTACAATACAGAGACTGTGTGAACATGCTTGGATGTGACTGTGTTACAGTACAGAGACTGTGTGAACATGCTTGGATGTGACTGTGTTACAATACAGAGACTGTGTGAACATGCTTGGATGTGAATATTTGTTACAATACAGAGACTGTGTGAACATGCTTGGCTGTGACTGCATTACAATACAGAGACTGTGCGAACATGCTTGGATGTGACTGTTACAATACAGAGGCTGTGTGAACATGCTTGGATGTGAATATTTGTTACAATACAGAGACTGTGTGAACATGCTTGGATGTGACTGTGTTACAATACAGAGACTGTGCGAACATGCTTGGATGTGACTGTGTTACAATACAGAGACTGCGAACATGCTTGGATGTGACTGTGTTACAATACAGAGACTGTGTGAACATGCTTGGATGTGACTGTGTTACAATACAGAGACTGTGTGAACATGATTGGATGTGACTGTGTTGCAATACAGAGACTGTGTGAACATGATTGGATGTGACTGTGTTACAATACAGAGACTGTGTGAACATGATTGGATGTGACTGTGTTACTATACAGAGACTGTGTGAACATGCTTGGATGTGACTGTGTTACAATACAGAGACTGTGTGAACATGCTTGGATGTGACTGTGTTACAATACAGAGACTGTGTGAACATGCTTGGATGTGACTGTGTTACAATACAGAGACTGTGTGAACATGCTTGGATGTGACTGTGTTACAATACAGAGACTGTGCGAACATGCTTGGATGTGACTGAGTTACATTACAGAGACTGTGTGAACATGTGACTGTTTGTTACAAAACTTACTTGTAGTATACATGCAGTTACTCAGGTATCGATCTTAGTGTTCTCTGTTCAATTTGATTGTAAAATTTCATAGTCTTTGTATGTTTTTTCCCTTCCCAAACAAATTCCCAATTGGAGCCCCCATAATGCAAGTTTTCCCAATGGCATGGGCCCCGGACTCTTTCCCAAAGAGGGCAGAGTTATCCCTGGCACTCATATATACAGTTAAAACTAGAAGTCCTGTCACGAATAGTGCGCTTACATTAGCTTAATTGCGCGTTGGAATTACGCGCAATTGCCATATCGAATGGCACCCAAAGTACGGCAGGTTCTCCTGGTTACTCATAGCAAACACATGCAATGTTTCTGCCATTGGACCTCCAGGTTACCTGGAGGTCCATTGGCTGAAACATTGCTTGTGCACAGGCCATATGTACAGAATTTGATAGCTTTACTTGGGCCATAACTCGCACATTAACGCGCATACCAACATGCTATTTGTGCGCATTTCATGACAGGACTTCTAGTTTTAACTGTAGCCTCAAGTGGTTAAACAATGATTGGTGGCCCATTACAAAATTACGTAATTTCTTTATCATCTTGTTTTTGTAGAAAAGTTAGCAGAAGCAACAAGAAAGTTTGCAAGTTTAAAAGCTGAGTTGGAGATGTATACAGAGCATACACAAGACACAGGATTTGGATTACGACGTCGTAAATCTGTCGGAATTACTAATATATTCAAGGACAAAGAGAATCAGGCTGTGTCCCATGCAAGAAAAATGCATGACTTAAAACTTGCCTTCAGTGAATTTTATCTCAGTTTAATTCTATTACAGAATTATCAGACATTGAATTTTACGGGATTTAGAAAAATACTTAAAAAACATGACAAGGTCAGTATTCCATTCTCGTCTACAAAATTCTTGTCTAAAGTCTGCCCAAAACATGACAAGGTCAGTATTCCTTTCACGTCTACAAAATCCTTGTCTAAAGTCTGCCCAAAACATGACAGGGTCAGTATTCCATTCACATCTACAAAATCCTTGTCTAAAGTCAGCCCAAAACATGACAAACTCAGTATTCCATTAAAAAATCAGAAATATGTTCACGTCTACAAAATCCTTGTCTAAAGTCGGCCCAAATGTTAACTCTCTACCTTAGGACTTCCCCCACTAGTAATCTCTCTTTTGTCAGGCCTTCCCAAATAGTAATCTCTCTTTGTCAGGCCTTCCCAAATAGTAATCTCTCTTTTGTCAGGCCTTCCCAAATAGTAATCTCTCTTTGTCAGGCCTTCCCAAATAGTAATCTCTCTTTTGTCAGGCCTTCCCAAATAGTAATCACTATTTTGTCAGACCTTCCCAAATAGTAATCTCTCTTTTGTCAGACCTTCACAAATAGTAATCTCTCTTTTTTCTGACCTTCCCAAATAGTAATCACTCTTTTGTCAGACCTTCCCAAATAGTAATCACTCTTTTGTCAGGCCTTCCCAAATAGCAATCTCTCTTTTGTCAGGCCTTCCCAAATAGTAATCTCTCTTTTGTCAGACCTTCCCAAATAGTAATCTCTCTTTGTCAGACCTTCCCAAATAGTAATCTCTCTTTGTCAGGCCTTCCCAAATAGTAATCTCTCTTTTGTCAGGCCTTTCCAAATAGTAATCACTCTTGTCAGACCTTCACAAATAGTAATCTCTCTTTTGTCAGGCCTTCCCAAATAGTAATCTCTCTTCGTCAGGCCTTCCCAAATAGTAATCTCTCTTTTGTCAGACATTCCCAAATAGTAATCTCTCTTTTGTCAGACCTTCTCAAATAGTAATCTCTCTTTTGTCAGACCTTCCCAAATAGCAATCTCTCTTTTGTCAGGCCTTCCCAAATAGTAATCACTCTTTTGTCAGACCTTCCCAAATAGTAATCTCTCTTTTGTCAGACCTTCCCAAATAGTAATCTCTCTTTGTCAGACCTTCCCAAATAGTAATCTCTCTTTTGTCAGGCCTTCCCAAATAGTAATCACTCATTTGTCAGACCTTCCCAAATAGTAATCTCTCTTTTGTCAGACCTTCCCAAATAGTAATCTCTCTTTGTCAGGCCTTCCCAAATAATAATAGTCTCTCTTTTGTCAGGCTACCCAAATAGTAATCTCTCTTTTTTGTCAGACCAACCGAAATAGTAATCTCTCTTTTGTCAGACCTACCCAAATAGTAATCTCTCTTTTTTGTCAGACCTATCCAAAGAGTAATCTCACTTTTGTCAGAGCTTCTCAAATAGTAATCTCTCTTTTGTCAGACCTTCCCAAATAGTAATCTCTCTTTTGTCAGACCTTCCCAAATAGTAATCTCTCTTTGTCAGACCTTCCCAAATAATAATAGTCTCTCTTTTTTGTCAGACCTTCCCAAATAGTAATCTCTTGTCAGACCTTCCCAAATAGTAATCACTTTTTTGTCAGGCCTTCCCAAATAGTAATCTCTCTTTTTTGTCAGACCTACCCAAATAGTAATCTCTCTTTTATCAGACCTACCCAAATAGTAATCTCTTTTTTGTCAAACCTACCCAAATAGTAATCTCTCTTTTGTCAGACCTTCCCAAATAGTAATCTCTCTTTTGTCAGACCTTCCCAAATAGTAATCTCTCTTTGTCAGACCTTCCCAAATAGTAATCTCTCTTTTGTCAGGCCTTCCCAAATAGTAATCTCTCTTTTGTCAGACCTTCACAAATAGTAATCTCTCTTTTTTCTGACCTTCCCAAATAGTAATCACTCTTTTGTCAGACCTCCCTAAATAGTAATCACTCTTTTGTCAGGCCTTCCCAAATAGCAATCTCTCTTTTGTCAGGCCTTCCCAAATAGTAATCTCTCTTTTGTCGGACCTTCCCAAATAGTAATATCTCTTTGTCAGACCTTCCCAAATAGTAATCTCTCTTTTGTCAGACCTTCCCAAATAGTAATCTCTCTTTGTCAGGCCTTCCCAAATTGTAATCTCTCTTTGACAGGCCTTCCCACATAGTAATCACTCTTTTGTCAGGCCTTCCCAAATACTAATCTCTCTTTGTCAGGCCTTCCCAAATAATAATAGTCTCTCTTTTGTCAGGCTACCCAGTGGTAATCTCTCTTTTGTCAGGCCTTCCCAAATAGTAATCTCTCTTTTGTCAGACCTTCCCAAATAGTAATCTCTCTTTTGTCAGACCTTCCCAAATAGTAATCTCTCTTTGTCAGACCTTCCCAAATAGTAATCTGTCTTTTGTCAGGCCTTCCCAAATAGTAATCTCTCTTTTGTCAGACCTACCCAAATAGTAAAATCTCTTTTTTGTCAGACCTTCCCAAATGGTAATCTCTCTTTTGTCAGGCTACCTAAATATTAATCTCTCTTTGTCAGGCCTTCCCAAATAGTAATCTCTCTTTTTTGTCAGACCTTCCCAAATAGTAATCTCTCTTTTTTGTCAGACCTTCCCAAATAGTAATATCTCTTTGTCAGACCTTCCCAAATAGTAATCTCTCTTTTGTCAGACCTTCCCAAATAGTAATCTCTTTTTTGTCAGACCTTCCCAAATAGTAATCTCTCTTTTGTCAGGCTACCCAAATAGTAATCTCTCTTTGTCAGGCCTTTCCAAATAGTAATCTCTCTTTTTTGTCAGACCTTCCCAAATAGTAATTTCTCTTTTGTCAGACCTTCCCAAATAGTAATCTCTTTTTTGTCAGACCTTCCGAATTAGTAATCTCTCTTTTGTCAGACCTTCCCAAATAGTAATCTCTCTTTTGTCAGACCTACCCAGATAGTAATCTCTCTTTTGTCAGGCCTACCCAGATAGTAATCTCTCTTTGTCAGGCCTTCCCAAATAATAATAGTCTCTCTTTGTCAGGCTACCCAATGGTAATCTCTCTTCTGTCAGGCCTTCCCAAATAGTAATCACTCTTTTCTCAGGCTACCCAAATGGTAATCTCTCTTTGTCAGACCTTCCCAAATAGTAATCACTCTTTGTCAGGCCTTCCCAAATAGCAATCTCTCTTTTGTAAGACCTTCCCAAATAGTAATCACTCTTTTGTCAGGCCTACCCAAATGCTACTCTCTTATCTGTCAGGCCTACCCAAATGCTACTCTCTTTTTTGTCAGGCCTACCCAAATGCTACTCTCTTTTTTTGTCAGGCCTACCCAAATGCTAATCTTTCTTTTGTCAGGCCTACCCAAATGCTGCTCTCTTATCTGTCAGGCCTACCCAAATGCTAATCTTTCTATTGTCCGGCCTACCCAAATGCTAATCTCTCTTTTGTCAGGCCTAACCAAATGCTACTCTCTTATTTGTCAGGCCTACCCAAATGCTACTCTCTTATCTGTCCGGCCTACCCAAATGCTACTCTCTTATCTGTCAGGCCTACCCAAATGCTATTCTTTCTTTTGTCAGGCCTACCTAAATAGTAATCTCTCTTTTGTCAGGCCTATCCAAATGATAATCTTTCTTTTGTCAGTCCTGCCCAAATGGTACTCTCCTTTATTGTCAGGCCTATCCAAATGGTGCTATCTTTCTCATCAGGCCTGCCCAAATGCAAATCTTTATTTTGTTAAGCCTGACCAAATGGTACTCTTTTTTTGTCGGGCCTACCCAAATGCTGATCTTTCTTTTGTGAGGCCTATCCAAAATGCTAATCTTTCTTTTGTCAGGCTTGCCCAAGTGGTACTCTCTTTTTGGTCAGGCCAAACCCAAATGGTACTCTCTGTTTTGTCAGGCCTACCAAATGTTGATCTTTCTTTTGTCAGGCCTACCCAAATGCTAATCTTTCTTTTGTCAGGCCTATCCAGATGCTAATCTTTCTTTTGTCAAGCCCACCCAAATGCTAATCTATCTTTTGTCAGGCCTACCCAAATGCTAATTTTTCTTTTGTCCGGCCTGCCTGAATCACACTTTCTTTTTTGTCAGGCTTACCCAAATGTTGATCTTTCTTTTTGTCAGGCCTCCCCAGATGTTGATCTTTCTTTTGTCAGGACTACCCAGATGTTGTTCTTTCTTTCATCAGTCCTGTCCGAAAGGTATTCAGGCCTGCACAAATGGTACTCTCCTTTTTGTCAGGCTTACTCAAATGCTAATATTTTTATATTACAACCAATGGCCCAGACTTAGCTGGTGCAAACTCATTAATATCCAGGGCCAAACACAAATTAGACCTCTCCCCCCCCCCCCCCAAACCCCCAAAATTTGCATACAAATCTGAAAATTCAAAGTCCTATCTTGTACTGCACATGCACGGTAACCAGGAAGATACCAAAATTTGTGCCAAGCTTCATTCTTTTGTTTGTAACTAGTCAGTAAACATCTTAACTAATATCTGTGATTTAACCCTTGACCCAATGCAGACGATATCAAAATTTATTATTTTAAATATCATTTTTTAAAATTTTTCAAAAAATTTCAATAAAACCATATGTGACCCCTCGTTGGAACGAGCACGATGAGCTCGTTCCAATGAGGGGTCATATGATATATGATATGGTTTTGTTGAAATTTTTTGAAAAATAATATGTTTTCAACTGCTGATTTTGCATTTTACGTGGGCGGATGCGGACGATTCGTTAGGTAAAGGGTTTAAATCGTAATCCTGAAGGTGCCAGACAGAAATTAATGATGGTTTTCATGAAATCAACATTATAGTACGATATTGGAAGTGAACAACAGTTGTTTTGGATGTTCCAAGCTGTAATTTCATAATTTTTATAAAAAATCATTAATGTTTCCCATTTTCGAGATATGCGCCTGAATGTCATCATTCTTACTATGACTCCACTATTGTTTGTTAAGTGTTCCTTTCCTTTCCTCTCTTGAACCTTCCTGTTAGATTTCCAAGCTCTTTTGGCTATTTACTGAAAATTTTTTTCGTAAAATTTCTTGGGAATTTAACGTGTATGGCGGGATGTGTATTCTGTTTATCCCCATGTTTACGTCCTGATCATTAGGTGGTTAGGACGTTTTGTGGCCGTGCATCTTCTACCAGGTGCATTGCTTTTTCTTTCTGGGAAGATCTAGCTTTGCATCAGGTGGCTGTTGATCGGTTACTGACTGCAGACCTTTGTTGTGCCTCTTTGTTTGGTTAGTTTCCAGTTTTTCGCTTGACGATGTTTTCTGTTTTACAACGTTTTGAGTATGTAATATATCATTGTTTATTATAGCACAGTTGTTGTATTTCTATTAGGATACATAGTTTACCTTTTTCTGGTAGTTTAGCTTCAACTATGTAGGGCTTGTCCAAACTTACAGCAGTTAAAGTCCTGTTAGGAAATGTGCACAAATAGCACGTTGATATGCGCGTTAATGTATGCATTATGGCCCAAGTAAAGCTATCAAATTTTGTACATATGGCCTGTGCACAAGCAATGTTTCAGCCAGTGGACCTCCGGGTAACCCGGAGGTCCATTGGCACAAACATTGCATGTGTTTGCTCTCAGTAACCAAGAGAGCCTGCCGTGCTTTGGATGCCATTCGATATGGCAATTGCGCGCAATTCCAACGTGCAATTAAGTCTAGATAACTTCTAGTTTTAACTGTAGGTTTTATCGGGATGCCCTTGGGCTCATGAAGTTCCGTTGGGGTACTTAGTTGGGGTACTTACTTCAGAATTTTTTCGAAAAAAAATTCATTTCTTTATTGGAAATGTTTGTGGTTGTCTAGGTTATGTATCATTCATTGCTATGAATAATTTCTGTATTATTATTTAGGGGTGCAGCGGACTTATGATTTTAGGTTTTGTAAATTATTGTATCTACTATGAAAAATATTTGTTCTAAGTGTAAGTCCAGGAAGTCTACCTGTAGCCGCTGTTGGATTTACATGCTTGCTGTCTTGCCTGTAGCCGCTGTCAGATTTACGTGCTTGCTGTCTTGCCTTTAGCTGTTGTCGGATTTACACGCTTGCTGTCTTGCCTGTAGCCGCTGTCGGATTTACATGCTTGCAGTCTTGCCTGTAGCCGCTGTCAGATTTACGTGCTTGCTGTCTTGCCTTTAGCTGTTGTTGGATTTACACGCTTGCTGTCTTGCCTGTAGCTGCTGTCGGATTTACATGCTTGCTGTCTTGTCTGTAGCCGCTGTCAGATTTACGTGCTTGCTGTCTTGCCTTTAGCTGTTGTTGGATTTACATGCTTGCTGTCTTGCCTGCAGCCGCTTTTGGATTTGCATGCTTCCTGTCTTGCCTGTAGCTGTTGTCGGATTTACACGCTTGCTGTCTTGCCTTTTAGCTGCTGTCAGATTTACATTCTTGCTGTCTTGTCTAGCCGCTGTCAGATTTACATGCTTGCTGTCTTGCCTGTAGCTGTTGTCGGATTTACATGCTTGCTGTCTTGTCTAGCCGCTGTCAGATTTACACTCTTGCTGTCTTGCCTTTAGCCGCTGTCAGATTTACATGCTTCCTGTCTTGTCTAGCCGCTGTCAGATTTACATGCTTGCTGTCTTGCCTGTAGCCACTGTTGGATTTAGACGCTTGCTGTCTTGCCTGTAGCTGTTGTCAGATTTACATGCTTGCTGTCTTGCCTGCAGCCGCTTTTGGATTTGCATGCTTGCTGTCCTGCCTGTAGCTGCTGTCGGATTTACATGCTTGCTGTCTTGCCTGTAGCCGCTGTCAGATTTACATGCTTGCTGTCTTGCCTGTAGCCACTGTCGGATTTACATGCTTGATGTCTTGCCTGCAGCCACTTTTGGATTTACATGCTTGCTGTCTTGCCTGTAGCTGCTGTCGGATTTACATGCTTGCTGTCTTGCCTGTAGCCGCTGTCAGATTTACTTGCTTGCTGTCTTGTCTAGCCGCTGTCAGATTTTCATGCTTGCTGTCTTGCCTGTAGCTGTTGTCGGATTTACATGCTTGCTGTCTTGTCTAGCCGCTGTCAGATTTACACTCTTGCTGTCTTGCCTGTAGCCGCTGTCAGATTTACATGCTTCCTGTCTTGTCTAGCCGCTGTCAGATTTACATGCTTGCTGTCTTGCCTGTAGCCACTGTTGGATTTAGACGCTTGCTGTCTTGCCTGTAGCTGTTGTCAGATTTACATGCTTGCTGTCTTGCCTGCAGCCGCTTTTGGATTTGCATGCTTGCTGTCCTGCCTGTAGCCGCTGTTGGATTTACATGCTTGCTTTCTTGCCTGTAGCCGCTGTCAGATTTACATGCTTGCTGTCTTGCCTGTAGCCACTGTCGGATTTACATGCTTGATGTCTTGCCTGCAGCCGCTTTTGGATTTACATGCTTGCTGTCTTGCCTGTAGCTGCTGTCGGATTTACATGCTTGCTGTCTTGCCTGTAGCCGCTGTCAGATTTACTTGCTTGCTGTCTTGTCTAGCCGCTGTCAGATTTACATGCTTGCTGTCTTGCCTGTAGCTGTTGTTGGATTTACACGCTTGCTGTCTTGCCTGTAGTCGCTGTCAGATTTACATGCTTGTTGTCTTGCCTGTAGCCGCTGTAGGATTTACATGCTTGCTGTCTTGCCTGTAGCCGCTGTCAGATTTACGTGCTTGCTGTCTTGTCTAGCCGCTGTCGGATTTACATGCTTGCTGTCTTGTCTAGCCACTGTCAGATTTACATGCTTGCTGTCTTGCCTGTAGCTGTTGTCGGATTTACATGCTTGCTGTCTTGCCTGTAGCCGCTGTTGGATTTACACGCTGTCTTGCCTGTAGCCGCTGTCGGATTTACATGCTTGCTGTCTTGCCTGTAGCTACTGTCGGATTTACATGCTTGCTGTCTTGTCTGTAGCCGCTTTTGGATTTACATGCTTGCTGTCTTGCCTGTAGCTGCTGTCGGATTTATATGCTTGCTGTCTTGCCTGTAGCCACTGTCGGATTTACATGCTTGCTGTCTTGTCTAGCCGCTGTCGGATTTGCATGCTTGCTGTCTTGCCTGTAGCTGTTGTCGGATTTACACGCTTGCTGTTTTGCCTGTAGCCGCTGTTGGATTTACATGCTTGCTGTCTTGCCTGTAGCCGCTGTCGGATTTACATGCTTGCTGTCTTGCCTGTAGCCGCTGTCGGATTTACATGCTTGCTGTCTTGCCTGTAGTCGCTGTCGGATTTACATGCTTGCTGTCTTGCCTGTAGTCGCTGTTGGATTTACATGCTTGCTGTCTTGCCTGTAGCCGCTGTCGGATTTACATGCTTGCTGTCTTACATGTAGCCGCTGTTGGATTTGTATGCTTGCTGTCTTGCCTGTAGCTGTTGTCAGATTTACATGCTTGCTGTCTTGCCTGTAGTCACTGTTGGATTTACATGCTTGCTGTCTTGCCTGTAGTCACTGTCGGATTTACATGCTTGCTGACTTGCCTGTAGCCGCTGTCGGATTTACATGCTTGCTGTCTTGCCTGTAGCAGCTGTCGGATTTAAATGCTTGCTGTCTTGCCTGTAGCCGCTGTCAGATTTACACGCTTGTTGTCTTGCCTGTAGCCGCTGTCAGATTTACATGCTTGCTGTCTTGCCTGTAGCCGCTGTCGGATTTACATGCTTGCTGTCTTGCCTGTAGCCGCTGTCAGATTTACATGCTTGCTGTCTTGCCTGTAGCCGCTGTCACATTTACACGCTTGCTGTCTTGCCTGTAGCCGCTGTCGGATTTACATGCTTGCTGTCTTGCCTGTAGCCGCTGTCGGATTTACATGCTTGCTGTCTTGCCTGTAGCCGCTGTTGGATTTACATGCTTGCTGTCTTGCCTGTAGCTGTTGTCGGATTTACATGCTTGCTGTCTTGCCTGTAGCCACTGTTGGATTTACATGCTTGCTGTCTTGCCTGTAGCCGCTGTCGGATTTACATGCTTGCTGTCTTGCCTGTAGCCGCTGTTGGATTTACATGCTTGCTGTCTTGCCTGTAGCTGTTGTCAGATTTACATGCTTGCTGTCTTGCCTGTAGTCACTGTCGGATTTACATGCTTGCTGTCTTGCCTGTAGTCGCTGTCGGATTTGCATGCTTGCTGTCTTGACTGTAGCTGTTGTTGGATTTACATGCTTGCTGTCTTGCCTGTAGCCCCTGTTGGATTTACATGCTTGCTGTCTTGCCTGTAGCTGCTGTTGGATTTACATGCTTACTGTCTTGCCTGTAGCCGCTGTCAAAGTTACATGCTTGCTGTCTTGCCTGTAGTCGCTGTTGGATTTACATGCTTGCTGTCTTGCCTGTAGCTGCTGCACTCCTTCAAATACTTGTGCTACTTGTGAAAATTGAGATGAGAAACGTTGGAAGTGGCTGTCAACCTACGTGGTTGTTGGTGAAGTTCTGATGCCGGAACTTTCACCGCAGGCTAATTCTAGTCTTTCAGTCTCTTTTTCAGAGGAAAAAGAACATGGTGATGGTACTTGGACAACGGTCCATAACGTGCTGCCATTGTCATGCTCTGATGAGTAAACAGAGCTAGCTGTCAAGGTGCTCTTGACTATTAAGCAGGGAATAAGGCCTCTAGTTAGTGCTCTTAATCCTCTGCCAGCAGCTAGCTCAACCAGTGAAGCGGTTCCCCAGTTAGTGGGAGCCAGGACGCCAGGTATGTCTGTTGCGGTTGAGGAGAGTGTAGACGTGGGTTGAGCAAGCACCTCAAAAACAAAAGCTCCCCCAGCGAAGACGGCAAACCGGAAGAAGCCTGCAAGTTTCTCAAAAGGACACTCCACCAGATCTGGGGTCAGATCACCAGCTTGAAAACCCTCTCCGTCCTGTCAGCAATTGGGGTTGACTGTTTCCATCTCAAGAAACTTTAGTGAGTCAGGGTGTTTGTCCACACGAACAGGAGAGCCCTCTCCTTCCCCACTGCAACAGGGATCAGCTGCTGTTAAGGCTTCTTCTTCCATGGCAAAGCATGTAGAATGCAGACTAGCTGTCCTGCTTCAGTTGTTCCATCTGTTCCTCGGAGATGGTTCCAGTCTTCACCACCGAAGTTGGATCAACCTGCAGCTAGTGGTTCAAAGCATATACATACAGGACATGCGTTGAAAAGATCTGGGGTCCAATCTCCACCCCGTGAGCAGCATATGGCAAAGAAGCAGAAGACTGCTGCTCAGCAAGCCTCAGACACAGATTTGCTGTTGAAGATTGCGCATCCCAGCAGTTGCAGGTAAGCCATCAACCGACTCTGGTAATGAGCTGTCTGATGGTGCTGGGTTGGTCCAATCATTCATTAATTCGGATGGTGTTGACCATGATTCTCAGATGGAACAATCAGATGGTGAGAGGGCTATAGAGGATGATTCTCCATCCCTTGTGGAACAGCACATGGAGACTGTGGTGTGGAGGATGATTCTCCATTCCTCGGGGTACAGCACATGGAGACTATGGTGTGGAGGATGATTCTCCATTCCTCGTGGTACAGCACATGGAGACTATGGTGTTGACCATGATTCTCAGATGGAACACTCGGATGTTGAGAGGGCTATAGAGGATGATTCTCCATCCCTCAGGGTACACAGCACATGGACACTATGGTGTGGATGATGATTCTCCATTCCTCGGGGTACAGCACATGGAGACTATGGTGTGGATGATGATTCTCCATCCCTCGGGGTACAGCACATGGAGACTATGGTGTGGAGGAGGATTCTCCATTCCTCGGGGTACAGCACATGGTGACTATGGTGTGGAGGATGATTCTTCATCCCTCAGGGTACACAGCACATGGAGACTATGGTCTGGAAGATGATTCTCCATTTTTCGGGGTACAGCACTTGGAGACTATGGTGTGGAGGATGATTCGCCATTCCTCGTGGTACACAGCACATGGAGACTATGGTGTGGAGGACGATTCTCCATTCCTCGTGGTACAGCACATGGAGACTATGGTGTGGAGGATGATTCTCCATTCCACGTGGTACAGCACATGGAGACTATGATGTGGAGGATGATTCTCCTTTCCTCGTGGTACAGCACATGGAGACTATACTGTGGAAGATGATTCTCTATTCTTCGGGGTGCATCACATGGAGACTATGGTGTGGAGGATGATTCTCCTTTCCTCGTGGTACAGCACATGGAGACTATGGTGTGGAGGATGATTCTCCTTTCCTCGTGGTACAGCACATGGAGACTATGGTGTGGAGGATGATTCTCCATCCCTCGGGGTACACAGCACATGGAGACTATGGTGTGGAGGATTATTCTCCATTCCTCGGGGTACACAGCACATGGAGACTATGGTGTGGAGGATGATTCTCCATTCCTCGTGGTACAGCACATGGAGACTATGGTGTGGAGGATGATTCTCCATTCCTCATGGTACAGCATATGGAGACTATGGTGTGGAGGATGATTCTCCATCCCTCGGGGTACACAGCACATGGAGACTTTGGTGTGGAGGATGATTCTCCATTCTTCGGGGTACAGCACTTGGAGACTATGGTGTGGAGGATGATTCTCCATTCCTCGGGGTACAGCACATGGAGACTATGGTGTGGAGGATGATTCGCCATTCCTCGTGGTACACAGCACATGGAGACTATGGTGTGGAGGACGATTCTCCATTCCTTGTACAGCACATGGAGACTATGGTGTGGAGGATGATTCTCCATTCCTCGTGGTACAGCACATGGAGACTATGATGTGGAGGATGATTCTCCTTTCCTCGTGGTACAGCACATGGAGACTATAGCGTGGAGGATGATTCTCTATTCTTCGGGGTACATCACATGGAGACTATGGTGTGGAGGATGATTCTCCTTTCCTCGTGGTACAGCACATGGAGACTATGGTGTGGAGGATGATTCTCCTTTCCTCGTGGTACAGCACATGGAGACTGCGGTGTGGAGGATGATTCTCCATCCCTCGGGGTACACAGCACATGGAGACTATGGTGTGGAGGATTATTCTCCATTCCTCGGGGTACACAGCACATGGAGACTATGGTGTGGAGGATGATTCTCTATTCCTTGTGGTACAGCACATGGAGACTATGGTGTGGAGGATGATTCTCCATTCCTCATGGTACAGCATATGTAGACT
Organism: Pictodentalium vernedei; assembly: GCA_031216915.1. Classification (NCBI taxonomy): domain Eukaryota; kingdom Metazoa; phylum Mollusca; class Scaphopoda; order Dentaliida; family Dentaliidae; genus Pictodentalium; species Pictodentalium vernedei. The sequence goes on along the minus strand of CM062291.1, from coordinate 488,965,440 downwards.
TTGGTGTGGAGGATGATTCTCCATCCCTCGGGGTACACAGCACATGGAGACTTTGGTGTGGAGGATGATTCTCCATTCTTCGGGGTACAGCACATGGAGACTATGGTGTGGAGGATGATTCTCCTTTCCTCGTGGTACAGCACATGGAGACTATGGTGTGGAGGATGATTCTCCTTTCCCCGTGGTACAGCACATGGAGACTATGGTGTGGAGGATGATTCTCCATCCCTCGGGGTACACAGCACATGGAGACTTTGGTGTGGAGGATGATTCTCCAGTCTTCGGGGTACAGCATATGGAGACTATGGTGTGGAGGATGATTCTCCTTTCCTCGTGGTACAGCACATGGAGACTATGGTGTTGACCATGATTCTCAGATGGAACACTCGGATGTTGAGAGGGCTATAGAGGATGATTCTCCATCCCTCGGGGTACACAGCACATGGAGACTATGGTGTGGAGGATGATTCTCTATTCATCGGGGTACAGCACATGGAGACTATGGTGTGGACCATGATTCTCCGTCCCTCGGGGTAAGCACATGCAGACTATGGTGTGGAGAATGATTCTCCATTCTTCGGGGTACAGCACGTGGAGACTATGGTGTGGATGATGATTCTCCATCTCTCGGGGTACAGCACATGGAGACTATGGTGTGGAGGATGATTCTCCATTCCTCGGGGTTCACAGCACATGAAGACTATGGTGTGGAGGATAATTCTCCATTCCTCGGGGTACACAGCACATGGAGACTATGGTGTGGAGGATGATTCTCCATTCCTCGGGGTACACAGCACATGGAGACTATGGTGTGGAGGATGATTCTCCATTCCTCGGGGTACACAGCACATGGAGACTATGGTGTGGAGGATGATTCTCCATTCCTCGGGGGGTGTTTTTGGGGGGGTACGGAGGAGGATTCTCCTTCCCTCGGGGTACAGTACATGGAGACTATGAATTTTATTCATCAGTTCCTTCTGGAGATTCTCCTTCCCTTGGGGTACAGTACATGGAGACTATGAATTTTATTCATCAGTTCCTTCTGGAACTTGTTCCATCTGAGCAAAAGTCTGCGTCAGCTAGGCAGAAATTGCTATCTTCCCCGGATAAGGGCACCGTGTGAAGAGGAGGTTCTTTCCTTCCTGGGTCAGTCTACTCAGGTGTCTGCTTAATGACGCCACCTTTGGCCTAGCAAATAATAAAAAGAAAGGTGATTTCGTATCATCTGCTTCTCTACAATTACTGTTTTCTGGATCATGTTTTATGAAAACAGTCGGAGAAGACGTTCTGGAATCTTCTGTTGATTCCAGTCGTGCGATTTTGGATGCAATGTTGTATGCAGACCATATTACTGGGCTTTGTCTCAGTGTCTTAGCTGAAACAACTTTGACGACATTACTCCGCCGTTCAGAGTCCTTTCTAGTCATGTTTGCCACATATCACACCGTCCTTTCAGTGGCTAAATTGGAGTTGATTAGACGTGATGGAGCCTTAGCATCGTCTGCCTTGATTGACAATCAGCTCTTTCAGAGTTGTGCCAGTTTTGGGTCATACTTTGTTTAATGACAAATTGTCCTTTGTGTATGAGGAACCTACCAAAAAGGCTACTAACACTTTGTTGTGTTAAGGTCGATTTTGCAGCAGCAGTCGACTGCTGGACGTGGTAGGTGAGGAGACTCGTTTTCGCAGTCATCGAAGAGGGGTTCCTCGCATGGTTCTAAGAAACCTTTATACAGTAATTCTGGAAACCATCATTCTAGCGACTCTGGTAAGGAGCGTAAGTCTTATAAGGACTTTAAGTCTGACACCCCAAAGCTGACAACTCGAGGAGGTTCTCGGGGAGGACGTAGTTTCTCTTCCTGTAAGCCTCGAAAGTCCTACCAGTGATGTTCAAGACCTCTATTGCTCTCCAGTTGGCGGAAGGTTCTCAAAATTCGTAACCAACTGGATAGAGATAATGGAAGTTCAGTTGGTAAGGAATGTAGTCGACAGAGGTCTTCAACTGTCATTCCAATCAATGGAAGATCAGTTGGTGAGGAATGTAATCGACAGAGGTCTTCAACTGTCATTCCAATCAATGGAAGATCAGTTGGTAAGGAATGTAGTCAACAGAGGACTTATAGAGATAATGAAAGATCAGTTGGTGAGGAATGTAGTCAACAGAGGTCTTATAGAGATAATGGAAGATCAGTTGGTAAGGAATGTAATCGACAGAGGTCTTCAACTGTCATTCCAATCAATGGAAGATCAGTTGGTAAGGAATGTAGTCAACAGAGGTCTTATAGAGATAATGGAAGATCAGTTGGTAAGGAATGTAGTCAACAGAGGTCTTCAACTGTCATTCCAATCAATGGAAGATCAGTTGGTGAGGAATGTAGTCAACAGAGGTCTTATAGAGATAATGGAAGATCAGTTGGTAAGGAATGTAGTCAACAGAGGTCTTATAGAGATAATGGAAGATCAGTTGGTAAGGAATGTAGTCAACAGAGGTCTTATAGAGATAATGGAAGATCACTTGGTGAGGAATGTAGTCAACAGAGGTCTTATAGAGATAATGGAAGATCAGTTGGTGAGGAATGTAGTCAACAGAGGTCTTCATCTGTCATTCCAATCAATGGAAGATCAGTTGGTAAGGAATGTAGTCAACAGAGGACTTATAGAGATAATGGAAGATCAGTTGGTAAGGAATGTAGTCAACAGAGGTCTTATAGAGATAATGGAAGATCAGTTGGTAAGGAATGTAGTCGACAGAGGTCTTCAACTGTCATTCCAATCAATGGAAGATCAGTTGGTAAGGAATGTAGTCAACAGAGGTCTTATAGAGATAATGGAAGATCAGTTGGTAAGGAATGTAGTCAACAGAGGTCTTATAGAGATAATGGAAGATCAGTTGGTGAGGAATGTAGTCAACAGAGGTCTTCAACTGTCATTCCAATCAATGGAAGATCAGTTGGTGAGGAATGTAGTCAACTGAGGTCTTATAGAGATAATGGAAGATCAGTTGGTAAGGAATGTAGTCAACAGAGGTCTTATAGAGATAATGGAAGATCAGTTGGTAAGGAATGTAGTCGACAGAGGTCTTATAGAGATAATGGAAGATCAGTTGGTGAGGAATGTAGTCAACAGAGGTCTTATAGAGATAATGGAAGATCAGTTGGTAAGGAATGTAGTCAACAGAGGTCTTATAGAGATAATGGAAGATCAGTTGGTGAGGAATGTAGTCAACAGAGGTCTTATAGAGATAATGGAAGATCAGTTGGTAAGGAATGTAGTCAACAGAGGTCTAACAGAAGATCAGTATGTAAGGAATATAGTCAACAGAGGTCTTCAACTGTCATTCCAATCAAAACCTCCCCCAACAAGAAGTCTGTGTTGGACAAATCTTCTGGCAGATACTTCAAAGAGCGAGTCTCTTCTTTTAGAAGTTCAATCTCTCTTAGAAAAGGAGGCAATAGAGGTGGTAGAGAATCCCAATTCTCCGGGATTCTACATTCATTTGTTCCTTGTTCCAAAACCAGAGGGCTCTTCTGACCAGTAATAGACTTGAGCTGGATAAACAAATTGATAATAGCTCCAAAGTTTTACATGGAAACCATGCGGTCAGTAAGAGCGAGCATCCAAGTGAACAACTTTGGCAAGCATAAACCTAAAAGATGTGTACTTTCACATCTTGGTCCATCTGGCATTGAGAAAGTATCTTCGTTTTGCCATACTGGGAGAGGTTTACCAGTTCAGAGCGATGTGTTTCCATCTGAATCTGGCCCCTGGGCATTCACTCCGATAATGAACTCGATCATGTCTTATTTCCGAGTTCATTCAGCAGTAATAACATCGGCTTATCTGGATGACATTCTTCAAAGATACGGCAACAAAAGCATGCTTCAGAACTAGGTGCAGGGTCTGCTTCTATTGTTCCGACATCTAGGCTTCATTGTAAATGAAAAGAAGTCGGATTTGACTCTGTCAGTGTCCTTCATTCACTTGGGAATGAGTTTGGAGACTCAACAATAATCTGGTCCGTCTTCCCACAACCAGGGCAAAGCTGGTCAATTATTATGCTTGTTTTCTCCTAAACTTTCTCACAATGTCAGCAAGGGAGTTTATGAGATTGATGGTACTGTGCGGAGTGGCTGCGGAGCTAATTCCAATAGGTTGATTTCGCACATGTCCTCTCCAGATTTTCTTTATTCAGAACTGGAGTGTCAAAACTCATTTGCTCGAAAGTCTGATTATTTTAACGGACCTAGTAAAACAAAAAAATTCAGATTTTTGGTGGGCTTTCAGTGGTTAATTCAGGGAGTTCTGCTTCAAGTACCGGATCCGGTCTTCACTATTATGACAGAATCCAGTCAAACGCGTTGGGGTGCCTTCCTTTCCGCAGATCTAAAGTGTCAGGATTTTTGGGACACTTGGTTCCTGGAGAAACATATAAACATGAAGGAGAAGGTGTCCATTTGACTAGCCCTAAAACCTTGGATAGTTCACGTATAGAATGTCCATGTTCAGATTGTGTCAGACAATTCCACAGTAGTGGTATACCTCAGGAATCAGGGCGGCTCTCATTCTATTCCTCTATTCGAAATGACGGAGAAAATTCTCCTATTCGCTTTGGATCAGCATGTTCTTCTCTCTCAAGGAAAGATTGCCTGTTACCATCGGAGTGGACTCTCAACAGACATGTCTTCAGTCAGCTTTGCTACCAGTGGGATCTTCCCATGATAGAACGTTTTGCCTTCAACCAAAACAATCAGCTTCCATTGTTCTTGTCCTTGTCTCCGTGTCCAGATCCTCTGGCTTACGCGGTGGACGCTCTATCAATTTCATGGAATGGAATAGTAGGATGTTTCTTTTCCTCCAACTCCTCTTGTTCAGCAGATCTTGTTGAAAATCAAATGCGCTTATTGTAAGATTTTGCTGGTAGCATCTCTGTCAACACATTAACCCTTTACCTAACCTGAAAAGCACACGAAACTTGCAAAAATAATTCTTGAACAACCAGGAATAACTAATTTTTTTCATTTTTTGTCTCAAAAACATAGGTTATGACCCCTCGTTGGAACGAGCTCGACGATCTCGTTCCAATGAGGGGTCATAACCTACGTCTTTGAGACAAAAAATGAAAAAAATAATGAAAATTAATTGCCGATTTTTTAGAATAGCGCTGGCCGGTTTTGGCCATTACGTTAGGTAAAGGGTTAACCATGTATTAATCTTGTCAGGTGTCTGTTGTGGGACATCCCTTGAAAACTTCCACCACTGAAGGATCTTCTGTTTCAAGGGAAGCCCCACAGACTGCATCACAATCCAGCAGGTCTCACTCAACCTTCAACTCTTTCTGTTGTGCAGTCCTTCTTACTCGGAAAGCAATTTTCAGGATGAGCAGTGGATGCAATTTCTAACTGCAGGAGGACCTCCTCTTCGTTAAACTATGCTGCTAAGTGGAGTCTTTTTTCCGTTGGTGTGCGGATCAGTCTGTGGATATTTATAATCCATCTACGCCTCAAAATTGCCAACTTTTTAGTCTACCTTTTTGATGTATTAAAACTCCAGCACGTTGCTATTAAGGGCTATAGGTCTATGTTATCAGACACATATGCTTATTATGATCATTTGGCTATTGGATCAGATCTTTCTTTATCCAAGCTAGTTAGAAACTTCTCTATCAATAGACCTCAAACCTTAAGATTAATTCCCAAATGGAATTTACTTTGGGTTCTTCTGAAGTTACAGGAAGCTCCTTTTCAGTCGTTAAATGAAGTTGAATTTAAATATCTTACTTATAAAATGGCCTTTTTCTTAGCCTTTTCTTCTGCTAGAAGAGTTAGTGAACTTCATGCTTTATCAGTAGAAGATTCTCATTTCTGTAGAATGGCTACATAATGCTATTACTCTTACTATGGAGGTGGGATTCTTGGCTAAAAACCAGATGTACAGTTAAAACTAGAAGTCCTGTCATGAAATGCGCACAAATAGCACGTTGATATGCGCGTTAATGTACGCGTTATCACCCAAGTAAAACTATCAAATTCTGTACATATGACCCGTGCACAAGCAATGTTTCAGCCAATGGACCTCAGGGTAACCCGGTGGTCCATTGGCAGAAACATTGCTTGTGTTTGCTATGAGTTACCAGTAGAACCTGCCGTGCTGTGGATGCCATTCGATACGGTAATTGCGCGCGATTCCAGCGCGCAATTAAGCCTAGAAAAGCGCACTATTCGGGACAGGACTTCTAGTTTTAACTGTAAAAGCAGGATTGAGTAATGAGCCATGGTTCGTGCGAATGCCACCGATTGGCCACTTAAATTGCAGCTACAATTTAGCATGACCAATAAAAGCACAGGTGCTAAATTGTAGGTACAATTTATTAAATTGTAGCTACAATTTAGTAACTAACTTAGATGTGAGTCTTCCATGGAAGACGTGTGTCACCTGCTCTATATTTTAATATTTCAGACAGAATTCTAAGTGGAAAAGGGTCATAACTCTGGAAAAAATACAGCGGATCAAAAAATAAAATAGGAGGTGCACAATGCCAGTATGTGATAAAAAATCACTGAAAGTTTCATTCCATTCATAGGTTAAAGAGGAGTGGCGGATAAGAGAAAGTGTGACGTGGATGATGCAAGACGACAAAAGTAATCCCTTTATGTCGCTCCCCACTTCGTGGGATGGCGACACAAAAATGACGTGAAGCTAATAGGCTTCCGTAGTTATATCTACAAATATTTAGTAATATTTACATCAGTGTGGTGGAGGTTAACATGATTTTTCCATTTGTCACTTTGAAGTAATTCAAGTCAAGATAGAAATACTTGGGGTTAGTTGAGAACCGTGAAAATAAAAGTATATAATCAGTTAGAAACTCCTCCCCATGAGAACCTCAGGAAGTTAAGAAGTACTTGTTTACTGCTGTAAACAAGCTAATCAGTTAGAACTCCTCCCCATGAGAACTGGAAGTCGGTTAGAAACTCCTCCCCATGAGAACCTCGGGAAGTGAAGAAGTACTTGTTTACTGCTGTAAACAGGCTACTCAGTTAGAAACTCCTCCCCATGAGAACCTCGGGAAGTGAAGAAGTACCTGTTTACTGCTGTAAACAAGCTCTGTTTCACAGGTAAAATAGAACATGGTCACCAGTACCTGGGGTGGAAGTCCGTTAAAATGGGCAACATGATCAGTTAGAAACTCTTCCCCATGGGAACCTCGGGAAGTCAGTTAGAAACTACTCCCCATGAGAACCTCAGGAAGTGAAGAAGTACTTGTTTACTCCTGTAAACAAGCTCTGTTTCACCAAAAAAAATAGAACACGGTCACCACTACCTGGGATGGAAGTCCTCTAAAATGGGCAACTTGGTCAGTTAGAAACACCTCCCCATGGGAACCTCGGGAAGTGAAGAAGTACTTGTTTACTGTTGTAAACAAGCTCTGTTTTATTGGTAAAATAGAACTCGGTCAGCAATACCCAGGGTGGAAGTCCTCTAAAATGGGCAGCATGATCAGTTAGAAACTCCTCCTCAAGGGAACCTCGGGAAGTGAAGAAGTACTTGTTTACTGTTGTAAACAAGCTCTGTTTCATTGGTAAAATAGAACTCGGTCAGCAATACCTGGGATGGAAGTCCTCTAAAATGAGCAACATGATCAGTTAGAAACTCCTTCCCATGGGAACCTAGGGAAGTGAAGAAGTACTTGTTTACTGCTGTAAACAAGCTCTGTTTCATTGGTAAAATAGAACACGGTCACCAATACCTAGGGTGGAAGTCCTCTAAAATGGGCAACATGATCAGTTAGAAACTCCTCCCCATGGGAACATTGGGAAGTGAAGAAGTACTTGTTTACTGCTGTAAACAAGCTAATCGGTTAGAAACTCGGGAAGTGAAGAAGTACTTGTTTACTGTTGTAAACAAGCTCTGTTTCACTGGTAAAATAGAACTCGGTCATCAATACCTGGGGTGGAAGTCCCTCCAAAATGGGCAACGTGATCATTTAGAAACTCCTCCCCATGGGAACCTCGGGAAGTGAAGAAGTACTTGTTTACTGTTGTAAACAAGCTCTGTTTCATTGGTAAAATAGAACTCGGTCAGCAATACCTGGGATGGAAGTCCTCTAAAATGAGCAACATGATCAGTTAGAAACTCCTCCCCATGGGAACCTCGGGAAGTGAAGAAGTACTTGTTTACTGCTGTAAACAAGCTAATCAGTTAGAAACTCCTCCCCACGAGAACTGGAAGTCGGTTAGAAACTCCTCCCCATGAGAACCTCGGGAAGTGAAGAAGTACTTGTTTATTGTTGTAAACAAGCTCTGTTTCACTGGTAAAATAGAACACGGTCACCAATATCTGTGATGGAAGTTCTCTAAAATGGGCAACATGATCAGTTAGATACTCCTCCCCATGAGAACCCTGGGAAGTCAGTTAGAAACTGCTCCCCATGAGAACCTCGGGAAGTGAAGAAGTACTTATTTATTGTTGTAAACAAGCTCTGTTTCACTGGTAAAATAGAACTCAGTCAGAAAGACCTAGGGTGGAAGTCCTCTAAAATGGGCAACATGATCAGTTAGAAACTCCTCTCCCTGGGAACCTCGGGAAGTGAAGAAGTACTTGTGTACTGTTGTAAACAAGCTCTGTTTCACTGATAAAATAGAACATGGTCACAAATACCTGGGGTGGAAGTCCTCTAAAATGAGTAACATAAACGATTAACTTGACTTGACTTTATATCCATATTGCTGTTGATTTTGTAGAAATATATGACCTTAACCCTTTACCTAACCTGAAAAGCAGACGACGCTTGTAAAAAAAATTATTGAATAACTAATTTTATTCATTTTTTGTCTCAAAAACATAAGTTATGACCCCTCATTGGAACGAGCTCATTCCAATGAGGGGTCATAACCTACATTGTTGAGACAAAAAATGAAAAAAATAATGAAAATTAATGTGCGATTTTTTCAGAATATGGCTGGCCGGTTTTGGCTGTTATGTTGGGTAAAGGGTTAAACACCACTAAATAAATTAAATTGATTGGAAAATTACAAACAGTATATTTTTATTTTATAACAGCTTATGCAAACAACAGGTGGAGTTGAATGGAGACAGGCACATGTAGAAAATAGTTTATTTTATTCTAGCAAGGAAGTTGATCGGCTTATTAAAGAAACAGAGGTAAGATTTCATTTCTCAAATGCAGATTTTATCATCGCCTGATAGCTGGCTCTTATTCCAAATATTAAATGCACACATAAAAAGCAGTCAAATTCACTGGTGGCTTTGAAATCTTAAAGCAGTATCAGTGAAAAAAAGCTATAGAATCAAAAGCTGCTTTTTTTTTAAATCTTTTTTTAGGAAATGGTATTGTAATGTTTGAATGTGCATTTTTATATGCCTGTTTTGAAAAAACGGTTGTATTATGGTATACCACTGTCCATCCGTCTGTCTGTCCGTCCACACGTCATACAATAACTCGAAAACGCTTCAAGCAATTTTTGTGATTTTTTGGTGGATAATATGTGTAGATGGAAGGAAGCTCCCTTTTGATTTGTGTCACTGTCCGATTTGTCATTCCAGAGTTATGGGACTTTATTCGTCCAAATATAAGCAATTTTCCACGTCGGACAATAACTTGAAAATGCTTGGATGAATTTTCATGATTTTTTGGTGGCAAGTATATGTTGATGGAAGGAATCTTCCTTTGTATTTGTGTCACCATCCGATATGTCATTCCAGAGTTATGGGACTTTATTCATCAAAATATAAGCAATTCTCCACATGTCGAACAATAACTTGAAAATGTTTAGAGCAATTTTCATGATTTTTTGGTTGCAAGTATATGTTGATGGAAGGAATTTCCTTTTCGATTTGTGTCGCTGTCCGATTTGTCATTCTAGAGTTATGGGACTTTATTTGTCAAAATATAAGCAATTTTTCACATGTCGGACAATAACTTGAAAATGCTTGGGGCAATTTGCATGATTTTTTGGTGGCAAGTATATGTTGATGGAAGGACTCTCCCTTTCTATTTGTGTCGCTGTCCGATATCTCATTCAGAGTTATGGGACTTTATTCATCAAAATATAAGCAATTTTCCACATGTCGAACAATAACTTTAAAATGCTTAGTACACATGTATGCTCATTTATGTGGTTCCCTCTTGTAATTAATAAAGGTCATATCATGCGCTCATGGCGCAGCTGTTTATTGATTTTGACTTACTTGGTGTAAGTTTGAAAAGCCGATGCAGTTACAACACACCCAGTTTTATCATCTCGAACTCTTGATTATCGGAGCCACAAATCTAAAAATTCTAAGCATATCAAATTGAATCCAGTATTGAATCTCACAGCTTTGCAATTTACAACTTATCCAGTTTAATCCTTGTAAAACAACTGTTAATATTTCACTTTCTTACAACTGTTAATATTTCTCGTCTCCACTCCCACATTAGGCTTGTCGTGATTATGCAAAAAGTCGTCTAATCGTTGGTCGTGCCGATTGATCGACTTTAAATTTGAAAGTCGACTTTTTCAACTTTTTTTTACCCCCGCATGTATAACGACACCACTGCCTTGCCAGAATGTGATCATGCTGTTCAGTTAAAACTAGAAGTCCTGTCATGAAATGCGCACAAATAGCACATTGATATGCGTGTTAATGTGCGCGTTATGGCCCAAGTAAAGCTATCAAATTCTGTACATATGGCCTGTGCACAAGCAATGTTTCAGCCAATGGACCTCTGGGTAACCTGGAGGTCCATTGGCAGAAACATTGCATGTGTTTGCTATGAGAAACCAGGAGAACCTGCTGTGCTTTGGGTGCCATTCGATATGGCAATTGCGCGCAATTCCAACGCGCATTTAAGCCTACATAAGTGCACTATTTGTGACAGGACTTCTAGTTTTAACTGTATATACATGATGGGAACTTTTCTGGATGTATAAACGACAGTGGTAGACCATATGGAGGTAAAGGAGGGCGACCTCAGGCCCCCCCCTGCCCCCTCAAATAAACCGTAATTTTTCTAAGTCCGATTCGGAAATGTTTGCGGTAATTACCTCCCACTTTAATGATTTTTTGTTGTTGAAAATATGAAAGTTATTTTCAAGTATTACTGCTCTCGTCATGTCAACAACATGTCTGTATTTTAAACAACATCGTTTCCAATAACCATTCTTTGCTCATAAATCTTTTATTTTGAACAACACAAAAAGAAACTCACTGCATTTGATGAAATTTCCGTATTTTGCATCTCAAAACTAGAGTTAGCTCTCTTGGGTCACTCTTTCGTGTTGGAAATCTGAAAATCACAACGTTTCCCATCATTGATAAATTATCGTCAGTGTGTGTGCGGAAGGAGAGGGGGTGTGTGACTTTTTTACGTCCTTAGTGCCCTTACAGGGTCCAGCAGAATAGTCCTTGTAAGTTGTAAAATCCCTCAGATCAGGCCTAGTTCCTTCTGGCTGCTCACTGTTATGTTTCATCTGAATTTCGGGCGTCAGGATGTATTACTGTTTAACGGTATGGCAGACGATCGACCAACTTAACAGAATATGGTCAACGAAACGTTCATTCCGACATTCACCAAGCCTTATAATGTGGGAATGATGGATCGTTGACTATGTCACCATGCTATTTGAAATGTACACGGCCACATGCCCGGTTATACCTACCTTTAGGACCATTCAGCCATCTCGTTTTAGTCGACCCTTTGTTAAAAAAAAATATAGTCAAAAAAGTTGACTAATCGTCGATTTTGGCCTCTGATTAATCAACTATGGAATTTCATAATCGCAGCAAGCCTATCCCACATATTATATTGACATTGACTCGCCTGCTTTAGCATGTCCGGCACAAATGCAAAATATTCCAAAATGAAATAAAAGAGAGTTTCGGAAGCTGAATTTCCTTGAACTCCTATATGATAAGGTCTTCTGTACAGGAGACAGATGACACGAAGAGCTCAAAAGAATATATTTGACAAACTTCTGTATGATCAGGTCTTCTGTACATGATACAAGAAGAACTCAAGAGAATATATTTGACAAACTTCTGTATGATCAGGTCTTCTGTACAGGATACAAGGAGAACTCAAGAGAATATATTAGACAAACTTCTGTATGATCACGTCTTCTGTACAGGATACACAAAGAGTTCAAGAGAATATATTTGATAAACTTCTGTATGATCAGGTCTTCTGTACAGGATACAAGGAGAACTCAAGAGAATATATTAGATAAACTTCTGTATGATCACGTCTTCTGTACATGATACAAGAAGAACTCAAGAGAATATATTTGACAAACTTCTGTATGATCAGGTCTTCTGTACAGGATACAAGGAGACCTCAAGAGAATATATTAGACAAACTTCTGTATGATCAGGTCTTCTGTACATGATACAAGAAGAACTCAAGAGAATATATTTGACAAACTTCTGTATGATCAGGTCTTCTGTACAGGATACAAGGAGACCTCAAGAGAATATATTTGACAAACTTCTGTATGATCAGGTCTTCTGTACATGATACAAGAAGAACTCAAGAGAATATATTTGACAAACTTCTGTATGATCAGGTCTTCTGTACAGGATACAAGGAGAGCTCAAAAGAATATATTTGACAAACTTCTGTATGATCAGGTCTTCTGTACAGGATACAAGGAGAGCTCAAGAGAATATATTTGACAAACTTCTGTATGATCAGGTCTTCTGTACAGGATACAAGAAGACCTCAAGAGAATATATTTGACAAACTTCTGTATGATCAGGTCTTCTGTACAGGATACAAGGAGAACTCAAGAGAATATATTAGATAAACTTCTGTATGATCACGTCTTCTGTACAGGATACACAAAGAGTTCAAGAGAATATATTTGATAAACTTCTGTATGATCAGGTCTTCTGTACAGGATACAAGGAGAACTCAAGAGAATATATTAGATAAACTTCTGTATGATCACGTCTTCTGTACATGATACAAGAAGAACTCAAGAGAATATATTTGACAAACTTCTGTATGATCAGGTCTTCTGTACAGGATACAAGGAGACCTCAAGAGAATATATTAGACAAACTTCTGTATGATCAGGTCTTCTGTACATGATACAAGAAGAACTCAAGAGAATATATTTGACAAACTTCTGTATGATCAGGTCTTCTGTACAGGATACAAGGAGACCTCAAGAGAATATATTAGACAAACTTCTGTATGATCAGGTCTTCTGTACATGATACAAGAAGAACTCAAGAGAATATATTTGACAAACTTCTGTATGATCAGGTCTTCTGTACAGGATACAAGGAGACCTCAAGAGAATATATTTGACAAACTTCTGTATGATCAGGTCTTCTGTACATGATACAAGAAGAACTCAAGAGAATATATTTGACAAACTTCTGTATGATCAGGTCTTCTGTACAGGATACAAGGAGACCTCAAGAGAATATATTAGACAAACTTCTGTATGATCAGGTCTTCTGTACATGATACAAGAAGAACTCAAGAGAATATATTTGACAAACTTCTGTATGATCAGGTCTTCTGTACATGATACAAGAAGAACTCAAGAGAATATATTTGACAAACGTCTGTATGATCAGGTCTTCTGTACAGGATACAAGGAGACCTCAAGAGAATATATTAGACAAACTTCTGTATGATCAGGTCTTCTGTACATGATACAAGAAGAACTCAAGAGAATATATTTGACAAACTTCTGTATGATCAGGTCTTCTGTACAGGATACAAGGAGACCTCAAGAGAATATATTAGACAAACTTCTGTATGATCAGGTCTTCTGTACATGATACAAGAAGAACTCAAGAGAATATATTTGACAAACTTCTGTATGATCAGGTCTTCTGTACAGGATACAAGGAGACCTCAAGAGAATATATTAGATAAACTTCTGTATGATCAGGTCTTCTGTACAGGATACAAGGAGAACTCAAGAGAATATATTAGATAAACTTCTGTATGATCAGGTCTTCTGTACAGGATACAAGGAGACCTCAAGAGAATATATTAGACAAACTTCTGTATGATCAGGTCTTCTGTACAGGATACAAGGAGACCTCAAGAGAATATATTAGACAAACTTCTGTATGATCAGGTCTTCTGTACAGGATACAAGGAGAACTCAAGAGAATATATTTGATAAACTTCTGTATGATCAGGTCTTCTGTACAGGATACAAGGAGAACTCAAGAGAATATATTAGATAAACTTCTGTATGATCACGTCTTCTGTACAGGATACAAGGAGAACTCAAGAGAATATATTTGATAAACTTCTGTATGATCAGGTCTTCTGTACAGGATACAGAAGATACAAGAAGAACTCAAGAGAATATATTTGACAAACTTCTGTATGATCAGGTCTTCTGTACAGGATACACAAAGAGTTCAAGAGAATATATTTGATAAACTTCTGTATGATCAGGTCTTCTGTACAGGATACAGACGATACAAGAAGAACTCAAGAGAATATATTAGATAAACTTCTGAGAACATCTTGTCGATATGAAAATTTCAGAATCAGCACAACTTGGTGGAAATGGAATCATGGAAATGATTTTAAATCAAATTAAATTTTGAAGCTTTGAAGGACCACAGGAAGTAATGTCACCCTCCCAGTGCTGTTTGGCTGACTGGAAGTAATGTGACCCTCCCAGTGTTGTTAGGCTGACTAGAAGTAATGCAACCCTCCCACTGCTGTTAGGCTGACTATAAGTAATGTGACCCTCCCAGTGCTGTTAGGCTGACTGGAATTAATGTAACCCTCCCAGTGCTGTTAGGCTGACTGGAAGTAATGTGACCCTCCCAGTACTGTTAGGCTGACTGGAAGTAATGTCACCCTCCCAGTGCTGTTAGGCTGATTGGAAGTAATGTGACCTTCCCAGTGCTGTTAGGCTGACTGGAAGTAATGTGACCCTCCCAGTGCTGTTAGGCTGACAGGAAGTAATGTGTCCCTCCCAGTGCTGTTAGGCTGAATGGAAGTAATGTGACCCTCCCAGTGCTGTTAGGCTGACTGGAAGTAATGTGACCCTCCCAGTGCGGTTAGGCTGACTGGAAGTAATGTGACCCTCCCAGTGCTGTTAGGCTGATTGGAAGTAATGTGACCTTCCCAGTGCTGTTAGGCTGACTGGAAGTAATATGACCCTCCCACTGGTGTTAGGCTGACAGGAAGTAATGTGTCCCTCCCAGTGCTGTTAGGCTGACTGGAAGTAATGTGACCCTCCAAGTGCGGTTAGGCTGACTGGAAGAAATGTGACCCTCCAAGTGCGGTTAGGCTGACTGGAAGTAATGTGCCCCTCCCAGTGCTGTTAGGCTGACTGGAAGTAATGTGACCCTCCCAGTGCTGTTAGGCTGACTGGAAGTAATGTGACCCTCCCTGTGCTGTTAGGCTGACTGGAAGTAATGTCACCCTCCCAGTGCGGTTAGGCTGACTGGAAGTAATGTGACCCTGCCAGTGCTGTTAGGCTGATTGGAAGTAATGTGACCTTCCCAGTGCTGTTAGGCTGACTGGAAGTAATGTGACCCTCCCAGTGCTGTTAGGCTGACAGGAAGTAATGTGTCCCTCCCAGTGCTGTTAGGCTGACTGGAAGTAATGTGACCCTCCCAGTGCTGTTAGGCTGACTGGAAGTAATGTGACCCTCCCAGTGCTGTTAGGCTGACTGGAAGTAATGTGACCCTCCAAATGCGGTTAGGCTGATTGGAAGTAATGTGACCCTTCCCATTCTGTTAGGCTGACTGGAAGTAATGTGACCCTCCCAGTGCTGTTAGGCTGACTGGAAGTAATTTGACCCTCCCAGTGATGTTAGGCTGACTGGAAGTAATGTGACCCTCCCAGTGCTGTTAGGCTGACTGGAAGTAATGTGACCCTCCCAGTGCTGTTAGGCTGACTGGAAGTAATGTCATCCTCCCAGTGTTGTTAGACTGTAAAAATCTTATAATACTGACCATTGGGCGCTGCAAAGCTTCTACATTCTATTAAGTTTTGAATCTTATGTTGCTATTTGTTTCATTTCAAAATTAGCAACTCGATTTGTTTCCTTTTGAATCTTTTCTGTTCACAGAAATATAGCTTGGTATGAGTCATGTACGTCATCTCACAGAAATATAGCTTGGTATCAGTCATGTACGTCATCCCACAGAAATATAGCTTGGTATCAGTCATGTACGTCATCTCACAAAACATATTACTTGGTATCAGTCATCTACGTCATCTCACAGAAATATAGCTTGGTATCAGTCATGTACGTCATCTCACCGAAATATAGCTTGGTATCAGTCATGTACGTCATCTCACAGAAATATAGCTTGGTATCAGTCATGTACGTCATCTCACAGAAATATAGCTTGGTATGAGTCATGTATGTCATCTCACAGAAATATAGCTTGGTATAAGTCATGTACGTCATCTCACAGAAATATAGCTTGGTATCAGTCATGTACGTCATCTCACAGAAATATAGCTTGGTATGAGTCATGTATGTCATCTCACAGAAATATAGCTTGGTATGAGTCATGTACGTCATCTCACAGAAATATAGCTTGGTATGAGTCATGTACGTCATCTCACAGAAATATAGCTTGGTATGAGTCATGTACGTCATCTCACAGAAATATAGCTTGGTATGAGTCATGTACGTCATCTCACAGAACATATAGTTCAAACAGATTCAGATGGAAATTTGACATAAATAATACTGAGAATAAAGACTGGGTGTTATATTTCAGTATATTAATATAAATATCATCTGCATCCATATCACCACTCATGTTAATCCTGGTCTCATTAGTCATTACTGTTATTAACTGCGAAGCTAAGGTGTTCAAACAATGTCGACAGTGATCAGTTGCTAGTGGCTATCCATGTCCAGTGCCAAGTATCAGTAATTCTTGCACTTGTTCATGTTTTTTTAGCTATAATCCTTACTGGGTAATATTCCAGTTACATCATCAAGATATGCTTTCAGTGAAGGCATGCCTTAACTGGTAGAGTGCTGAATTATTTTTGGTCATCGAAATTTGTTCACATACAATACATGGAGAGTGTATTATCACTAAGTCACCCACAGAGTGGACAATCCACCCAAGCAATAATTGCAAATTTGTTGCAAAGCAAAACCAGCACAAGCAAAGTTTCAGCTAATGGACCTCCGGGTTAAACCCGGAGGTCCATTAGCTGAAACATTGCTTGTGTTTTTTGTCGATATGTACAAAATTGGAAAGTTATAGCATGGGTGATAACTCCACTCTGTGGGTGATTTACTTATAACCACTCTGCATGTACTGTACGTTTGCCTAGTTACAATTTATGGGAGAGTGCCAATAGGCACTCTCCCATTAATTGTAACAAGACAAATCCTCACACACTAAATAATTTCACTTCAAAGGTGATATGGAGAACATCCACTGAATATGAAGCCATTAAGTTGTGGTACTGACACTTCAGAATAAAGCCCAAATATGGGCTACCAGCACTCTACCAGTTAATGATGCACATGTAGTTAGAATATTTTATCATTTGTGACTTGTGCCATCACAGTCAGTGCAAATTTGGTTTATAGCAACACCCCAGTCGTTCATCTTCAAGACACTCCTGATTCAATTCAAGGTTCAACTTTGAATAATAGACTTGATTCAGTTTGAGATTTGACTGAAATCAGTAAAATGACAGACTTGTCCCTTGGTTGTGGTAAAACTATGTTATTTTTAGATTTTCATTCCAGTAAAATGACAGTCATGTCCCTTGGTAGTGGTAAAACTTAATTATTTTGAAATTTTCTTTTGATGTTTTCATACAATTCCTTTAATGTTTTCATAAAAAATTTGTTGATAGTTTTCAAACAATTCCTTTGATGTTTTCATACAATTCCTTTGATGTTTTCATACAATTCCTTTAATGTTTTCATAAAATTTTTTTGATAGTTTTCATACAATTCCTTTGATGTTTTCATACAATTCCTTTGATGTTTTCACACAACATCCTTGAGTTTTGCCTGTATAATTACTGCTATATTTACTGACCAAACTTGGTCAATGCTTTCATTGTTTCAGAATTTCCATTAGTGTTCCTTAGAGAGTAATCGCTTGACTGGACTGGTTACGTGAAATAATTCATCAGAGGTGAGGGACGTTGTACAAACACAAGTGCGCGAATGCACATGAGTGTTTTACAATATAGTCCCTCACCTCGAATGAATTATTTCAAGTAACCAGTCCAGTCAAGCGATTACTCCGTTTATTACTTTTCATCATTAACGATAATTATATTATTTAACCCTTTACCTCACATAACGGCCAATACCGGCCAGCACTATTCTAAAAAATCGCCGATTAATTTTCATTATTTTTTCATTTTTTGTCTCTAAAACATAGGTTATGACCCCTCATTGGAACGAGCTCATTCCAGTGAGTGGTCAATAATGTTTTTGAGACAAAAAATGAAAATAATAGTTATTTGGGAATTCTTTTTGCAAGTGTCATCTGCTTTTCATGTTAGGTAAAGGGTTAAAAAACAATGAAGTCACCATTACACCCACGGCAAAGCATCTTTGTTTGCACGCACAGATACATAACCCAATTGTTGATTGCATAATTCACTTGTAAAGTTATCGTTTATAAGCAAACCTGGAAATCCCAGTAAATCACACTTTGGAAAGTAATAAATGAATACAATCATTCCTGTTTTTTTTTTATTTTGACTTATTTTTTCTTATTGTGTACTTTTCATATTTTTTTAAAAAAATTTTTCAGCAAAATGTGACATCTGAGCTAGAAGGAGGAAATAGACAAAAAGCTATGAAAAGACTCCGAGTACCTCCTCTTGGTGATGAGGTGAGCAAATTATAGGTACAATGTGTCCCACTTAACTAAGTTTTGTTGCAAAGGATATAAATTTAAAATGCCAAACCATTTACCTTACCTTTTGACCTGTTACATTTACACAAAGGTTATTGAAAAAATACTGATTAGTTAGTGACCTGATATGATAAATACTGGTTAGTTATTGACCTAATAATGTAAATACTGGTTAGTTAGTGACCTAATATGGTGTATACTGGTTAGTGACCTAATATGGTAAATGCTGGTTAGTTACACCATTTATATGAGACCTAATATGGTGTATTCTTGTTAGTTAGTGACCTAATATGGTAAATACTGGTTAGTTAGTGACCTAATACGGTATATACTGGTTAGTTAGTGACCTAATATGGTGTATACTGGTTAGTTAGTGACCTAATATGGTAAATACTGGTTAGTTAGTGACCTAATATGGTATGTACTGGTGAGTTAGTGACCTAATATGGTTTATACTGGTTAGTTAGTGACCTAATATGGTAAATACTGGTTAGTTAGTGACCTAATATGGTAGATACTGGTTAATTAGTGATTTACTATGGTGTGTACTGATTAGTTGCACCATTTGTTAGTGACCTGATATGGTTATACTGATTAGTTACACCATTTGTTAGTGACCTGATATGGTGTATACTAATTAGTTACACCATTTGTTAGTGACCTGATATGGTGTATACTGATTAGTTACACCATTTGTTTGTGACCTGATATGGTGTATACTGATTAGTTACACCATTTGTTAGTGACCTGATATGGTGTATACTGATTAGTTACACCAATGTTAGTGACCTGATATGGTGTATACTGATTAGTTACACCATTTGTTAGTGACCTGATATGGTATATACTGATTAGTTACACCATTTGTTAGTGACCTAATATGGTGTATACTGGTTAGTTAGTGACCTAATATGGTAAATACTGGTTAGTTAGTGACCTAATATGGTATATACTGGTGAGTTATTGACCTAATATGGTTTATACTGGTTAGTTAGTGACCTAATATGGTAAATACTGGTTAGTTAGTGACCTAATATGGTAGATACTGGTTAATTAGTGATTTACTATGGTGTGTACTGATTAGTTGCACCATTTGTTAGTGACCTGATATGGTTATACTGATTAGTTACACCATTTGTTAGTGACCTGATATGGTGTATACTAATTAGTTACACCATTTGTTAGTGACCTGATATGGTGTATACTGATTAGTTACACCATTTGTTTGTGACCTGATATGGTGTATACTGATTAGTTACACCATTTGTTAGTGACCTGATATGGTGTATACTGATTAGTTACACCATTTGTTAGTGACCTGATATGGTGTATACTGATTAGTTACACCATTTGTTAGTGACCTGATATGGTATATACTGATTAGTTACACCATTTGTTAGTGACCTGATATGGTGTATACTGATTAGTTACACCATTTGTTAGTGACCTGATATGGTGTATACTGATTAGTTACACCATTTGTTAGTGACCTGATATGGTGTATACTGATTAGTTACACCATTTGTTAGTGACATAATATGGTGTATACTGGTTAGTTACTCCATTTGTTAGTGACCTAATATGGTGTATACTATGTTAGTTTGTCAGAAATGTAATGTTGTATATACTATGTCTGTTAGTGACCTAATATTGTATATACTGTGTCAATTTATCAGTGATGTAATATGGTATATACTATGTTTGTGACCTAATATTGTATATACTGTGTCAGTTTACCAGTGACTTAATATGGTGTATACTATGTCTGTTAGTGACCTAATATTGTATATACTGTGTCAGTTTATCATTGATGTGATAATGTGTATACTGTGACAGTTTATCATTGATGTGATATATATACTATGTCTGTTAATATGGTATATACTGTGTCAGTTTATCAGTGATGTGATATGCTGTATACTATGTCTGTTAGTGACCTAATATTGTATATACTGTGTCAGTTTATCAGTGATGTGATATGATGTATACTATGTCTGTTAGTGACCTAATATTGTATATACTGTGTCAGTTTATCATTGATGTGATATTGTATATACTATGTCAGTTTATCAGTGATGTGATATGATGTATACTATGTCTGTTAGTGACCTGATATTGTATATACTGTGTCAGTTTATCATTGATGTGATATTGTATATACTATGTCAGTTTATCATTGATGTGATATGATGTATACTATGTCTGTTAGTGACCTAATATTGTATATACTGTGTCAGTTTATCATTGATGTGATATTGTATATACTGTGTCAGTTTATCATTGTTGTGATAATGTGTATACTGTGACAGTTTATCATTGATGTGATATATATACTATGTCTGTTAGTGACCTAATATGGTATATACTGTGCCAGTTTATCAGTGATGTGATATGATGTATACTATGTCTGTTAGTGACCTAATATTGTATATTCTGTGTCAGTTTATCATTGATGTGATATTGTATATACTATGTCAGTTTATCAGTGATGTGATATGATGTATACTATGTCTGTTAGTGACCTAATATTGTATATACTGTGTCAGTTTATCATTGATGTGATATTGTATATACTATGTCAGTTTATCATTGATGTGATATGATATATACTATGTCTGTTAGTGACCTAATATTATATATACTGTGTCTGTTTATCAGTGATGTGATGTGATATGATATATACTATATTAGTTTATCAGTGACATAATAGAGTACAGTAGCACCAACTTAAATGGATATCTCTTAATTGAATAACCTGTTTATTGAATATAATTATCAAACACATAACAATTTACTCTACTTGACCTGTTAATTACATATAGGTTATTGAGTACACACCAGTTGAATGAATACATCTTACAGTACTCTGAAAACTGAAAAAGCAGTCTCAGTCCATCCAATACAAGCATTTAATCAGTAATATCTTATTTATAGACCTATTTGGCCTCAGTATATCCAATACAAGACAAGCATTTAATCTGTAATCTCTTATTTATAGACCTATTTGGCCTCAGTATATCCAATACAAGCATTTAATCTGTAATATATTATTTATAGACCTATTTTTTTGCAGTCCATCCAATACAAGCATTTAATCTGTAATATCTTGTTTATAGACCTATTTGGTCTCAGTCCATCCAGTTCAGATATCTAATCTGTAATATCTTGTTTATAGACCTATTTGGCCTCAGTCCATCCATTACCAGCATTTAATCTGTAATATCTTGTTTATAGACCTATTTGGCCTCAGTCCATCCATTACCGGCATTTAATCTGTAATATCTTGTTTATAGACCTATTTGGCCTCAGTCCATCCATTACCAGCATTTATTCTGTAATATCTTGTTTATAGACCTATTTGGCCTCAGTCCATCCATTACCAGCATTTAATCTGTAATATCTTGTTTATAGACCTATTTGGCCTCAGTCCATCCATTACCAGCATTTAATCTGTAATATTTTGTTTATAGACCTATTTGGCCTCAGTCCATCCATTACCAGCATTTAATCTGTAATATCTTGTTTATAGACCTATTTGGCCTCAGTCTATCCATTACCAGCATTTAATCTGTAATATCTTGTTTATAGACCTATTTGGCCTCAGTCCATCCATTACCAGCATTTAATCTGTAATATCTTGTTTATAGACCTATTTGGCCTCAGTCTATCCATTACCAGCATTTAATCTGTAATATCTTGTTTATAGACCTATTTGGCCTCAGTCCATCCATTACCAGCATTTAATCTGTAATATCTTGTTTATAGACCTATTTGGTCTCAGTCCATCCATTACCAGCATTTAATCTGTAATATCTTGTTTATAGACCTATTTGGCCTCAGTCCATCCATTACCAGCATTTAATCTGTAATATCTTGTTTATAGACCTATTTGGCCTCAGTCCATCCATTACCAGCATTTAATCTGTAATATCTTGTTTATAGACCTATTTGGCCTCAGTCTATCCATTACCAGCATTTAATCTGTAATATCTTGTTTATAGACCTATTTGGCCTCAGTCCATCCATTACCAGCATTTAATCTGTAATATCTTGTTCATAGACCTATTTGGTCTCAGTCCATCCAGTTCAGATATCTAATCTGTAATATCTTGTTTATAGACCTATTTTGACTCAGCCATCCATTACCAGCATTTAATCTGTAATATCTTGTTTATAGGCCTATTTGGCCTCAGCCTATCCATTACCAGCATTTAATCTGTAATATCTTGTCTATAGACCTATTTGGCCTCAGTCCATCCATTACCAGCATTTAATCTGTAATATCTTGTTTATACGCCTATTTGGCCTCAGTCTATCCATTACCAGCATTTAATCTGTAATATCTTGTTTATAGACCTATTTGGTCTCAGTCCATCCATTACCAGAATTTAATCTGTAATATCTTGTTTATAGACCTATTTGGCCTCAGTCCATCCATTACCAGCATTTAATCTGTAATATCTTGTTTATAGACCTATTTGGTCTCAGTCCATCCATTACCAGCATTTAATCTGTATGTAATATCTTGTTTATAGACCTATTTGGCCTCAGTCCATCCATTACCAGCATTTAATCTGTAATATCTTGTTTATAGACCTATTTGGCCTCAGTCCATCCATTACCAGCATTTAATCTGTAATATCTTGTTTATAGACCTATTTGGCCTCAGTCCATCCATTACCAGCATTTAATCTGTAATATCTTGTTTATAGACCTATTTGGCCTCAGTCTATCCATTACCAGCATTTAATCTGTAATATCTTGTTTATAGACCTATTTGGCCTCAGTCCATCCATTACCAGCATTTAATCTGTAATATCTTGTTCATAGACCTATTTGGTCTCAGTCCATCCAGTTCAGATATCTAATCTGTAATATCTTGTTTATAGACCTATTTTGACTCAGCCATCCATTACCAGCATTTAATCTGTAATATCTTGTTTATAGACCTATTTGGTCTCAGTCCATCCATCACCAGCATTTAATCTGTAATATCTTGTTTATAGACCTATTTGGCCTCAGTCTATCCATTACCAGCATTTAATCTGTAATATCTTGTTTATAGACCCTTTTTGACTCAGTCCATCCATTACCAGCATTTAATCTGTAATATCTTATATATGATCCTATTTTGACTCAGTCCATCCATTACAGCATTTAATCTGTAATATCTTGTTTATAGACCTATTTGGCCTCAGACTATCCATTACCAGCATTTAATCTGTAATATCTTGTCTATTGACCTATTTGGCCTCAGTCCATCCATTACCAGCATTTAATCTGTAATATCTAGTTTATTGACCTATTTGGCCTCAGTCCTTCCATTACCAGCATTTAATCTGTAATATCTTGTTTATAGACCTATTTTGACTCAGTCCATCCATTACCAGCATTTAATCTGTAATATCTTGTTTATAGACCTATTTGGCCTCAGTCCATCCATTACCAGCATTTAATCTGTAATATCTTGTTTATAGACCCTTTTTGACTCAGTCCATCCATTACCAGCATTTAATCTGTAATATCTTATATATGATCCTATTTTGACTCAGTCCATCCATTACAGCATTTAATCTATAATATCTTGTTTATAGGCCTATTTGGCCTCAGTCCATCCATTACCAGCATTTAAGCTGTAATATCCTGTCTACTGACCTATTTGGCCTCAGTCTATCCAATACAACAGCATTTAATCTGTAATATCTTGTTTATAGACCTATTTGGCCTCAGTCCATCCATTACCAGCATTTAATCTGTAATATCTTGTTTATAGACCTATTTGGCCTCAGTCCACCCATTACCAGCATTTAATCTGTAACATCTTGTTTATAGACCTATTTAGCCTCAGTCCATCCATTACCAGCATTTAATCTGTAATATCTTGTTTATAGGCCTATTTGGCCTCAGTCCATCCATTACCAGCATTTAATCTGTAATATCTTGTCTATTGACCTATTTGGCCTCAGTCCATCCATTACCAGCATTTAAGCTGTAATATCTTGTCTACTGACCTATTTGGCCTCAGTCTATCCAATACAACAGCATTTAATCTGTAATATCTTGTTTATAGACCTATTTGGCCTCAGTCCATCCATTACCAGCATTTAATCTGTAATATCTTGTTTATAGACCTATTTGGCCTCGGTCCATCCATTACCAGCATTTAATCTGTAATATCTTGTTTATAGACCTATTTGGCCTCAGTCCATCCATTACCAGCATTTAATCCGTAATATCTTGTTTATAGGCCTATTTGGCCTCAGTCGATCCATTACCAGCATTTAATCTGTAATATCTTGTTTATAGACCTATTTGGCCTCAGTCTATCCATTACCAGCATTTAATCTGTAATATCTTGTTTATAGACCTATTTGGCCTCAGTCCATCCATTACCAGCATTTAATCTGTAATATCTTGTCTATTGACCTATTTGGCCTCAGTCCATCCATTGCCAGCATTTAATCTGTAATATCTTGTTTATAGGCCTATTTGGCCTCAGTCTATCCATTACCAGCATTTAATCTGTAATATCTTGTCTATAGACCTATTTGGCCTCAGTCCATCCATTACCAGCATTTAATCTGTAATATCTTGTTTATAGGCCTATTTGGCCTCAGTCCATCCATTACCAGCATTTAATCTGTAATATCTTGTCTGTTGACCTATTTGGCCTCAGTCCATCCATTACCAGCATTTAATCTATAATATCTTGTTTATAGGCCTATTTGGCCTCAGTCCATCCATTACTAGCATTTAATCTGTAATATCTTGTTTATAGACCTATTTGGCCTCAGTCCATCCATTACCAGCATTTAATCTGTAATATCTTGTTTATAGACCTATTTGGCCTCAGTCCATCCATTACCAGCATTTAATCTGTAATATCTTGTTTATAGGCCTATTTGGCCTCAGCCTATCCATTACCAGCATTTAATCTGTAATATCTTGTCTATAGACCTATTTGGCCTCAGTCCATCCATTACCAGCATTTAATCTGTAATATCTTGTCTACTGACCTATTTGGCCTCAGTCTATCCAATACAACAGCATTTAATCTGTAATATCTTGTTTATAGACCTATTTGGCCTCAGTCCATCCATTACCAGCATTTAATCTGTAATATCTTGTCTATTGACCTATTTGGCCTCAGTCCATCCATTACCAGCATTTAATCTGTAATATCTTGTTTATAGACCCTTTTTGACTCAGTCCATCCATTACCAGCATTTAATCTGTAATATCTTATATATGATCCTATTTTGACTCAGTCCATCCATTACCAGCATTTAATCTGTAATATCTTGTTTATAGGCCTATTTGGCCTCAGTCTATCCATTACCAGCATTTAATCTGTAATATCTTGTCTATTGACCTATTTGGCCTCAGTCCATCCATTACCAGCATTTAATCTGTAATATCTTGTTTATAGGCCTATTTGGCCTCAGTCCATCCATTACCAGCATTTAATCTGTAATATCTTGTTTATAGACCTATTTAGCCTCAGTCCATCCATTACCAGCATTTAATCTGTAATATCTTGTTTATAGGCCTATTTGGCCTCAGCCTATCCATTACCAGCATTTAATCTGTAATATCTTGTTTATAGGCCTATTTGGCCTCAGCCTATCCATTACCAGCATTTAATCTGTAATATCTTGTCTATAGACCTATTTGGCCTCAGTCCATCCATTACCAGCATTTAATCTGTAATATCTTGTTTATACGCCTAAATGGCCTCAGTCTATCCATTACCAGCATTTAATCTGTAATATCTTGTTTATAGACCTATTTGGTCTCAGTCCATCCATTACCAGCATTTAATCTGTAATATCTTGTTTATAGACCTATTTGGCCTCAGTCCATCCATTACCAGCATTTAATCTGTAATATCTTGTTTATAGACCTATTTGGCCTCAGTCCATCCATTACCAGCATTTAATCTGTAATATCTTGTTTATAGACCTATTTGGCCTCAGTCCATCCATTACCAGCATTTAATCTGTAATATCTTGTCTATTGACCTATTTGGCCTCAGTCCATCCATTACCAGCAATTAATCTGTAATATCTTGTTTATAGACCTATTTGGCCTCAGTCTATCCATTACCAGCATTTAATCTGTAATATCTTGTCTATAGACCTATTTGGCCTCAGTCCATCCATTACCAGCATTTAATCTGTAATATCTTGTCTATTGACCTATTTGGCCTCAGTCCATCCAATACAACAGCATTTAATCAGTAACCACGAAGATACACAAAGAACTTGTTACAATTCTAGAATTATTTATGTATTGGGGTTTAATGGTACTTTTGACAGACATGGTCACCTTGTGTCAGACAGTTTTACGGGTTGAGGAAGCCGGGGTACCTGGAGAGAACCACTGAGAAATGGCAAGCAACTGTCAAACTCCCAAATGTACTAACTCTGACCATTCTAGAATAGACTAAACAACCCTAGAACTGTTAACTCAGAGAGTCCTGTCCTTTAATGCATTATATAACAACATTTCATCAGTAAATACAATGAACTTGTTCCCATTCTAGAATAGATTACACAACCCTAAAACTGTTAACTCAGAGAGAGTCCTGTCCTATATTGTATTATATAACAGCATTTCATCAGTAAACACAATGAACTTGTTCCCATTCTGGAATAGATTACACAACCCTAAAACTGTTAACTCAGAGAGAGTCCTGTCCTATATTGTATTATATAACAGCATTTCATCAGTAAATACAATGAACTTGTTACCATTCTAGAATAGATTACACAACTCTAAAACTGTTAACTCAGAGAGAGTCCTGTCCTATATTGTATTATATAACAGCATTTCATCAGTAAATACAATGAACTTGTTCCCATTCTAGAAAAGATTACACAACCCTAAAACTGTTAACTCAGAGAGAGTCCTGTCCTATATTGTATTATGTAACAGCATTTCATCAGTAAATACAATGAACTTGTTCCCATTCTAGAATAGATTACACAACTCTAAAACTGTTAACTCAGAGAGAGTCCTGTCCTATATTGTATTATATAACAGCATTTCATCAGTAAATACAATGAACTTGTTCCCATTCTAGAATAGATTACACAACCCTAAAACTGTTAACTCAGAGAGAGTCGTGTCCTATATTGTATTATATAACAGCATTTCATCAGTAAATACAATGAACTTGTTCCCATTCTAGAATAGATTACACAACCCTAAAACTGTTAACTCAGAGAGAGTCCTGTCCTATATTGTATTATATAACAACATTTCATCAGTAAATACAATGAACTTGTTACCATTCTAGAATAGATTACACAACTCTAAAATTGTTAACTCAGAGAGAGTCCTGTCCTATATTGTATTATATAACAGCATTTCATCAGTAAATACAATGAACTTGTTACCATTCTAGAATAGATTACACAACTCTAAAACTGTTAACTCAGAGAGAGTCCTGTCCTATATTGTATTATATAACAGCATTTCATCAGTAAATACAATGAACTTGTTCCCATTCTAGAATAGATTACACAACTCTAAAACTGTTAACTCAGAGAGAGTCCTGTCCTATATTGTATTATATAACAGCATTTCATCAGTAAATACAATGAACTTCTTCCCATTCTAGAATAGATTACACAACCCTAAAACTGTTAACTCAGAGATAGTCCTGTCCTGTATTGTATTATATAACAACATTTCATCAGTAAATACAATGAACTTGTTACCATTCTAGAATAGATTACACAACTCTAAAACTGTTAACTCAGAGAGAGTCCTGTCCTATATTGTATTATATAACAGCATTTCATCAGTAAATACAATGAACTTGTTCCCATTCTAGAATAGATTTCACAACCCTAAAACTGTTAACTCAGAGAGAGTCCTGTCCTATATTGTATTATATAACAGCATTTCATCAGTAAATACAATGAACTTGTTCCCATTCTAGAATAGATTACACAACTCTAAAACTGTTAACTCAGAGAGAGTCCTGTCCTATATTGTATTATATAACAGCATTTCATCAGTAAATACAATGAACTTGTTCCCATTCTAGAATAGATTACACAACTCTAAAACTGTTAACTCAGAGAGAGTCCTGTCCTATATTGTATTATATAACAGCATTTCATCAGTAAATACAATGAACTTGTTCCCATTCTAGAATAGATTACACAACTCTAAAACTGTTAACTCAGAGAGAGTCGTGTCCTATATTGTATTATATAACAGCATTTCATCAGTAAATACAATGAACTTGTTCCCATTCTAGAATAGATTACACAACCCTAAAACTGTTAACTCAGAGAGAGTCCTGTCCTATATTGTATTATATAACAGCATTTCATCAGTAAATACAATGAACTTGTTCCCATTCTAGAATAGATTACACAACTCTAAAACTGTTAACTCAGAGAGAGTCCTGTCCTATATTGTATTATATAACAGCATTTCATCAGTAAATACAATGAACTTGTTCCCATTCTAGAATAGATTACACAACCCTAAAACTGTTAACTCAGAGAGAGTCCTGTCCTATATTGTATTATATAACAGCATTTCATCAGTAAATACAATGAACTTGTTCCCATTCTAGAATAGATTACACAACTCTAAAACTGTTAACTCAGAGAGAGTCCTGTCCTATATTGTATTATATAACAGCATTTCATCAGTAAATACAATGAACTTGTTCCCATTCTAGAATAGATTACACAACCCTAAAACTGTTAACTCAGAGAGAGTCCTGTCCTATATTGTATTATATAACAGCATTTCATCAGTAAATACAATGAACTTGTTCCCATTCTAGAATGGATTACACAACCCTAAAACTGTTAACTTAGAGAGAGTCCTGTCCTATATTGTATCATAAAACAGCATTTCATCTGTAAATACAAAAGATACACAAAAAGCACAAGAACACAAAGGCATCAGACTCGCCGTTTCAAATGGATAAAAGTTACTGAAGAATTGAAAATTGAAATTCATTTTTATTTTTATTTCAGCAAAATCCTCTAACAACATTCCGTGTTGGTCTCTTCTCAGGAGTGTTTGGAATATTAATTGTTGTTATAATTATTGCTGGTAAGTATTATGTCACTTTTTAGCTCACCGAAGGGAGCTTAACTTACCACTGGCCGGCCGACGTCGTGAACATATTTTTCCACTATACCAATGGCCCAGACTAGCTGGTGCAACCCAGTTTATTACCAGGGCCAAACATAAATTTTGAATCCCCCAAACCCCCCAAAATTTGCCAAAAAACGCAAAAACGAGAAGACCAGTATGATCCTCCATACTTTTGCGCAATGCGCAACTTGTTGTCAAGGACAACAATAGGCTACCGCCATCATGTCATTCTGTTGTTTGGCCCATGTCAGATCAACACGTATCCTGACTTTTGTGCTATAAAATCCTACAGTATAATGTAGCCAGACACGATTTTGAAGTGGAATGGTGGAATAATTGCAGCAGAATGCAGCTGAATATAGACATTGAATTTTTGAACATCAGGGCTATAACTTTATTGAAATTAAAATAATATTTCATGTTCTTCCCGTTTTCGGGATATGCACCTGATTTGTTCATTCTTTGTCTATCATATGTGTATGTTCAATGTTCACCCTTTTCCCCTTGAATCCTCTCATTAGATTTTTAAGAACTAATTGCTGTTAGTGAATTTGTTATTAATTAAAATTCTTCTTAAAAATCTTAGATAATTTACGGAATGTGGATTATTCGTACCCCCTTTGTCGCGTACCGGTTATTTTTGACTTAGTCGGACGTGTCTGTTTGCCATTACCCTTCTCTGTGGGGAATCTTCTGTGAAGTTTCTCATTGTTAAGGGTATTATTGGGATACCGGTTGTCTGACCTGGGCCTTTGTTGTGCCTGTTTTGGACTTGGTTACCGGCTCCTATTCAGTTTAAATTTTTGCCTCGGGCGTGTGGGTATTATGAAGTCCTCATGTTCGAAATGTAAGAGGAAGAAGTCCTCTCTTGATTCTCATTCTTCATGTTTAGCTTGCACTCGTTGCTCGAAAGATGCTACCTGTGCAACTTGCTGTTCTTGGGATTCCAAGCGATGGAATTCTCTCTCTACTTATGTATGTGTTGGCGAAGCGCCGATTTCGGTGCTTTCGCCTAAGGTAACTAATCAAAATTTAGTTTCCATTTCAGAGGAACAAGAACATGGTATTGGTCATTGTATAACATCAATTTCTGTGCTGCCGTCGTCTTCAGATACAGAGCATGTTGACTTATGAGGTATCGTAGAATACTCGGTACCTCGGGCAAGCAGATGGTCAACTAGCTCGACCGGTGTAACGGAGCCTTTAATTAGTGCTTCAATACCGGGAAAATCCGTAGCGGTCCAGGATACGGAGGATGGAAGACAGTCCTCTGTTCAGACGACGGCACGTAAGGGGAAGAGGCCAGTCAAATTGAAAGGTGCATCAGTAGCGAAGCATTCTTCTGTTTTGGGGACAAAACAGAAAGATTCGACTTTTGTTGCCAGTTCCGCTGGTAGTCCGGTAGAAAATGCTTCGGAGCCAGTTGTTTCTGATGTACCTTTCTCTGCCAGTGCGGCTGGCAGTAATTTTGATATAAGAGCCTCTTCTTCGTCCGTTTCCAGGACTCAGCACAGTAGACCGCATGCTAGCCGGCAAGATCCAGAGGTAGAGAGTCAGAGCCAGGATACGGCTCTCTCTAAGGCTAGCATTTTGAGGCAAACGTTTTTTTCAAAAAGACGGACACAGGGCGCTGTGTCCGATCACCTTCCGGAGCCTAAAAGGCGTAGAACGGGGGTGAACATAGCCTCGAATACGGAATTGCTGGAGCAAATTGCCCAGCTAATTGCAGACTCCCAGCAGCATAATATGCGGCCGTCATCGATCTCCGCTTCGGATGATTCGGACGGTGCTGGATCAGCAGAAAGAAGGGTTTCCTCAAATAATCAGAATGCCGTTAATAGACCAGGCCAGGAACCTCTAGCTGGTAGTGTTAGGGAGTTTGATGAAGACGAGACTGACACTACATCTTTGGCTGAGCTGCATATGGAAACTGTGAGGTTCCTGCAGGATTTTTCACCTGAATTAATTCCTTCTGGTCAGAGTTCTGCGCCTTCTAGAGCAGGGAGATCATTAAGTCGAAGGAAAGTATCCTTCTGTATCCGTCTCAAACAGTCCAAGCGTCAGATGCTTTTGATAGTTGTGACGAGGCTATTGCTGACCTGGCTCAGGCTAGAAAAAATTCTTTCCTTTCAGAAAAGAAGCTTGACCTACCGTTTAGAGGCAATACCTTCTTAAATACGGTAGGCAAGAATAAGATTCCAAGAGATCCTCTGCGATTGGATGACAGAGCTAGGGACTTGGGTATGTCTCTTCCGTCATCGTGTAGCGTCAGTTCTTTTGTTATAGATACTTGCATTGAATCTAGCAGAAGTATTTTGGATGCTATGTCTTATGCAGATAATATTTGCAGGGCATTGGCCGGCAATCTGGAATCTGAGAGCTTACAGGTGTTGTTATCTCCTTTGAGAGTGCTCTCTCGCACCATAATGTATACAACATCCCACTCTGCTCTTTCAGTAGCAAATTTAGAGTTGGTCAGGCACGTGCTGCCCTTAAATCTACGTCATTTATTGACGACAGTGTTAAAAGCTCTCTAAGGGCCGCTCCCATTTCGGGCTCTTCATTATTTAATGATAAGCTAAAAGCTGTATTTGAAGATGCTTCTAAGAAAGCTACAAGTCAGCTTTTGTTGTGCTCAGCTTCGCAACCTCAGCCTTCCACAAGTGGTACTCCTCGGAGAGGTAAATTTTTCTCCAAGAGAAGCTCAGCCCGTGCTGCTTTTATAGCTAATCGTGGGCGTGGTGGCTCGAAACAGGGGAGCGATTTCAAAAAGGGGATGGCGCAGTTGGATAATAACGAAATGCGTAACCCCACACCGACGTCAAAGAGGGGTCCGAGAGCTACACGAGGTTTCTCCTCGTATAAGCCTCGTAAGTCCTACAAATGAAGATTTTGACTTCTACTGTTCTCCAGTTGGCGGAAGGCTTTCAAAATTCGCAAGCAACTGCAACAAAATAACTCAGGATCTTTGGGTTCGAGACGTTGTGAAAAATGGTCTACGTCTTTCGTTCCGGACAAAACCTCCATTAACGTGGATTCCGCGATTTGTGAGCCTTCCACAAAATATAACAAAGAGAGAGGCTTTGATTTCAGCAGTAGACTCTCTCCTACAAAAGGTGGCAGTAGAGGTTGTAGAGAATCCCAATTCAAAGGGATTCTACAGTCATCTTTTTCTTGTGCCGAAGCCAGATGGCTCGTACAGGTCGGTCATCGATCTCAGTTGGATAAACAAGCTAATAATTGCTCCAAGATTTTATATGGAGACAATTCAGTCGGTGAGAGGCAGCATCCGAGTGAACGATTACGCCACAAGTATAGATTTGAAGGACGCGTATTTTCACATCATGATACATCTGGCTTTTCGGAAATACCTCCGTTTCGCGGTTCAAGGAAAGGTATACCAGTTCAGAGCAATGTGTTTTGGCCTGAACCTTGCTCTGTGGGCGTTCACTCGGGTGATGAATGCAGTAATGAGCCATTTCAGAGCACACTCGGCTTCGATGATGTCGGCATATCTGGACGACATACTTCAAAGGTACGAAAATTTTCATGCTCTCCAAAGCGACGTTCAGAGTCTGCTATCGCTGCTATGATGCCTAGGTTTTATAATCAATGTCGACAAGTCGGATTTAATGCCGACGAGGTCGTTTGTTCATCTGGGAATGAGTTTCGATCCTCAAAACAATCGGGTCAGTTTGCCGGTAACAAGAGCAAAATTAGTTTCGCTTTATGCAAAATACTGCATAAACACACAAGTTATTACTGCAAGAAAGTTTATGCGTCTGTTAGGACTTTGCGGCGCCACCGCGGAGTTAATTCCGCTAGGTCATTTACGCACTCGTCCACTTCAAATTTATCTAATTCAAAATTGGAGCGTAAAATGTCAGTTGTTGGACAGTCCGATTGTTTTAACACAGTCAGTAAAACATCATCTTCAAATTTGGGCGGATATCCAGTGGTTATCCCAGGGAATACCGCTTCAGATTCAGGAGCCGTCATTCATAATTATGACGGATGCCAGTCAAGAGGGTTGGGGTGCTTCTCTGATTCCGGGCGATCAAGTGTGTCACGGTTTATGGGAGAGTCAGTTTCTTGTGTCCCATATCAACTACAAAGAAATGAGGGCAATTTGGTTAGCTCTAAATCATTGGCTCAGTTAAGTAATACACTCACATGTTCAAATTCGTCGGACAATTCAACAGTAGTAGCCTATATTCGGAATCAGGGAGGTACTCATTCCGTCCAGCTGATGAATCTTACTGAAAAGATTCTTCTTTTCTCTCAAGAGAATCAGATTCTGATATCGATTCCTCATAGTCCAGGTCGTCTCAATGTAATAGCAGACTCTCTATCGAGAAAGGATCGCCTACTACCTTCAGAATGGATGCTAAAAAAGTCTGTCTTCAATCAGATTTGCTTCCAGTGGGAACGTCCAATGATCGATCTTTTTGCCACGAGTCTGAACAATCAATTACAGACGTTTGTGTCTCCATGCCCGGACCCTCAGACTTATGCAGTAGACGCTCTGACAATTTCTTGGAACGGGATCATAGGGTATGCTTACCCTCCAGCTCCCCTCATTCAACAGATCTTGCTAAAGATAAAACAGTCTTCTTGCAAGATTCTTCTGGTTGCAAGTCTGTTGGCTCACAGTCCATGGATAAATCTTCTCCGGGAACTTCTTTGGGACGTTCCACGGAAGTTACCACCTCTCCAGGATCTTCTGACGCAGGGGAAACTCTGTCGGCTTCACCACAATCCGGAAGGCCTCAACCTTCACGTTTTTCCATTGTGCGGTCCTTCTTGCACGGAAAACAGTTTTCCAGACGAGCAATGGACGCAATTTCTAACTGTAGGAGGACCTCCTCTTTATTAAATTATGAAGCGAAGTGGAAGGTTTTTGTTCCTTGGTGTGAATCACAATTGATTGATTTTTTTAACCCAACTATTCCTCAATTAGCTAACTTTTTTATTTATCTTTTTGATGAAGTTAAGCTATAGCCAGTCACTATTAAGGGCTATAGGTCTGTGCTTTCTGACACCTCTGCACACCAAGGGAAATTAAACGTTGGATCAGATTTATCTTTAAATAATTAAATGAGGAACTTCTCTGTGAATAGACCTCGCACCTTGAGACTAGTCCCTAAGTGGAATTTAGCTTGGGTTCTTCTAAACCTCAGGAAGCACCTTTTGAACCGTTAAATACTGTGGAGTTTAAATTTCTTACTTATAAAACGTTTTTTCTCTCAGCATTTGCGTCAGCTAGAAGAGTTAGTGAGCTTCATGCTTTGTCTGTTGAAGACTCTCATTATCGTAGTGTTGGTAATTCTATTACTCTCACTACGAAAGTGGGATTCTTAGCTAAGAATCAGGTTCCGGACAAACGGCCTAGTCCTATTCTTATTAAAGCATTACCATCTTCAGATGGTCAGAGACCTTTGTTGTGTCCAGTAAGAGCGCTTAGGATTTATAAGGAGCGTTCTAGTTTTATTAGAAGAGGTAGGAAGAGGTTATTTCTTTCTCTTCTTCCTAACAGAAATGATATTTCTGTTCATTCCATATCTAGATGGATTCAATTAGCTATTCGGTCGGCTTATCAGAGAATAGCTTATAAGATTTCAGCTCACAAAGTTAGAGCTTTAGCTTCTTCTTGGTCTTATGCTAGTAATACTTCTTTGAAGGACTTGATGCAATCAGCTTACTGGACACAACAGACGACTTTTACCAAATTTTATCTTCGAGATTTAGAATCAATTTCGGATGATCTTAGATCTTTAGGACCGTTATCGGTAGCTCAGAATGTCGTCCATTCTAATTAGGATTTTCATTCTGCTCTAGCACTGTCTCCAGTCTGCTACCCTCTTCGTTTGGAAGTGCAGTTACTTTCAAAACAAGGGGAAGGGGGGGGATGGTATTTCCAAATAGTCATCTGGCTTTATAGTGAAAAGTATGGACATACCTTCTTCAGTGATAGTATCCTGGGGTCGGTGCTATGGTAGTTTTACTGTGTAACTTGGTATGAAGCAATTTTCAATGTATTATATGCTTTTAATGTGTAGCTCGATGTGAAGCGTTATTGTATATGTCATGTGTCAAGACGAGCTTTACTATACAATACTCGGACACTTTTAATGATTTATAAAGAGTCTCATTTCTCTGGACTTCTTTATATTTTGGCTTCCTTTATCAAATTAGCATAATGGGTTATGCTAGCCCTTAAATAGAGTTACACCTATATTTTCATTGTTTTTTCTGAAATAAGAGCAATGAATATCAAGTACTGGGTCCGCCTGCCTGTTTACTATTCTCAGCTAGTCTGGGCCATTGGTATAGTGGAAAAATATGAAAAATTTATACCAATTTTAATATTTTTAATACTTACCAATGGCCCAGACGGGGATGGCCCTCCCTGGAGTACACACTCCTTCCTCCCCGCTGAGTTATATATTACAGTTCTTAATAACATTTAACAGGCACAACAATAAAGAATGACATGATGGCGGTAGCCTATTGTTGTCCTTGACAACAAGTTGCGCATTGTGCAAAAGTATGGAGGACCATACTGGTCTTCTCGTTTTTGCATTTTTTGGCAAATTTTGGGGGGTTTGGGGGTTTCAAAATTTGTGTTTGGCCCTGGTAATAAATTGGATTGCACCAGCTAGTCTGGGCCATTGGTAAGTATTAAAAATATTAAAATTGGTATAAATTTTTCATTTTTCAAACGACTTCTCCTCTGAAACCACTGGTCTGATTTTCATGAAACTTCTTGTGGATGTTCATTACTATATGACAATTCATATTTGTTCAAATGAAATGGCCAATTCCCTTGGGGGCTCTGTATGGGGCATAACTCTGATAGCACCGTATGAATTATAGAAAAATTATTAAAAAATCTTCTTCTCCAGAACCAGTGGGCAGAATCTTTTGATACTTGGTATGCAGCATCTTGGTATGGGTCTGATTCAAGTTTGTTCAAATCGGCCCCCTGGGTTTATATTTGGGCTCAGTATAGGAGCCCAAATTTGAACTTAGTGCATTTCTGGCAAATTTCTTTGAAAATCTTCTTCTCAAGATCCAGCAGGCAGAATCTTTTGATATTAGGTATGCAGCATGCTTGGGGGAGTGAAATTCAAGTTTGTTCAAGCCAAGTCCCTGGGTTCATATTTGGGCTCACTGTGGTAGCCCGAATTATAACTTAGTCCAAAATGAGGAATTTTCTTTAAAAATCTTCTTCAGATCCAGCAGTCAGAATGTTTTGATATTTGGTATGCAGCATCCTTATGGGGGTGAGATTCAAGTTTGTTCAAGCCATGTCCCTAGGTCCATATTTGGGCTCACTGTGGGAGCCCGAATGATAACTTAGTTCAAAATGAGGAATTTTCTTTAAAAATCTTCTTCTTCAGATCCAGCAGTCGGAATGTTTTGATATTTGGTATGCAGCATCCTTAGGGGGGTGAGATTCAAGTTTGTTCAAGCCATGTCCCTAGGTCTATATTTGGGCTCACTGTGGGAGCTTGAATTGTAACTTAGTTCGAAATGAGGAATTTTCTTTAAAAATCTTCTTCTTCAGATCCAGCAGTCAGAATGTTTTGATATGTGGTGTGTAGTATCCTTAGGGAGGTGAGATTCAAGTTTGTTAAAGCCAAGTCCCTGGGTCCATATTTGGGCTCCCTGTGGGAGCCCGAATTATAACTTAGTCAATATATGAGGAATTTTTCTTTAAAAGTCTTCTTCAGATTCAGCAGTCAGAATGTTTTGATATTTGGCATGCAGCATCTTTAGGGGGTGAGATTCAAGTTTGTCCAAGCCGAATCCCTGGGTTCATATTTGGGCTCACTGTGGGAGCCCAAATGATAACTTAGTTCAAAATGAGGAATTTTCTTTAAAAATCTTCTTCTTCAGATATAGCAGATGAATGCTTTTGATATTTGGTATGCAGCATCCTTAGAGGTGTAAGATTCAAGTTTGTTCAAGCCATGTCCCGAGTTCCATAAAATTTGTCTCTCATGACTTCATTCCTTTGTAGTGTTGATGAACCATGTCTAACTGAATGTGACCCAAAATACTTCTTTGAACCACTTTGTTTGAATCACTTTGCCCAGTTAGTGATTAAGGCCCCTTGGGGCCTCTTGTTTTCTATTTAGGCAACAAATGTCTCTTGTTTCATTAGACATTCGGCAATTTGACTATGGAAATTCATTTGTTAATGAGCTCCGAATGGGCAAGGGGCTTGTTAACACATGGTTTTCCATAGTCAGTTTCCCAAATTTTTAACAAAACAAGAGAAGTTTATCTCCATTGTAATTCCCGTAATCATTAGAAGTGAAAAAATTCTCCAAAGTCATTTTATTTGCCAGTTCAGAAAGTCATATTTAACTGATGAATTATTTCATGTAACCAGTCCAGTCAAGCGATTACTCTGTTTATTACTTTTCATTATTAACAATAGTTGTATTATTTAACCCTTTACCTAACGTAATGACCAAAAACGACCAGCTCTATTCTCAAAACTTGCCAATTAATTTTCGTTATTTTTTCAATTTTTGTCTCTAAAACATAGGTTGAGGGCTCACAACCTATGTTTTTGAGATAAAAAATGAAAATAATAGTTATTCAAGAATATTTTTTGCAAGTGTCGTCTGCTTTTCATGTTAAGTAAAGGATTAAAAAATGCAAAAAACCCCAATGAAGTCCCCTTTTCACCCACGGCAAAGCATCTTCATTTGCACCCATGGTTACATGACACAATTGTTGATTGCATAATTCACTTGTGAAGTTATCATTTTATAATCAAACCCGGAAATCCCAGTAAATCACACTTTGGAAAGTAATAAAATTATTTAGTTTATTTTTGTTGTTAACTTCTTATATTTAACTTTGTTTCTTTTTTTTCCAGCTATTTTCATCAATCATTCCAAAGATTGGGAAGCAGCTTTAAAAATGTATCGAGGCCCTTTCCTTATTATATTAGATATATTTCTATTAGGAATAAACACTTATGGGTGGAGGTCTTCAGGTGTTAATCATGTATTGATATTTGAGATTGATCCCAGACATCATTTGTCACATCAGCAGCTGTTAGAAGTAAGTTTTATATCATAATTGTTGTGTATACGGGTGGAGGTCTTCAGGTGTTAATCATGTACAGTAGAACCTGTCTTGAGAGACCGCCCTTTGGGCCACACAAAAGTGGTCTCTCAAGACAGGTGATCTCTCATAACAGGTTTCAGGTTTTCTCAAGTCAGTGAATAACCAACCACAAAATTCAGAAATGGAGAAGAATGGATTTTTGTAATTACTCTGTAGTTATTCTTTTTTATGAAGTTTTTGTAACAAATTGAAATGGACTGTTATAAAAATTATAAAAATAAATTAGTGTTGAAAATCTTCATTGAAGATTTTCAACACTAATTTATTTTTATAATTTTTATAACAGTTCATTTCAATTTGTTACAAAAAGATTTTCAACACAAATTTATTTTTATTTCTATCTGTCACATTTCAGGTATGTATGAAATTGTTTATTCAGCAATAATCCTAATCTTTTCACAAGGGTCTTTTAAAAACATCTCAATCTGTAATGAGTTAGCAATTGAAACCTAATTAAGAGCTTTTAATACTTTTAATTATTTTAATTATGTTAGTATAACCACAATGGATTTTCCAATTCCAGAACAGGTAAAAAGTTTTTGTCATGGTTTCAGTCTTCAAAGGGGCGGTCTCTCAAGACAGGTCCATAATGGCATAAAAATACAAGTTGGTACCAGGTGAGAGTGGTCTCTCAAGACAGGTGGTCTCTCAAGACAGGTGGTCTCCCATAACAGGTCCATTATAGAGTAAAATCAATCGGTGCCTGGCAGATGTGGTCTCTCAAGACAGGTGATCTCTCAAGACAGTGGTCTCTCAAGACAGGTTTTACTGTATTGATATTTGAGATTGACCCCGGGGTCGTCTCACTTAGCTGGTTGGCATTGTTTTGGAGTAAGGTGTGGTCAAAGAGTTGCCGACTATAGGCGTTATCTAATAAAGTACAAGGTTTACTTGTAAAATTGACAAATTTATTGATTGATATTAACTTTTCTACTGCCGTATAATAAATACAATAATAATAAATATAATACATACCACTTCAATATCCAGTAAGATGTGACACAGAATCTAAATAGCGTAGTAGTCCTATATCACCACTGAGAAACTTTCTCTTCAAGTGATCAATGGAATTGTCAATTTTCCTGTACTTTTTCTTCCATGGTTGAAGTCTCCCACCAGCATTCAGTTGTAATAGTGTTGCTTCCTGGTAAGCTTGTTCCTTCTTAATGAAGTCAATCATGCGATACAAGTTGGGGTGGGAGCCAGCAATAAAAAGCTTTCTGTGCCACCCTTCGATGTGGTTAGTGGTACGGGGTCCAACCATGTCAAAATGGTTCCACATACAACGTCCATGGTCACCTTCGACCCAGTATGTAGTAACATAGTCAGTGAACTGTTCAATGTTTGTACCCTCTGGTGCTTCTTCTAGAACAGACCACCACACATCACAAACACTTTCAACTGGAACCAGAGGTTACGCAATTGCACGTCTCACCAAGGATTTAACTTCTTCATTGTCCTGGTACAACGTCTTCAGACCACACTTTTGGGCATTTCTCCATACAGCCTGTCCAAAATGAAAGAAACACCCTTTTAGTTCCACAGCTGGAAAAATGCTCTGGATAGCATTTTGTGCTGCTTTCTCAAAGTCTGTGAAAAATTGTCTTGGCACTAGATTGATTCCTGCCATCCTAGAATTGTCCACAAGAAGGCGAAAGAAGCATTCATATGTAGCCTGGGATTTATTTGGCAACAGACCAAAAACTAATGGGCACATCTTGTTGCCAATGAAAGCGTGCACTGTGTACAACTGTTGGAAAACATCTGGACACTTGTTAAACGTCCCGTCACAAAAATAAATTTCAGCACATGAAAGTTGCCTAAGGTTGTTCTCAGCTGCTAGAATAATAATTTTGTCATGTTCTCCATCACATGCTAATAAAAAATCCTCTCCTGCTGTCGTCTTCTCGTATAAATCAGGCAGGTCTATATCTGATCTCTGTCGCGGCAATGATGGTCTCGTCTTGGCTCTGGAACGGTATAGTGCAGATCTTACACTGTAGAATGTAGGTATTTTGGCAACAAATTCAGGGTCAATTTCAGCCGTTCTGAGACCTGTAAATACAATAAAATACAATATATTAAACATTAGTAGAATATATATATATATTTCTTTGTGATAGAGAGAGAGAGAGAGAGAGAGAGAGATGTATGAATATATATACATAAAATAGTTTGATACTTACTTTGATCCCCCATACACTGCATCCCCATACCCCCTCTCATCCCCCTCTCTCTCTCTCTCTCTCTCTCTCTCTCTCTCAAACTATAATGTTTGGATATATATACATAAAATAGTTTGATACTTACTTTGATCCCCATACACTGCATCCCCATACCCCCCTCTCATTCCTCTCCCCCTCTCTCTCTCTCTCTCTCTCTCTCTCTCTCTCTCTCTAACTATAATGTTTGGATATATATACATAAAATAGTTTGATACTTACTTCCTATTTCCTCCTGATATATGGCTGAGACTGTTTTAGATTCTTTCTGTATAGTTTCTTTCATTTTGGCGAGAAACCCGTCAACTGCTATTTTTTCAATGTCTGCTGTTTGGTTGTTGTTGTAGGATGTAACAATATCATTCAG
Organism: Pictodentalium vernedei; assembly: GCA_031216915.1. NCBI lineage: Eukaryota > Metazoa > Mollusca > Scaphopoda > Dentaliida > Dentaliidae > Pictodentalium > Pictodentalium vernedei. The sequence goes on along the minus strand of CM062291.1, from coordinate 488,923,710 downwards.
CGTATTGATGGTTCCAGGGCAACCACGACTATGCTGGGAGCACCACCAATGTACTCGCTCATTACTTCGCGACTTTATGCTGTACTTATACCCATCAAATATGAGGTAACGTCCCCCATGGTTATTGGGGATAAATTCAACTTTCACTTGAGCACTGGCCATGTTTAAGTGCTAACCCTTACCTGGAGTTTATATTTATACCATGTGTGAGAGAGAGAGAGAGAGAGAGAGAGAGAGCGTATCTCATAATATATATTTATCGCAGAAATAAAAGTGCCGCCTTAAGTGTTAACAATATTCCCAAACATTAATGATCAGTTATCATTAAATTAATCCAAACAGACATAGACAATTCATTGATACGTACTATAGCAAGTTTACTTAACAGTGTTTGTAGTTAATTACCTTCGCCCGACCAGCTACGTGAGACTAACCCTTGACCCCAGGCATCATTTGTTACATCAGTAGGTATTAGAAGTAAGTTTTTTTTAGCTCACCTTGACAAAGTCAAGCTGAGCTAATCTAATCACTCTCCGTCCATCGTCCGCCACCCATCGTCCATCAACACCATGTTTTGGTCTTCTCCCCCAAAACCTCTCTGCTAATTGAAGTGAAAGTTTGGGTGAATGATGGTCTGAAGGGACATTGCACTTTTAGCTTAACTTGACAAAATCAAGATAGTCTATTGCCATCACGCTGGCGGAAGTCTGTTTGTCTGGGAGTCTGTTAGTCGGTTCACATTTTCCTTTAGCACAGGCTACACCCTGTAATTCTAGTCTGATCATCTCGAAATTTCATATACAGGTTTGGGGTCATGTCTAGATGAGAATGTCCCTTTTTGGTCATGATCGGTCAACTGGTATGGCTGCCCAAGCCCAAAACTCGAAAACCATTAGCACAGTATACAGGTCGTGTTTATGAAGGGATTTCATTGTAACTTGGTAGGATGCCTCTGTATAATGCCTAGATGAGAAAGTTCCCTTTTGGGCATGATCTGTTAACCATGATGGCTGCCCAAGCCCGAAACCCAAAAACTTTTAGCACAGTGACTCTGTATGATGTCTAGATGAGAATTTCCCCATTTGGGCATCATCTGTCGACAGTGACAACTGCCCGAGCCCAAAACCCGAAAACCTTTAGCACAGTCTACAGGTCATATTTATGGAGGGATTTCATTGTAACTTGATAGGTTGACTTCATATAATGTCTAGATGAGAAAGTCCCCTTTTGGACATGATTGGGCAACTATGATGGCTACAGGGGCCCGAAGCCTGAAAACCTTCAGCACAGTCTACAGGTCATATTTATGAAAGGATTTCATTGTAGCTTGGTAGGATGACTCCAAATAATGTCTAGATGAGAACGTCCCATTTTGATCATGATCATTCAGCCTTGATGGCTGCCTGAGCCCAAAAACCTTTACCATAGTCAAAAGGTCATATTTATGGAAGGATTTCATTGTAACTTGTTAGGTTGACTCTATGTAATGCAGGGACCAGCCTAGGGGAGAATTTTAGGGAGACTTCAAGTCTCCCTCCAGAAAAAATAGGGAGACTGCAGAGTCATGTAGGGAGACTTCATAGGCAAGTGGGGAAAATTAAGAATATTCATGTACCACCCCCCGCCGCCCCTTCATATTTTCAATTTATGGTCCTCCATTAATGTACAAATAATCCAGGTCCAGTTGTCTATGATGCATCTGTGCCAGGTTAAAAAATCACAATGTAATTATTGACTGAAAATCCCCCACTGCTACCTTCTCCTTCATGACCCCTCACCTCTTCTTCATGCCAATCCCCCATCACCCTCCTGTGGTTGCCTTTCAACAAAGTCTACTAAGCTAATAATTTCCTAAGTCTGAAAGTGTGAACAGGACCAGATGTAAGAAGGTTGCTTGGGAGGTACTTTGTTAGTTAATAAACAAAATACAGTCTGGGGTCGAGTATTTTGTAAAGGAAATGTCATTCCGGATCATTTTTATGGCATTCCGGTGTCATTCCGCGTCATTTCATGTCATTCCGATGTTTAGGAGGACCCTTTTTCAAGATCGTCCACATGCACACTTGTGTCCTGTACAAAGCTTTTCTTGACATCACTAAAGCTTTTTTTCATGTGTTTCAATTCCATTCGTGTTTTTCTGGGAATAGACAGCCCAACAGTTAACAGTCGTCAGCAAATCGAAATGAAAATAATGTGTTATAAAATACGTCCGTTGTGTATACATTTTCGGCATCCTAAGCGACGTAACCTACTTTCAAACTGGGTTGTTTTGTGAGTCGCGTTAGTCACCTATTTTCGTTTCGACACTTGAAGCTCCGACTGGAATGCAACAAAATAGAAATAAAAAAATCCGCCAAAAGCGACAATGGACAATTGCTTGTCGTGTGATTTCAAATAAATGGACGTTTATTTGACGAATTAAAATGCCCATTTATCACACTCGAGCACATTTGATTTTTGAAAATACTCGTTTTCATGTAAACCTCGCATCACTCAGTTCAGCCTTTTCTCATTTTGGCCAATTTTTACAGGGCGACTTGTAATCGCCCCGACTATTTTTCTAGGCGACTTTGGGCTTAGAAGGGCGACTTAATCGCCCTAGTCGCCCTCACGGCTGGTCCCTGATGTAATGCCTAGATGATGACATCATCTTTTGGTCATGATTGGTCATCTGTGACGGCTACAGGGGCCTGAAGCCCAAAAACCTTTAGCACGGTCTAGAGATCATATTTATGAAGGGATTTCATTGTAAATTGGTAGGATGACTCCAAATAATGCCTAGATGAGAACATCCCTTTTGGTCGCGATCATTCAGTCTTGATGGCTGCCCGGGCCCAAAACCCAAAAACCTTAGATAGTCTATAGGTTGTATTTATGGAAGGATTTCATTGTAACTTTACTCCATATAATGCCTAGATGATGACATCCCCTTTTGGTCGTGTTTGGTCAACTGTGATGGCTTCAGGAGCCCGAAGCCCGAAAACCTTGTGCACAGTCTACAGGTCATATATATGAAGGGGTTTCATTGTAACTTCGTAGAATCACTCCAGATTATGCCCAGATGACAATGCCCACTTTTGGTCGCAATCATTCAACCATGATGGCTTCCTGAACCCAGAACCCTAAAAACTTTAGTACAGACTGCAGGTCGTATTTGTGAAGGGATTTCATTGTAACTTAGTAGAATGACTGGTATAATGTCAAGATGAGGATGTTCCCTTTTAGTTGCAATCGGTCTACTGTCATGGCTACACAAGCCTGAAGCCCGAAAACCTTTAGCACAGTCTACAGGCCATATTTACGAAGGGATTTCAATGTAGCCTGACAGGATGACTCATTTTGGAATAATTTCACTGTAACTTGGTAACTTTCATTGACATACGTTAACTTTGAGGGTCACATACATTAACTGTGAGGTCATATTAACCTTCCCCTCAGCTCTTTAATACCGTGTACACCTCATATTATTTTTATTAAAACATGGCATACAGGGAACAGAAATTAACATATTCCCAATTATCATAATTCTTGTCTTATTTCATAATCTTTCATAAACATTGAACATTATCCTTTTCATCAAACACAAGATACAGACAAGTTAAGCTACAGTGTCATTGATACTTTCATTATTCAACTCAGTATGCCCAGCCCCATAAGGAGGAGCTGGAGGAAAATGCTTCAAAATATTTTTAAAAAGCTTCTTCACATGAACCAGGGGATACAGTGACTTGATATTTGTTACGGAGCTTCCGTTTGAGGTGTAGAATCAAATTTGTTGAAACGAAGTTTGTGAAGCAATATTTGGCTTTGTAATGGTGGGGTAAGATTTTTGGCCCCGCCCCAAATTTTGATTTTCTGAACCGATGAATCAGATTTGGTATATGGTGTTATTAGGTCATAAGTACTTGACTCATACAACAAAAATTTCCTGCATCCCCATGGAAACCCCAGGAGCTAAAAATAGAAATATTTTCAAACACCCATATTTCCCAAAACACGTGGAACAGACAGCTGTTATTTGGTGTTAAGCAACTCCTTAGGACCAGTAGAATTGAATGGTAAAAATAAAATGCCATCGGTTTTGTTAGGGTGTTCTGTAATGGGCATCGAAAAAATGCTGAGTCAGCATATTTACATAAATTTTTTATAATCTTTTTTTCTCCAGAACCAATTATCAGAATCTTTTGATATTGAACATACAGCATCCATAGGTGGGCCACATTCAAGTTTGTTAAAATGAAGCCCATTGGCTCATATTTGAGCTTTTAACTTAGGGCAATATGGGGAATATTCTTTAAAAATCTTCTTCTTCAGAACCACCAGTCAGAATCTTTTAATGTTTGGTGTACATCATTGTTATGAGGGTCAAATTCAAGATTGTTGAAACCAAGTCCCTAGGTCAGTATTTGGGCTTCCTATGGAAGTCCAAATTTTAACTTAATGCAATACAGAGGATAATTTTTAAAAATCTTCTTCAGATCCACCAGTCAGAATGCTTTCATATTTGGTATACAACATCTCTAGGGGGGTCAGATTTATTTTTGTTCAAATCAGGTCCCTAGGTTTATATTTGGGCTTGCTGTGGGACCCCAAATTTTAACTTAGTGCAATATGAGGAAATTTCTTTAAAAATTTCTTCTTCAAATCCACCATTCAGAGTGCTTTCATATTTGGTATACAAAATCTCTCGGGTGGTCAGATTCAAATTTGTTCAATTTGCGTGCCTTGATTAATATTTGTTCAAATTGGTCCCTATGGTAGCCCAAATTTTTAACTAAGTGAAATATTAGTGCAATATGAGGAACTTTCTTTAAAAGTCCTCTTCTTCAGATCCACCAGTCAGAATTTGTTCAATTTGCGTGCCTTGATTAATATTTGTTCAAATTGGTCCCTATGGTAGCCCAAATTTTTAACTTAGTGAAATATTAGTGCAATATGAGGAACTTTCTTTAAAAGTCCTCTTCTTCAGATCCACCAGTCAGAAGGCTTTCATATTTGGTATACAACATCTCTAGGGTGGTCAAATTCAAATTTGTTCAAATTGTGTCTGTAGGTTAATATTGGGGCTGGCGATGGTCGCCCAAATTTTAACTTAGTGCAATATGACTGAATTTCTTCTTCAGATCCACCAGTCAGAATGCTTTCATATTTGGTATACAACATCTCGAAGGAGATCAGATTCAATTTTGTTCAAATCGAGCCCCTGGGTTAATATTTGGGCTCCCTATGGGAGCCGGAATTGGCCATGTAGCTGAAGTATTAGAAATTTTGTATTCAGTAACCTCAAGAGGTGTGTAACTAAGATTAATCTATGTAGGTTGTATCGGGGGCTTCATAGGGGATCTTCATGTTTTACATTATGATCATCTATGTAATATATACATGTATCCCAGTAGATTTAATATCTATTTATTATCATTACATATACACGTATCCCAGTAGATTTAATATCTATTTATGTCATTACATATACGTGTATCCCAGTAGATTTAATATCCATTTATGTCATTACATGTTCATGTATCCCAGTAGATTTAATATTTATTTATGTCATTACATGTACATATATCCCAGTAGATTTAATATTTATGTCATTACATGTACATGTATCCCAGAGGATTTAATATCCATTTATGTCATTACATGTACATGTATCCCAGTAGATTTAATATTTATTTATGTCATTACATGTACATATATCCCAGTAGATTTAATATTTATTTATGTCATTACATGTACATGTATCCCAGTAGATTTAATATTTATGTCTTTACATGTACATATATCCCAGTAGATTTAATATTTATTTATGTCATTACATGTACATGTATCCCAGTAGATTTAATATTTATTTATGTCATTACTTGTACATATATCCCAGTAGATTTATTATTTATTTATGTCATTACATGTACATGTATCCCAGTAGATTTAATATTTATTTATGTCATTACATGTACATGTATCCCAGTAGATTTAATATCCATTTATGTCATTACATGTACATGTATCCCAGTAGATTTAATATTTATTTATGTCATTACATGTACATGTATCCCAGTAGATTTAATATCCATTTATGTCATTACATGTACATGTATCCCAGTAGATTTAATATTTATTTATGTCATTAGATGTGCATATATCCCAGTAGATTTAATATTTATTTATGTCATTACATGGACATGTATCCCAGAGGATTTACTATCCATTTATGTCATTACATGTACATGTATCCCAGTAGATTTAATATATATTTATGTCATTACATGTACATGTATCCCAGTAGATTTAATATTTATTTATGTCATTACATGTACATGTATCCCAGTAGATTTAATATTTATTTATGTCATTACATGTACATGTATCCCAGTAGATTTAATATATATTTATGTCATTACATATACATGTATCCCAGTAGATTTAATATTTATTTATGTCATTACATATACATGTATCCCAGTAGATTTAATATCCATTTATGTCATTACATGTATTTGTATCCCAGTAGATTTAATATTTATTTACGTCATTACATATACATGTATCCCAGTAGATTTAATATCCATTTATGTCATTACATGTATTTGTATCCCAGTAGATTTAATACTTATTTACGTCATTACATATACATGTATCCCAGTAGATTTAATATCAATTTATGTCATTACATGTATTTGTATCCCAGTAGATTTAATATTTATTTATGTCATTACATATACATGTATCCCAGTAATTTAATATCCATTTATGTCATTACATGTATTTGTATCCCAGTAGATTTAATATTTATTTATGTCATTACTTGTACATGTGTCCCAGTAGATTTAATATCCATTTATGTCATTACATGTATTTGTATCCCAGTAGATTTAATATTTATTTATGTCATTACATGTACATGTATCCCAGTAGATTTAATATCCATTTATGTCATTACATGTATTTGTATCCCAGTAGATTTAATATTTATTTATGTCATTACATATACATGTATCCCAGTAGATTTAATATCCATTTATGTCATTACATGTATTTGTATCCCAGTAGATTTAATATTTATGTCATTACATGTACATGTATCCCAGTAGAGGCTAGGAAGGATTTACCTATTTGCTAGTATATAGAGAATATCTAGTGTTTTTGAGTGGATACCGAATATTATCTTATGAGCGTCCGAGACAAATGGTTATTTTTCGCCAGTGCCAGCCATTTGTCTCAGTCGCAAGTGAGATAATTTTCGGTATCCACTCAAAAACACTAGATTTTCTTTTTATTATACACTTTTTATAAGAATCTGATAATACCACTCGTTTCAACCTTGAATTGATGCATGAAAGTAAACAGCGCATCGAATCATTGATACGCAGAAGTGATTTGATGGATACTCAGGGACTGATCAGGACTATTTAAAATACGCTCTAGCCTCGGAGCCTATTTTTTCAGTTCATGCGCCAGATTTCAATTTACGGAGTCACACTGCTGTTTGTAACACACACTGCAAGTATGTAATAGCTCTCAGCATTTTCATTTAGTACACTATAGCAAACATTAATCTTCGCTGTGGTTTCTGATCAAGTCTTGGCTGCCTATTTAGGCAGCCAAGACTTGATCAGAAACCACAGTGAAGATTAATGCTTGGTAATTAAGACTTGAAGTATTAACTTAAGCACTCTACAACAATGATAAATGATAATCATATATATATATAATACATGTAAGAGTGTCTCTCTCGATTATCCATCGAAAGAATATCAAAATATGATCTGAGAAGTTACGCGCCAACTGAGAAGCCTGTTTCTGAGATTTAAGAGCCAGGTCCTGATGTTTCAGAACAAAATACAAACTGGCGCATGCCCAGGTCGGTCCCTGGATACTCAGAACAGATAGCATCTTGCACTCTGATTCAGCTGGTGGATTTCCAGTCCAAACATGGCTGGTGGATTTCCAGTCCAAACATGGCCTCAAAGTCCATAATATAAGTTTTTGGTTTGGTATGTCCTTTGAAAGGTATCCACTCGAAAACACTAGATTTTTCATTAAATGTTTTTAGAACAAATTGATCATTTTCATTGATAATTTCACTCGTATTCAGCTTGAAGTGATGCTTTGAAAGCTGCCATTTTGATTGATACCATGAAAGTGAAAATTTCTATATCTTCACAGTGGGGGATACGATTTCTAACTTTCTGTAATTTCTTTGCTAATTGTTTAGCATATAATAAAGAACTGTACAAAGTCTGGCATGCTGTAGGAATTGAGTTACACTGATGGTTTTGTTTGACAGGGATAGAAGTGTACTTACTCGGCATGCTGTAGGAATTGAGTTATATTGATGGTTCAGTTTGACAGGGATATAAGTGTACTTACTTGGCATGCTGTAGGAATTGAGTTACACTGATGGTTCAGTTTGACAGGGATATAAGTGTACTTACTCAGCATGCTGTAGGAATTGAGTTACACTGATGGTTTAGTTTGACAGGGATAGAAGTGTACTTACTCGGCATGCTGTAGGAATTGAGTTACACTGATGGTTCAGTTTGACAGGGATAGAAGTGTACTTACTCGGCATGCTGTAGGAATTGAGTTACACTGATGGTTCAGTTTGACAGGGATAGAAGTGTACTTACTCGGCATGCTGTAGGAATTGAGTTACACTGATGGTTCAGTTTGACAGGGATAGAAGTGTACTTACTCGGCATGCTGTAGGAATTGAGTTACACTGATGGTTCAGTTTGACAGGGATAGAAGTGTACTTACTCGGCATGCTGTAGGAATTGAGTTACACTGATGGTTGAGTTTGACAGGGATAGAAGTGTACTTACTTGGCATGCTGTAGGAATTGAGTTACACTGATGGTTCAGTTTGACAGGGATATAAGTGTACTTACTCGGCATGCTGTAGGAATTGGGTTACACTGATGGGTCAGTTTGACAGGGATATAAGTGTACTAACTCGGCATGCTGTAGGAATTGAGTTACACTGATGGTTCAGTTCGACAGGGATATAAGTGTACTTACTCGGCATGCTGTAGAAATTGAGTTACACTGATGGTTCAGTTTGACAGGGATATAAGTGTACTTACTCGGCATGCTGTAGGAATTGAGTTACACTGATGGGTCAGTTTGACAGGGATAGAAGTGTACTTACTAGGCATGCTGTAGGAATTGAGTTATACTGATGGTTCAGTTTGACAGGGATAGAAGTGTACTTACTCGGCATGCTGTAGGAATTGAGTTACACTGATGGGTCAGTTTGACAGGGATAGAAGTGTACTTACTAGGCATGCTGTAGGAATTGAGTTATACTGATGGTTCAGTTTGACAGGGATAGAAGTGTACTTACTCGGCATGCTGTAGGAATTGAGTTACACAGATGGTTCAGTTTGACAGGGATATAAGTGTACTTACTAGGCATGCTGTAGGAATTGAGTTACACTGATGGTTTAGTTTGACAGGGATATAAGTGTACTTACCCGGCATGCTGTAGGAATTGAGTTACATTGATGGTTTAGTTTGACAGGGATATAAGTGTACTTACTAGGCATGCTGTAGGAATTGAGTTACACTGATGGTTCAGTTTGACAGGGATATAAGTGTACTTACTCGGCATGCTGTAGGAATTGAGTTACACTGATGGTTCAGTTTGACAGGGATCTAAGTGTACTTACTCGGCATGCTGTAGGAATTGAGTTACACTGATGGTTCAGTTTGACAGGGATATAAGTGTACTTATTCGGCATGCTGTAGGAATTGAGTTATACTGATGGTTCAGTTTGACAGGGATAGAAGTGTACTTACTAGGCATGCTGTAGGAATTGAGTTACACTGATGTTTTAGTTTGACAGGGATATAAGTGTACTTACTCGGCATGCTGTAGAAATTGAGTTACACTGATGGTTCAGTTTGACAGGGATAGAAGTGTACTTACTCGGCATGCTGTAGGAATTGAGTTATACTGATGGTTCAGTTTGACAGGGATATAAGTGTACTTACTCGGCATGCTGTAGGAATTGAGTTACACTGATGTTTTAGTTTGACAGGGATAGAAGTGTACTTACTAGGCATGCTGTAGGAATTGAGTTACACTGATGGTTCAGTTTGACAGGGATATAAGTGTACTTACTCGGCATGCTGTAGGAATTGAGTTACACTGATGTTTTAGTTTGACAGGGATAGAAGTGTACTTACTAGGCATGCTGTAGAAATTGAGTTATACTGATGGTTCAGTTTGACAGGGATATAAGTGTACTTACTCGGCATGCTGTAGGAATTGAGTTACACTGATGTTTTAGTTTGACAGGGATAGAAGTGTACTTACTAGGCATGCTGTAGGAATTGAGTTACACTGATGGTTCAGTTTGACAGGGATATAAGTGTACTTACTCGGCATGCTGTAGGAATTGAGTTACACTGATGTTTTAGTTTGACAGGGATAGAAGTGTACTTACTAGGCATGCTGTAGAAATTGAGTTATACTGATGGTTCAGTTTGACAGGGATATAAGTGTACTTACTCGGCATGCTGTAGGAATTGAGTTACACTGATGTTTTAGTTTGACAGGGATAGAAGTGTACTTACTAGGTATGCTGTAGGAATTGAGTTACACTGATGGTTCAGTTTGACAGGGATATAAGTGTACTTACTCGGCATGCTGTAGGAATTCAGTTACACAGATGGTTCAGTTTGACAGGGATAGAAGTGTACATACTAGGCATGCTGTAGGAATTGAGTTACACTGATGGTTCTGTTTGACAGGGATAGAAGTGTACTTACTAGGCATGCTGTAGGAATTGGGTTACACAGATGGTTCAGTTTGACAGGGATATAAGTGTACATACTAGGCATGCTGTAGGAATTGAGTTACACTGATGGTTCAGTTAGACAGGGATAGAAGTGTACTAACTCGGCAGTGCTCTTTTACTTCAAAATAGTGCACAATGCAGTGACAGGATTTCCAGTTTCAACTGTTTCATATTTTTATATTCACCATGCATGGAATCAGGCTTACATATAACAATGTCATGTAAAACACATCAAACCACCAATGGTAAGAGTCTTCTTGAAAATAAAAGCCTTGTTCACTTAATTCAAGTTTAATGATGATATAAATATAGAACACAACTCAGGTAGTACAAGGTACAATGCCCAGAGGGGGTGGGGAGGTGTTTCAGGAAAAACTCCACCCCAGATTGTTGATTCCTGTCCCTTTTCATGCCCTCATAGAATTCTGTCTTATTGCTGACTATTCTCACCTCATTATTATTGTTTGTTTGTTTATTATTATTTGTTAGCTCATATGATTGGAAAATATTGTGTGGGGTATGAGGAATATGTTATAAAACATTGTGTGTGGCATGAGGAATATGTTATAAAACATTGTGTGGGGTGGGGTGAGGAATATGTTTTAAAACATTGTGTCTGGGGTATGAGGAATATGTTATAAAACACTGTCTGGGGGATGAGGAATATGTTATAAAACATTGTGATGGGGGATGAGGAATATGTTATAAAACATTGTGTGGGGATGAGGAATATGTTATAAAACACTGTGTGATGGGGATGAGGAATATGCTATAAAATATTGAGTGGGGGGATCAGGAATATGTTATAAAACATTGTGTCTGGGGGATGAAGAATATGTTATAAAACTTTGTGTCTGGGGGATAAAGAATATGTTATAAAACATTGTGTGGGGATGAGGAATATGTTATAAACCATTGTGTCTGGGGGGAGGGGATGAGGAATATGTTATAAAACATTGTGTGGGGTGATGAGGAATATGTTATAAAACATTGTGTGGGGCGATGAGGAATATGTTATAAAACATTTTGTGGGGTGATGCGGAATATGTTATAAAACATTGTGTGGGGTGATGAGGAATATGTTATAAAACATTGTGTCTGGGGGTGGGGGAGGAATATGTTATAAAACATTGTGTGGGGGTGGGGAATATGTTATGAAACATTTGGGGGGGGGGTGAGGAATATGTTATAAAACATGTGGGAGATGAAGAATATGTTGTAAAACATTGTGTGTGGAGGGGAAGGAATATGTTATAAAACATTGTATGCAGGGATGAGGAATACGTTATAAAACATTGTGTGTGGGGGGATGAGGAAGGTGTTATAAAACATTGTGAGTGGGGGGGGGGGGTGGTTGATGAGGAATATGTTATAAAACATTTTGTGTGGGAGTGGGGGGGGGGGTTGTTGAGGAATATGTTATAAACATTGTGTTGGGGTGAGGAATATGTTATAAAACATTGTGTGTGTGGTGGGATGAGGAATATGTTATAACTCATTGTGAGTGTGTGTGTGTGTGTGGGGGGGGTGGGGGGGTTGATGAGGGTTGATGAGGAATATGTTATAAAAACATTGTGTGTGGGAGTGGGGTGGGGTTGGGTGGTTGATGTGGAGTATGTTATAAACATTGTTGGGGAGGAATATGTTATAAAACATTTTGTGTGTGTGGGGGGGGGGGGGATGAGGAATATGTTATAAAACATTGTGTGGGGGTGGTTGTTGATGAGGAATATGTTATAAACATTGTGTTTGGGCTGAGGAATATGTTATAAAAAAACATTGTGTGTGGGGTTGATGAGGAATATGTTATAAAACGTGTGTGTGTGTGTGGGGGGGGGGGGGGGGTTGAGGAATAATATGTTATAAAACATTGTGTGGGAATGAGGAATAGAAGGAAAATTCTTTAGATTCTGTATCCTTTGGGTATCAGATTCCATTGTGTTCAAATTACATCCCCATTCTCTTATATTTTAACTGTGTAGAGTATGAGCAATACTCTTTAAAAATATTCAGATTCACCACACAAAATATTTTGGATGTTTTGTATAAGAATTTACAACACAAATGTGGTTCCTAAAAGTCGATTGGATTGAAACAAAATCATGATCCACTTTATTATGCTAAACTAAAGAAAACTGTTTCAGTAAAAATGCATGAAAATTTATAGAAAATCATGTTTGGTTTTGTAGCAAAAATACATTGGAAAAAATTATTTTTTAATATCTTGATTCATTTTTTCATTAATATTGTTGATTCAATGACAGCGACATGTTTCAGATAGTCTAGTGATCGTGTGATGAGTTTTTTTTTTTTTCCATTTCAGATTGCCGCATTTCTATCTGTTGTGTGGTCACTAGGAGTTCTAGGATATTTATTTAGTCCTGTAATAAACATCCATGCACACATTCCACCATTAGTTCTCATCATATTCCTTGTTATATTTTTATTAAATCCATTGAAGATACTGTACTTTAGTGCTAGACGTTGGTTGGTGAGAATTTTAGTAAGTATGCTAATACTAGACATTGGTTGGTGAGAATTTTAGTAAGTATGCTAATACTAGACATTGGTTGGTGAGAATTTTAGTAAGTATGCTAATACTAGACATTGGTTGGTGAGAATTTTAGTAAGTATGCTAATACTAGACATTGGTTGGTGAGAATTTTAGTAAGTATGCTAATACTAGACGTTGGTTGGTGAGAATTTTAGTAAGTATGCTAATACTAGACATTGGTTGGTGAGAATTTTAGTAAGTATGCTAATACTAGACATTGGTTGGTGAGAATTTTAGTAAGTATGCTAATACTAGACATTGGTTGGTGAGAATTTTAGTAAGTATGCTAATACTAGACGTTGGTTGGTGAGAATTTTAGTAAGTATGGTAATACTAGACATTGGTTGGTGAGAATTTTAGTAAGTATGCTAATACTAGACATTGGTTGGTGAGAATTTTAGTAAGTATGCTAATACTAGACGTTGGTTGGTGAGAATTTTAGTAAGTATGCTAATACTAGACATTGGTTGGTGAGAATTTTAGTAAGTATGCTAATACTAGACATTGGTTGGTGAGAATTTTAGTAAGTATGCTAATACTAGACATTGGTTGGTGAGAATTTTAGTAAGTATGCTAATACTAGACGTTGGTTGGTGAGAATTTTAGTAAGTATGCTAATACTAGACATTGGTTGGTGAGAATTTTAGTAAGTATGCTAATACTAGACATTGGTTGGTGAGAATTTTAGTAAGTATGCTAATACTAGACATTGGTTGGTGAGAATTTTAGTAAGTATGCTAATACTAGACGTTGGTTGGTGAGAATTTTAGTAAGTATGCTAATACTAGACATTGGTTGGTGAGAATTTTAGTAAGTATGCTAATACTAGACATTGGTTGGTGAGAATTTTAGTAAGTATGCTAATACTAGACATTGGTTGGTGAGAATTTTAGTAAGTATGCTAATACTAGACGTTGGTTGGTGAGAATTTTAGTAAGTATGCTAATACTAGACATTGGTTGGTGAGAATTTTAGTAAGTATGCTAATACTAGACATTGGTTGGTGAGAATTTTAGTAAGTATGCTAATACTAGACGTTGGTTGGTGAGAATTTTAGTAAGTATGCTAATACTAGACGTTGGTTGGTGAGAATTTTAGTAAGTATGCTAATACTAGACGTTGGTTGGTGAGAATTTTAGTAAGTATGCTAATACTAGACATTGGTTGGTGAGAATTTTAGTAAGTATGCTAATACTAGACATTGGTTGGTGAGAATTTTAGTAAGTATGCTAATACTAGACATTGGTTGGTGAGAATTTTAGTAAGTATGCTAATACTAGACATTGGTTGGTGAGAATTTTAGTAAGTATGGTAATACTAGACATTGGTTGGTGAGAATTTTAGTAAGTATGCTAATACTAGACATTGGTTGGTGAGAATTTTAGTAAGTATGCTAATACTAGACATTGGTTGGTGAGAATTTTAGTAAGTATGCTAATACTAGACATTGGTTGGTGAGAATTTTAGTAAGTATGCTAATACTAGACATTGGTTGGTGAGAATTTTAGTAAGTATGCTAATACTAGACATTGGTTGGTGAGAATTTTAGTAAGTATGCTAATACTAGACGTTGGTTGGTGAGAATTTTAGTAAGTATGCTAATACTAGACATTGGTTGGTGAGAATTTTAGTAAGTATGCTAATACTAGACATTGGTTGGTGAGAATTTTAGTAAGTATGCTAATACTAGACGTTGGTTGGTGAGAATTTTAGTAAGTATGCTAATACTAGACGTTGGTTGGTGAGAAGTTTAGTAAGTATGCTAATACTAGACATTGGTTGGTGAGAATTTTAGTAAGTATGCTAATACTAGACGTTGGTTGGTGAGAATTTTAGTAAGTATGCTAATACTAGACATTGGTTGGTGAGAATTTTAGTAAGTATGCTAATACTAGACATTGGTTGGTGAGAATTTTAGTAAGTATGCTAATACTAGACGTTGGTTGGTGAGAATTTTAGTAAGTATGCTAATACTAGACGTTGGTTGGTGAGAATTTTAGTAAGTATGCTAATACTAGACGTTGGTTGGTGAGAATTTTAGTAAGTATGCTAATACTAGACATTGGTTGGTGAGAATTTTAGTAACCATTCATAGAAAACATATCTAATACTTTGTTGTGGTATTAGAATATTCCCAATCATTAATAAAAACCATATGTAAAACTGTGTTGTGATACTAGAAATTCCCAACCATTAAAAAAAACCTTGTTGTAATAGTAGAAAATTCCCAACCATTAAAAAAAACATAATTGAACTGTGTTGTGATATTAGAAAATTCCCAACCATTAATAAAACCATAATTAAACTGTGTTGTGATACTAGGAAATTCCCAACCATTAATAAAAACCATACATAAAATTGTGTTGAAATATTACAAAATTCCCAACCATTAATAAAAAACATATCTAAAACTGTGTTGTGATACTAGAAATTCCCAACCATTAATAAAAAACAATATCTAAAACTGTGTTGTGATACTAGAAATTCTCAACCATTAATGAAAAACCATATGTAAAACTGTGTTGTGATACTAGGAAATTCCCAACCATTAATAAACACCATACATAAAATTGTGTTGAAATATTACAAAATTCCCAACCATTAATAAAAAACATATCTAAAACTGTGTTGTGATACTAGAAATTCCCAACAATTAATAAAAAACAATATCTAAAACTGTGTTGTGATACTAGAAATTCCCAACCATTAATAAAAAACAATATCTAAAACTGTGTTGTGATACTAGAAATTCCCAACCATTAATAAAAAACAATATCTAAAACTGTGTTGTGATACTAGAAATTCCCAACCATTAATAAAAAACAATATCTAAAACTGTGTTGTGATACTAGAAATTCCCAACCATTAATGAAAAACCATATGTAAAACTGTGTTGTGATACTAGGAAATTCCCAACCATTAATAAACACCATATTTATTCCCGTCAACAACAAAAATAGCGAGTTTTTTAGTTTTCTGCTCAACTTGACAATGTCAAGTATAAGCTATTGGGATGGGTTGCGATCTGTCGTCTGTCCATCCATCCATCCATACATTCCTCTGTCTGTCCACAATTCCTTCAGCACATCCTACAGGCTGCAGCTTTCACTGATCAGTTCCAAATTTCATACGTGATTTTGGGGCAATATCTAGATGGGAGCTATTGAATTTTTTGGAATTTTATTGAAAAAACCCCAGATTGATTGTTTTGTACATAACTTTCAGTGAGTACAATTAACACATAATGTATCATACTAAATTGTTGTAGTTATTGAATTTTTTTGCTATTGAATTTGTTTGAAAAACATGCATTATGTGTACACTCCATAAGAAACAATTATCCAAAAATCGACTGAGTGTGTTATGTGTAATTACAAAATGTCAGATGTCAAGTGGCACAGAGTGATGTGGGATGCATTATTGATGTGAGGTGCATTATCGGTGAGAGACATGTACTGCTTTCAAGTGGCTCAGAGTGATCTGGGATGCATTATTGATGCGGGATGCATTATCGGTGAGAGACATCTACTACTGTGAAGTGGCTCAGTGTGATATGGGATGCATTATTGATGTGGGATGCATTATCGGTGAGAGACATGTACTGCTGTCAAGTGGCACAGAGTGATGTGGGATGCATTATTGATGTGGGATGCTTTATCGGTGAGAGACATGTACTACTGTCAAGTGGCACAGAGTGATGTGGGATGCCTTATTGAGTGACTTAGTATGTTAAAAGCCAGACACTTCCTCCCCTTAGTTGGTCCACTCGGTTATGGAAATGTTTTGTTAAATGGCATCTGGAAGTTTGCTTTGTTATTTCTGTGACTCATAAACTGTTTTAATCCTTCAATGAATATTCCCGCAAGATTTACAGGTTGATATGTCTGCACTGTATACTGGTAATTTGATATTTACTGGGTTTTTTTAATGATATCGAGCAAGTAACAGTACAGTGGAATCCTGTCAAGTGAATAGACATTTTGTCAATGAAAATTATTCATTTAACCCTTTACCTATCGAATTGCCGCATCCGCCCGCGTAATATGCAAATTCAGCAGCTGAAAATTTTTTTTTTTTAAATTTCAACAAAGCCATATCATGTGACCCCCTCATTGGAACGAGCTTGACGAGCTTGTTCCAACAAGCTCGTTCCAATGAGGGGTCACATGATGTGGTTTTGTTGAATTTTTTCAAAAAATGATATTTAAAATAATAAATTTTGATCTCATCTGCATTGGGTAAAGGGTTAACAGAAGTATTCAATTAACCGGGATTGTGCCACTTTCCTGTATTCTCGAGATAAACTTTGCATTTATTCTATTATATCAGGATATAATAGATTAAATGCTTGTATTGGATGTACTGAGGCCAAATAGGTCTATAAACAAAAGAAAACTGGCCAGAGTCAGGGTAATTTCTCGACAGGTTACAAGATCTTTTATTCAATTAACAGTTTACTCTAATGTATATTCAATTAACAGGTCAAATTTGTGCTAGAGGTATGGTAAATGGTTTTGTATTGAGAAATTATATTCAATTAACAGATATACAATTAAGAGATATCCAATTAAGTGGGCTCCACTGTACCATCCTTAAGGTGGTCAGATTCATGTTTGATCAAATCAAGTCTCTGGGTTTATATTTGGGTTCTGTATGGGAGCCCAAATTTTAACTTAATGCAAAATGAGGAATATTCTTGAAAACTTTTCTTCTTCAGATCAACCAGTCAGAATCTTTTGATATTTGGAAATTAGCGTCCTTATAGATTCAAGTTTGTTCATATCAAGTTCCTGGGTTAAAATTTTAGCTTTTTATAGGAGTCTGAATTTGGACTTTATGAGAAAAAATTCTTTAAAAATCTTCTCCAGTTCCACAAGTGAGAATCTTTCGATATTTGTAATACAGCATACTTATGAGGGCAGATAAATTTTTTTATTAAAAACAAGTCCCTGCATTTCTATTTGGGCAGCCTATGGGACCCCAAATTTCAACCTTGTGTAATATGAGGTATCTTCTTTGAAATCGTCTACTTCGGATCCGACTGTCAAAATCTTTTGGTATTTTGTATACAGTATCCTAAGTGTATTCAAATTCATCTTTGTTCAAATCAAAACCCTTTGTTCATATTTGGACTCCATATTAGAGCCCAGATTTCTTCAAACATCTTCTACTCCAGAAGCACCAATCAGAATTTTTGGAGATTTGGTATTCAGCATCCTTATGGGGACAGATTCAAGTTTGTTCAAATCAAGTGCCTGGAATTCATATTTGGACTCCTTAACAGTTTTCTCAGGTGACCTATTAATAAGACCCCCTTAGGGCGTTATGAGTAAACTTGTGCATTTTTCAGACCTATATATTTTCAATAAAATGTCTTGAAAGGCCTTGAATTTTCCAGCAACAATTGGTGAAGTATTTGTCGCCACATGACACAAATGTTGTATACAGTGATTTTTTATACCCCCACTTTCTAAAAAAATGGGGGTATACTGGATTACATGCGTCCGTCCGTCATATGGGGTTTAGGTGGCTATTTGTTGGTAGAAATGGGGGTTAGGTGACTACCGCAATTTAGGTGACTAGTCACATAGTTAAATGTCATTATTCTAGGGTGGGGTTTAGAGTTGGGGTGGGGTGGGGTTAGGTTCGTAAAGGGTAGGGTTAGGGTTTGCTACCACACCAAACATTTTTCACCCCAGAAGTTGTTTTAATGCAATGGACATGCATTTTAGTTAAAACAGACTAGGAATATATTGAATTTTCATTAGTCTAGGGTGGGGTTTAGAATTGTGGGGGGGGGGGGGGGGGGTAGGGTTAGGGTCAGTAAAGGGTAGGGTCAGGGTTTGCTACCACTCCAAACATTTTCCCCAAAATCATTTGTTTTAATATAATGGTCATGCATTTTATTGTAGACCCATAAAAATAGCCACATACATGTAACTACCAATTGTTAGAACGTCTGTCTGTGCGTCCGTGTGTGAGTCCATCCGAAAATATTCATAACTTAAGTAAATTATTATTTTTGTTGGTTATAGGTATGCCCACACTAGTTATTTTTTTTTTATTATTATTATTTTTTCTTATTACTTGTTCACTTAGAAATTGTGTCCTTTCGAGCCAATTTTTTTCTGTTCAGCCTGTATCTCTGGTATCGAATGTTCTATTGCAATGAAATATGCCATGAACACTGCTTATGGTATAGGCTTTAAAAAAACGATTCAAGGATATTTCTCACATTCTCCTTTTTAGAGTTATCCCCCTTTTTGACTTAGAAATTGTAGGAAATAGACATTATTTGTCTGTTCAGCCTGTATCTCAGGTATGGGTTATCAGATTTTGGTGAAATATGGCATGCAGTTTGCCTATGACAAAGCCTTCTGCCTCATTGCATAAAACTTCCAAACACAAAACAATTTACCATACCTTTTGACTTAGAAATTGTTGAAAACTTTCGAAGAATATGGGGGGGGGGGGGGGGAGCATACTGGATTGGGGTTATCGGAATTCAGTGAAATATGGCATGTAGTTTGCCTACGACAAAGGCTTCTGCCTCATTGCATAAAACTTCCAAACAGAAACAATTTACCATCTCTTTTGACTTAGAAATTGTTGGAAATTGTTGAAAACTTTTGAAGAAAATGGAAGGAGGGGGGGAGGGGGGTATACTGGATTGCATCCATCCATCTGTGCATCCGTCCATCAGTCTGTACGAGAATATTCATAAATGATATTTATTGGTCATAGGTATACCCACACTAGGCGGTACACCATGTGGGGGTATGCAATGGACGAAAGTCCAGCTCTTGTTGTATCACTAAGTCTGATGTCAGCAAGTCTTTCAACATGAGGGACCACTTTTCCGGTCCAGCAAAACGATACCTCATAATTTCATTATGTAGGATGGCTACTAAATGAACGTGTGTGATAGAATAATTAGTATTAATTGCTCTATCCCCAAATAATGGATATGGACTCTTTGAATTTCTGCCATTCAACTGGCATGGAAGATACCACCAGTGTTGAGTGAGTTATTGATCTTACCTCACCACCAGATAATAAATAATAATAATAATAATAAATTTTGTTTATTATAATTTCAGTTCCGTATTTTTACTGCACCCTTCCATCATGTGGGATTTGCTGATTTCTGGCTTGCAGATCAGTTAAATAGTTTAACGACTGTACTGTTAGATTTTGAATTTATAATTTGTCATTACATATTTGAAGTGGATTGGCATGGGAATGATGGTGAGTAGAAACGTTTTTTTTTATAATTACTGACTCCAGCCATAATTTCAACTTTATCACATGATAGGTTAATCCTTTACTTAATTAAGCTATCTGTATCTCTCCTCCAAGCTCTTCTCACAAAAATTGTCATTCAGCTTAACAGGAGGTCGGGAGTGCGGTGGCTCAGTGGTAGACTGTTGGATTTTTATGCTAGAGGTCTCGAGTTCGATCCCTATCAGGGATGACCCTCATTGTGTCCTTGGGCAAGGCACTTTATCCCGGTTGCCTACATGGGGGCATGATGATGCCATGTACTAAGGCGTACTGCACGTCGATGGTGCACGTCTTCAACCGCTGTAACCCTGCTTGAGCGGAGCTTGAACAGAGTTAGACTGTTGAGGAGCTGACAGTTGTTCGTCGATGCTACCGGGTACTCCGGCTTCCTCCACCTGTAAAACTGTCATGGCCACGATTAGCCATTGTGCATAAGTATGTGACCTTAAACACCAATAAATAAATAACAGGAGGTCATTCAAATATTTCTGTTCAATGTTTCTTCCGTTTACTGTACAGTGTTGTTAATTTTTACCTGAAATAAATAGAAGACAACATTTACAAAAACGTTTCCTGAATAACTTGAAATTTTCATTTCCTTCTAAAACATAGCTTATGACCCCTCATTGCAACAAGCTTGAGCTTGTTGCAATGAGGTGTCATAAGGTATGTTTTCAAGGCCAAAAAGTTCTTAAAAATATTTTTGTGAATAGCATCAGCTGATTATTTATTGGGGTTTACTGACACTTCCAACAGCCAAGGTTGCCTCGTGTCAGACAATTTTACGGGAGGAGGAAGCCAAAGTACCTGAAGTGAACCACCGAGCAACACTGAACAACTCAGACTCCCAAATGTACTAACTCAGCATAAGCAGGGTTATTATTGGTTGAAGACAAGTGCACCATCGACGTGCCATACACCTTACTACACAATGCCACTGAAATGAAATGATTCCGCGCGCCGAAGGCGCGCAGGGACAGTATGGGGGACAAGCCCCTTTCGACCCTCTGTAACTGTAGATGATTTGGGTTGTCTGGGCGTGGCAAAGATGGCAAATGGAAATGGTACTCAGCGCCGTCTGTGTTTGCTCCTGTTCTTTTTTGGAGGAGGAGGCTGTGATGGTGATACCTCTTTTGGTGGTGTTGAAGGAGGGGTACTGGATGTCTGACTAGGTTGGTATGGTCTAGCCCTTTCAGCTGCCGGTGATGGAGAGCTCGCTGGAGTAGTGTGCAGATAGTGGTTGCTAACACTCTGTAGTGCTCCTCTGATCGTACTTTCCAAGAGTCCGTGGTTATCCAAGGTCTTCAACGTTTGTTGGAGAAGGGCTAGATGCTCGTCATCCCTGACTTTTTCCCCAAGGATGCTTTCCACGGACTCCGCGGTGTGAGCTTCCTGGATGGTGTCCTGGTCGGAAAAGGCTGGAAGAGCAAGAGCGGGTGTGGCTACATGTGCGCTGTCCGGCTCAGCTTCCTGCACCATAAACAAACCTCCCTCCTCCATCTCCTCTTCCGAAGAAGAGTGTGATGGGCTAGAGATTGGAGTGTTGCCTGGCGAACCAGCATCCTCCGGACCCTCCACAGGAGTGGGGGGAACCGGCGTGGACGTGGAATGGCCAGGGGTAGCAGGCATTGAGCTTTCATCACCATGGTTGGCCTCCCTCTCTTCCTTTTCCATCCTTTTCTTCTCCATAAACACCGTCAGTCGGTGGGCATCACGTCGTCTGGCGGAAGGTCCCTTCTTTCTTCTCCTTTTCTTCTTTCCTTCGGCTTCTTCCGTATTCTTGGCATCATCCTGCGAGTCTGTATCACTTGGAGGGTGACCAGTGCGGGGGGGAAATCCCCTCGCGAAAGGTGCTACACCTCTCCAAGGACGGCGGTTCGGTTTCCTTCTCAAAATCCACTGTCAGGTGAATTTTACCCTTGAGCACCTGGATGCTCCAGGTGGTAGCAAGGGTAGCCTTCACTCTGACCAGTGTCTCTTGTATAACAATTGGGAGCTCCATTGTGTAGTTGTTGACACCTCGGAATCCAAGGTATGAATTTCAACGCACAAAGGTAATGATCCAGGCGCACAAGTGACACAATTATGACCACTGTGCCCCCATGTGGGCAATTAGGATGAAGTGTCTTTCACAAGGAACAACTTATTTGCTGTAGGTGGCTTAACCTGTCTTGAGAGACCACTGTGACCTGGTACCAACTTGTATATTTTTATACTGTACCAATGACCCAGACTTAGCTGGTGCTAACTCCACAAAAACCAGGGCCAAACACAAATTTTGCCCCCCAATCCCCAAAATTTGCATCCAAAACAAAAAGAAATCATGTCCTAAAGGACCTCCATAGTACGACTCTACTGCGCATGCGCAGTGACGCAGTCGTCCCGAAATTGGCGCCAAATATCATTCTCTGTTTGGCCCTTCATCAGTCAACATCTCACTGATCTTTGTGCTTGTAAATCTCAGTTTAAAGGATGCCAGACACGTAATTCTTGGAGAAAATGTGATTCTAAGGAGGATAGAAGGAGGAGAGGAAAAAAGAAGTGGCAAAAAATAATCAGGGCTGTACTTAAAATTTTTTGTTGAAATTATGTTAAGTTGCCTATTTTCGAGGCAAACGCCTCTTGTTGTCATTCTTGCTAATTGTTGCACTGCTTATTCAGTGTTTCCTCTCCCCTAACCTTCTAAAGTCCCCCCTTGCAATTCTCCCATGCTTTTGGCATATTTTTGAGAAGTTTCCTTTCTAAAAATTCCCTGGGAGAGTTGCTTGGTTACAGAATGTTTTCTGTTATTTTCCCCATAGTTACGTTTTCACCCATGGGTGTATAACGTTTGTGTTCTGCATCTTCCATCTGATGTTCTGCAGATTCTCCCCTGGGAGTCTCTGTTTTGCATCAGATAGAGTGTAATTGATGACTGATTCCGGGCCAGTTTTTTCAGTGCCTGGAGTCATGTTTTCTTCTGTGTTTACACTGTTTGTTTTCATTGGCAACAGCCTTTTTTGAGGGGGGCTGTTTGCCTTTGAGGTAGTTTATCTCATTATAAGATACATTTATATTATCCGAAAGTGTCTCATTAATTATTTTATATAATTTTAAAATTTTTGACCACACTTTGCCATCGGATCCATCGGGGCTCAACGTTACTTTTCAGCAACTTGGGCTTCTCTGAAAAAATATTTTTTCAAAATTATTTTGTTTTGCAATTGTTTTTTCATTTATTAATGGATCATGTTATTATGTATCTTTGTGTCAGGGGTTTTTGCGAGTAACTAGGACTTATTGTTGTTCTTTCACTATGAAGGGAACTTGTTCAAATTGTAATAGGAAGAAATCTTCCTCTGACTTTCATGATTATTGCATTAATTGTAGTCAGTGTTCTCGCATTAATCCCTGTCCTGTATGTGAACATTGGGATGAGAAACATTGGAAACGTGTGTCACGATATGTTGTTTCTGGAGAAAGAGCGATGCCGGCTCTTTCTCCACAAGGTCACTCTACTCTCTCAGTTTCTATTTCAGAGGAACCAGAACAGGGTGATGTTTCCATGTTATCTTCTTCAAGTGTGCGTCCGTCGTCACAAATAAATACAGAGCTAGCGGCAAAAGTGCTCATGGAGATTAGACAAATGTCGTCCGCTAGCTCGCCTGGTGTAGCGTCCATTCACCGAATGGTTCGGCAGCCGGGTTCGTCCGATGCGGTCCAAGAGGAAATTTTGGGTGATGCGAGCACTATAAAAATAATAGATGCACACCCAGTGACGGCGGATAGTGAACGGAGGAAGCCTTTTAGTCCGGTTCCTAGCTCGTCCAGGTCCAGCCGGGCCGCGAGCGAGAGAGGCCCCTCTCTCGTACAACAACATCTGGGACCAGATGTTGTGGTACAAAATGTGTCTTTAGCGGAGCATACGTCCGTCGCTCGGGACGCTCCGTTGTATAAGCAGTCCGCAGAGACTGTTAAGGCTTCCTCTTCTCGCCGGCGCACACGACCGCACCTTGGCTGCGTGACCTCCGATATTTTGCCAGCTTCGCCGATGAAGGATTCTTCGGCGACCAGGTCACACCATCCGGCAGCCAGGGATTCGAGACCGATGGACTCCGGACGTTCGCATAGGAAAAGTATGCGGGAGCCATCTGATGCGGAGCTGCCCTCGGCAAAGCAGCGAAAGACCGCTCCTCCGCAGGTCTCGACGTCGGACATTCTAGTGCAGATAGCACAGCTTATCGCAGCATCCCAGCAGCCGACAGAGACGGTGTCGGATCGAGAATTATCCGACGGCGCTGGGTCGGTACGCTCCGCCGAAGCATCGGGGGCGGACGACCGGGAACATCGGGAGGTCCGACCGGATGGTGAAAGGGATACGGATGAATTGGAGCTATCCCTTTCGGAACAACACAAAGCTGCCGTGGACTTCATCCGGCACTTTCTTCCTCAAGTTGTTCCGTCGGGCCAGACTGCTGCGCTTCCGGACAGGAGAATTATAGCGTCATTGGACTCTGATTTTTTCGAGCGGTTCAGGGACATCGCTCCCGAGTTTCCGTCGCAGTCCAATAATGTTGCAAGAACATTTGAATTATTGAACGACGCTATTTTTAAACTTGCTTCCAGGACGGGGAAAGCAGGCTTCTTGTCCGCAAATACTCTCAACCTGCCTTTCATTAATGCAAGGAATAAATTCGACACGGCAGGTCAGGGTATACCGAGAGTTCCTCTGCGTATGGACGACGAGGCGGAAGACTTAGAGCTATCATTACCGTCGTCAGCTTCTATTCCAACCGCAGTGTTGGAAACAGCTATTGCGTCTAACAGAGCCAATTTAGATGCCTTATCTTACGCAGATCACCTTACGAAGGCGTTATCACTGCGTCTTCAAGGGGAAGAGTTTCAGGATATACAATCCTCCTTAAGACTTCTTTCAAGGGCAGTAGCTTATTCCACGTGTAACTCCGCCCTTTCAGTGGCAAATCTGGAGTTGGTTAGACGTGACGCAGCCCTGTCTACATCCACACTAGTGGATTCTAAGGTGAAGAACTCTCTTAGAGTCGCTTCGGTCTCAGGAGATCTTCTCTTTGACGGCAAGCTTTCCGCTATTTATGATAATATTAAAAAGAAAGCTAGTGATTCTCTGTTGTTTAGATCCGCTCCTAAAAGGTCGGATACAGCAGACACGAATAAGGCGGGCACTTCTGGGTCTTATCCGCCCAAGAGAGGTTCCTATAGAGGTTCCGGTGCGTCCTCTAGCTCTTATTCGAGAGACCGTCAGGATAGCGACTCTCGTTCGGGACGTCCTTCAGGCCGGGACAATCGGTCGGACGCCCCGAGGTCGACGAGGCGAGGTGCGGGTCGTGGAAGACGTGGTTTCTCCTACCGCAGGCCTCGCAGATCCAGGAGGTGATGGCTCAAACCTCTATCGCATTCCGGTTGGCGGAAGGTTGTCGAGTTTTTCTCAAGAGTGGGCGTCGATTACGGACGACCCGTGGGTGAGAGGAGTGACTTCGGAAGGTCTAAAGATATCCTTCAAAGGAAAGCCTCCATTAACTCGAAGTCCAAAGTGGACTCATCTTCCGTCAAACCCTCAGAAAAGAGACGCTCTGCTATCAGAGGTGCAGTCTCTTTTAATGAAGAACGCGGTAGAGGTCGTAGAAAACCAGGAATCGCTGGGATTCTACAGCCATCTGTTTCTGGTTCCGAAACCAGACGGCTCGTTCCGTCCAGTCATAGATTTGAGCTGGATAAACAAGCTGATCGTCGCTCCGAAGTTTTATATGGAGACGATTCGATCGGTCAGAGCGAGTATTCGGGTGAACGATTATGCAACGAGCATAGATCTCAAAGATGCGTACTTTCACGTCAAAGTATCTACGCTTCGCAGTCCTAGGAGTGGTGTATCAGTTCCGGGCCATGTGCTTCGGATTGAATCTAGCACCCTGGGCTTTCACTCGGGTAATGAACTCGGTAATGATCTACTTCCGAGCTCATTCGTCTGCAGTAACGTCGGCCTACCTGGACGACATTCTTCAGAGGTACGGCAACGAGTTAACGCTTCAGAACGATGTTCAGAATCTTCTTCTATTGCTCCGACGTCTCGGTTTCATAGTAAACGAGGAGAAGTCGGATCTGGTGCCGTCCAAGTCATTCACTCATCTGGGAATGAGCTTCGAGACGCACAACAATCTCGTTCGTCTGCCGTTAACCAGAGCGAAATTAGTCAGTTGTTACGCTCGCTATTGTCTGAATACAGACAAAGTCACAGCGAGAGAATTTATGAGACTGATAGGTCTGTGCGGAGCCGCCGCGGATCTCATTCCGATGGGACGGCTACGCACACGGCCTCTTCAAATTTTCCTGACTCAGAATTGGAGTGTGAAAATTCATTCGCTCGATGTAGACGTTCTCTTGTCAGATCAAGTGAAACAAGAGATTCAGACTTGGGCAAACATTCAGTGGTTAACTCAAGGAGTTCCGCTGCAGTTGCCGGATCCGAGTTTTACCATTATGACGGATGCCAGTCAAACAGGTTGGGGTGCATCATTAATCCCAACGGATTCGAGATGCCAGGGTCTTTGGGATCCGCAATTCCTGTGTAAGCACATAAACATCAAGGAAATGATGTCAATTTGGCTTGCGTTACGTCACTGGATGGACATTATTCACGATGCTCATGTCCAAATCCTATCCGACAATACGACAGTAGTGGCGTATATACGGAATCAGGGAGGCACTCATTCAGTTCCGTTGTTCAATCTAACGGAAAGAATCCTTCTGTTTGCGTTGGAACATCACGTTCTTCTTTCGGTCCGTCACATACCGGGTCGTCTGAATGTGCTAGCAGACTCCCTTTCACGAAAGGGTCGCTTGTTGCCGTCGGAGTGGACTCTCAACAAACAAGTATTCAATCAGTTTTGCTACCAATGGGAACGGCCAATGATAGACTTATTTGCGACACATCTCAACAATCAGTTGCAGACGTATGTGTCCCCGTGTCCGGATCCAAGAGCATTTGCAGTAGACGCTCTATCGATCCCTTGGGACGGAATGATAGGATATGCGTATCCTCCAGCGCCGTTAATTCAACAAGTATTGCTAAAGATAAAACAATCTCAATGCAAGATTCTGTTGGTAGCATCTCTGTCGCCACAGAGACCGTGGATAAATCTACTCAGGTGTCTGTTGTGGGACCTACCGCGGAAGCTCCCTCCACGAGAGGATCTTCTTTGGCAGGGGAAATCGCGCCAACTACATCACAACCCGCAAGGTCTCAACCTTCACGTTTTTCCGTTGTGCGGTCCTTCTTGCATGGCAAGCACTTTACAGGACGAGCAGTGGACGCGATTTCTAACTGTAGGAGGACCTCCTCTTCGCTAAACTATGCGGCTAAGTGGAAGGTTTTCCGTCGTTGGTGTAGGGATCATTCTGTTGATATATTTGATCCCTCTATACCAGACATTGCTAACTTTCTAGTATACTTGTTTGACGAAATCAAACTGCAACCTGTTACTATAAAGGGTTATAGATCTATGTTATCTGATACCTATGCACATCATGATAGTTTACAAATTGGATCTAATGTCTCTTTATCGAAATTGGTTAGAAACTTTTCGATAAATAGACCCAGAACTCTTAGATTAATTCCTAAGTGGAATTTAGCTTGGGTTCTCCTTAAATTGAAGGAAAAGCCATTTGAACCTCTTGGGACAGTAGATTTCAAATTCTTATCTTATAAGACAGCTTTTCTCTTAGCTTTCTCTTCTGCCAGAAGAGTCAGTGAGCTTCATGCACTATCGGTGGATGATTCTCATTATCGTAGTGTTGGGAACACTATCACCTTCACTACTAATGTCGGTTTTTTAGCTAAGAATCAGGCTCCTAATAAATATCCGGAACCTATTGTTATTAAGGCTCTTCCGTCTTCAGACGGGCGTAGGCCTTTACTCTGTCCTGTTAGAGCACTACGTATCTATAAACAGAGATCTCAGTTCATCAGAAAGGGACGGAAACGTTTCTTTCTGTCTTTGATGCCTAATAGAAAGGACATTTCAGTCCATTCTATTGCTAGATGGATTCAGTTAACTATCCGTACTGCGTATGAAGATTTATCTTCTTCTCAGCAGTCTGTGCTTAAGATTTCTGCTCATGAAGTAAGAGCTCTTTCTACTTCCTGGGCTTATGCTAATAGTGTTGCTATTACAGATTTAATGAAGGCTGCTTATTGGTCTCAGCCATCCACATTTACTAATTTTTATCTCAGAAATATTGAGTCCATTTCTGGAGACCTGCATTGTTTAGGTCCGTTATCTGTTGCTCAGAATGTCGTCCACTAAACAGTTGCAACTATAGTTATGCAGGCTTTCTGTTCCGGCAGTGACTCCGTCCGGCTGCCCTCTTCGCTCTGGGCTATTTGACCCAGGGCAAGGGGAAGGGGGGGGGGGGGGCGGGTGTTCCCTTAGGTCACCTGCTTTATAGTGAAAAGCAAGGGAATGCCTCCTCCAAGACAGTATTTCTGAGTCGCTTCCGGGATGGTTTTAAAGTGTAATATTAATGTTTAATTTCATTCATGTCTTATTTTTAAAGTGTAGCTCGGTGTGAAGCATTTGTATATGTCAAGTGTCAAACGGGCTTTAATATACAATACTCGGACACTTTTAATGATTATAAAGAGTCTCATTTCTCTGGACTACTTTATTTATTGGCTTGCTTTAAAATTAATTAGTATAAAGGTTATACTGGATGTTAATAGAGAACATGAATGTTATTGTGCTCAATTATTAAGGGTAGTGTATCTTTCTAATTTAAATATTAAATAAGAAAGATACATGTAAAGCCTAATACTCCTTTTCTCCTTAAGGGGTTACCTCTTTATTTTATAATTGAGCTTATTGGATTTTCCTCTATGTCCTAGGCCCTCCAGCCTGTTTACTATTCAGCTAAGTCTGGGTCATTGGTACAGTATAAAAATGTTAAAAAATTTATAGTAATTTATATATTTTTTATACTTACCAATGACCCAGACGGGGATGGCCCTCCCTGAGTTGGGAACTCTTGCCTCCCCGCTGAGTACATAGCGCTGACCAGGCACTGCCAGTAAGAATGATATTTGGCGCCAATTTCGGGACGACTGCGTCACTGCGCATGCGCAGTAGAGTCGTACTATGGAGGTCCTTTAGGACATGATTTCTTTTTGTTTTGGATGCAAATTTTGGGGATTGGGGGGCAAAATTTGTGTTTGGCCCTGGTTTTTGTGGAGTTAGCACCAGCTAAGTCTGGGTCATTGGTAAGTATAAAAAATATATAAATTACTATAAATTTTTTAACTTTTATGCCAAAATAGACCTGTTTTGAGAGACCGCCCCTTTGAAGACTGAAACCATGACAAAAACTTTCTACCTGTTCTGGAATTGGAAAATCCATTGTGGTTATACTAACATAATTAAAAGTATTAAAAGCTCTTAATTGGGTTTCATTTGCTAACTCATTACAGATTGAGATGTTTTTATAAGACCCCTGTGAAAAGATTAGGATTATTGCTGAATAAACAATTTCATACATACCTGAAATGTGACAAATAGGAATAAAAATAAATTTGTGTTGAAAATCTTTTTGTAACAAATTGAAATGGACTGTTATAAAAATTATAACAATAAATTAGTGTTGAAAATCTTCAATGAAGATTTTCAACACTAATTTATTTTTATAATTTTGTTAACAGTCCATTTCAATTTGTTACAAAAACTTCATAAAAAAGAACTACAAAGTAATTACAAAAATCCATTCTTCTCCATTTCTGAATTTTGTGGTTGGCTATTCACTGACTTGAGAAAACCTGAAACCTGTTATGAGAGACCACCTGTCTTGAGAGACCACTTTTGTGTGGCCCAAAGGGCGGTCTCTCAAGACTGGTTCTACTGTATGAATAAGATTTGAAATAATTTAACTCTAAACAAACTGTAATGTTTGATCATTCACCATATCATTTCATCGATAAACATCATGAGCAATTCAATTATCTGTTGGCTTTAAATATTTATAACTGATGGCTCCTGACAGATGAATCGAATAAACCTTATCTGTATATACAGTACGTGGAGAGTGGATTGTAACTAAATCACCCGCGGAGTGGAGTCATCACCCAAGCTGTAACTTTCAAATTTTGTACATATCGACAAAAAACACAAGCAATGTTTCAGCCAATGGACCTCCGGGTTAAAACCCAGAGGTCCATTGGCTGAAACTTTGCTTGTGCTGGTTATGCTTTGCAACAAATTTGCAATTATTGCCTGGGTGGAATCTCCACTCTGCGGGTGATTTAGTGATAATACACTCTCCACGTACTGCACTTGCATTCCTGTATGTACAGGGTTTTCAGATGCATGTATTGTTTATGATTCAATAAAAAGGAGAATATGAACAGTTTCAGTAATCAGAAAATGTTCATTGAAAATGTCTTCATAAAATGCTATGGAATATTTTTATCAGATCTGTTTGGGAGACATTTTGACCAACACCGCTTTGTATATAAACTTTTGGGGGACGTTTTGACCAACACCCCTTTGTAAGTAAACTATTGTATCAGGCCTGCAATTGTTTGTTTTGCAAAGTCGATGATGTGCATGACGGGTGATCCATTCATTTACAAAGATGATGATGTGCATCACGGGTGATCCATTCATTTACAAATATGATGATGTGCATGATGGATGATCCATTCATTTAGGAAGATAATGATGTGCATGATGGGTGACCCATTCATTTAGAAAGATGACGATGTGCATGACAGATGATCTATTCATTTAGAAAGATGACGATGTGCATGACAGATGATCTATTCATTTACGAATACGATGATGTGCACCATGGGTGATCCATTCATTAGCCCGACTGTTTACATTAAGGGGTATAGTAATGACTTTTGTCCGTCCGCCCATCCGTCTGTCCATCTGTTAACATTTGGAGTTTTGGTTAAAGTTTGTGGTTATAGTTTTTTATTCATCCTTCAAGTACAGGCTATTCCTGATAGTTCATGTCTGATCGTCACGAAATTTCATATGCAGGTTTTAGGTCATGTCTTCATGAGAACGTCCCCTTTTGGTCGTGATCGGTCAACCGGTATGGGTGCCCAAGCCCAAAACCCGAAAACCATTAGCACTGTCTACAGGTCGTATTTATGAAGGGATTTCATTGCAACTTCATAGAATGCCTCTGTATAATGCCTAGATGAGAACATCTCTGTTTGGGCATGATCTGTCAACCGTGATGGCTGCCCAAGCCCGAACCCAAAAACTTTTAGCACAGTCTGCAGGTCATGTTTAATATGGATGCATTTCATTGTAACTTGATACGATGACTCCGTATGATGTCTACATGCGAATTTCCCCATTTGGGCGTGATCTATCAACCGTCACAACTGCCCAAGCCCAAAACACGAAAACCTTTAGCACAGTCTACAGGTCATATTTATGGAGGGATTTCATTGTAACTTGATAGGTTGACTTCATATAATGTCAACATGAGAAAGTCACCTTTTGGACGTGATTGGGCAACATTGACGGCTACAGGTG